>OV050030.1:64952405-65304121 GCA_920105625.2 Clusia tigrina
TTCTTTAGATGAATTTGTTGTGACAGAGAACGATATTCTGTCTGCTATATCAGATTCAAAACCAAGTTACATTTATGAAGAAGCTAGTTTGAAAGCACAGCTGACCATATAGCTGAACCAATCGTCCTCTTATTTAATTTTTGTCTAAGAGATGGGATTTTTCTTCAGCCCTGGAAGATATGCACAGACGTTCTAATTTTCAAAACGTGAGATCGAAGTAACTAAAGAAACTACAGAGGAATTGTGAAACAAGGAACTTCTGCTAAGTTACTGGATCATTTTACTCAAAATAAATTATTAAACCATATAAAGGAAGCAATTTCCAATTGCTAATATGGTTTGCTGCCTGGTAATTCCACATGTACAAAATTGACTTTGATTTCGAGAAATATTGTTGATATTTTTTCTTATATTTGTTAAGATCGGTTCTATTTTCTCTGACATTGCTGTAGACGTCTTGTATGGTATACCACAGGGGACACATAGTGGTCCTCTTTCATGGATGGTGCAAATCGAACAATTTGAAGTTGAACATCAATAAATGCTGTGCAGTTTCTTACACCAGATCAACAAACTCTACTTTTTATGAACATAGACATGGGTTGAAGAGTAAGATTCGTAGGATGGGAATATGCGATAATAGTTCTAGGAACATTGGCTTCAATCTAGACCGATAGTGCTTTGCGAAGAGTCAGATCCTGCCCGAGGTAACTGTGCTATTTGTAGACTGAGGAGTCAATAAACACCTCCCCGAATACAGGGTGTGGAGGAGCTAACCTTTGTAAAAAAGAACCTCTGGGTTTGAGTAAGATGTCATGCGGCCCGTGTTGATACTCAACCTGGCTAGGGACCCAGATTAAAAACTACCCCAGTCTCGAACGGAGTGCTCCGGATACTTGGCGGCCTCCGGTGCTATATAGACTTATCCGCGCACACGGAACTCTGTGCGAGCGGACCTCTCTTGGTCAGAGGGTGTTGCAGGAAGAGACCCGAATGGAGTTGGTGAAAACCCAAACGCTGACTGTGGTCAGGGGGCGCGGTGTTGCTCCGGGGATCAATCGGCAGCAGGCAGTAGAGGAGCCCAGAAGATCAAAGAAGGTTGCTGGGGTAGGCCAGGGGGGACCGGAAAAACATGTCCGTCCTTCTAAGGAGGCCTATTATGATAGGAAGGCAGCCATGAGGGTCATGGCCAAATGTGTGGCTCTACCCACGGACCAGCTCACTGAGGAACAGGCCAAAACGGTAAAGTGGGCAAGGGGTGTGCTATCCGGCTTGGGTAAACCGGCGGGTGTCACCCTAAAGAGGCAACGTTGGTCCGCGGCCAGGAATACTCGTGCTACAGCGAAGTTATCAAAGGTGGGGGCGAGATGCTGATCATCATAGACCGGAAGGAGGAGGAAGGGGTCATACCAAAAAGAGAATTGAAGGTGGGTGGAGCAAGCGATTGCCGAAGTCTACCTCCAAGTCTTGGAGGAAAACCTGGACCCCCTCGGCTCTGTCACGATGAGGGCTGGTATCAGAGCTGGGCGAAGCTCATCGCGTGCGATGACAGCAGGTCAGCCAGGCTCTACAAGATTACGGTAAGCAAGATTGGCGAGATTTGGCCGGGAGCTAGGCTTGAAGCCGTCAGCTGGGGAGAGCTCGGTTCTGGATCCCGGCTAAGCCAGCTGAACCGGCAAAAATATTCATATCTTGTAAGAGGGACCTGCTAAACCATAACTGGAGGGTGGGGAAACTTGAAGAGCCAGTAGAGGCTAGCAGACAGGTGTTGTTGATCCTCAATGCCGAATGACTTGCCTTACTGGCAGAGAGGAAAGGGGTAGTTAGGTTCGGGTTCGTTGGCGTGACCATACGGATCTACCGCAGCGACGAACAAGCTTTAGAACCGGAGGAGATAAAGAGAGACAAAGAGCAGCTGACCGGGGTCGGGCAACTATTTGGGTCAGACGACCTCCTCGACTATACCGAAGGTAGACGCGGACGTGACGATGGTGGAGGTCAGAAGGACATATTCCAATGAAGTTGATCCAAATCAATCCATTATTCTAAACTTGCCTCCACGAATTTGATGGTTCGCCTGGTTTCCGGTGGTTTCGACGTGGCCCTTATCCAAGATCCGTGGATATGCGGCAACAAAATCTGCGGTCCAAAGATGAGAGCTATGGCGATATAGTGGCGGCAAGGATTGAGCTGCAAAATAGCACCTTCTGGGTAGACTCAGCCTATATGCCCCATGACAAGGACGCCCCACCGAAGGAGGTTCGGACATTGGTGATGGAGGCAGCCGCATCCAACAGAAACTTAGTTGTCTCCAGCGATATTAACGCCCACAATACA
The DNA here is from genome assembly GCA_920105625.2 of Clusia tigrina. Classification (NCBI taxonomy): domain Eukaryota; kingdom Metazoa; phylum Arthropoda; class Insecta; order Diptera; family Clusiidae; genus Clusia; species Clusia tigrina. The sequence continues at coordinate 64,954,743 of OV050030.1, forward strand.
TTGTGGGGTAGTACAGACACAAATGCAAGAGGTGAGTCAATTTTAGACTTTATCATAGAAAATAAGCTTAGTTTCCTAAATTTAGGCTCAGAACCTACTTTTGTAACACAGGATAGAAAGGAAGTTTTGGATTTATCCTGACCTTCCATCATTTCGCGAATAATGTAAAAAGATGGAGAGTGTCGAATGAACATTCCTACTCTGAACATCGTTATATTGAATTCGATTTGTACTTCCCAGTACCTCCAGTTAAGACCTATAGAAATATACGGAGAACGGAATGGGGAAAGTATAGGAAGACTCTCAGGGCCTCACTTCCAAGGAATCACCCATCTGACCACACAAACCCTGTGGAATTATACGGGCTGATTAATCAAGTAACCATGAACTTTTCAGTTCACTGACAGCCGGGTGTCTGGTTGTAAAACTGAGAGGCAAGAAAAAACCACCTTGGTGGTCGATGTATCTCCGGAAGTCTAATAGACGGTTATTCAACAGAGTTAATTCTTCGGGTCTGCCCTCGGACTGGGAAGCCTATAAGGCTGACCTAAAAATATACAAAAAAGCAATCAGAACTGCGCAACGATAGTCCTGGCAAAATTATTGTAGGGATGTGGAAGAAACATCGGAAGCAACCAGACTAAGGAGAGTCCTTGCGATGACACCAGACAACCTGGGCTACCTAAAAGGTCTGGGTGACATGTGCCGCGAATCGAACGAGGAATCTTTGGCTCTTCTCTTAGATACGCATATTCCAGGTAGTAGCACGGTGGAGGGTAATAACTCGACATTTATGGGCAGGCTGTCTGAGATAGGAAATGCGATAGTTACAGTCGAGAAAGTTGAGTGGGCCATTAACACTTTACCCAGCAGAATTGCTTGTATTCATATTCTGTGAGATTTAATTATAAGCAGACTGAAATAAATATATACATAAATAAAAATCGAGACAGATCGTTTGAATTACATTAGGTTCAATCAGAAAACGCAACGCGCAAAAGAGTACATACATCTACGTGATGCCATTCACAATGATGGCAATCAGCATGTAAATCCAAATAACATTGGCCAATTGACGATATTGCCATCTTCATTCACTGGTAGCCCGCGTCATATGCTTGATTAGGCACAGGATGCGATGGCATATGTTCTTATGGTCGACCAGACCTGTTTATCACTTTTGTCTCTAATCCACAATGAAGTGAGATTCGAGAATACTTATTGTCAGGGCCATCGCCAACAGATCTTCACGTGCGTTGAAAGAAAACCTGAAATCATTAAAGGATTTCATAGTCAAACACAAAGTATTTAGCGAAGCACAATTCTGGTTGCATTCTGTCGAATGGCAAAAAAGAGGACACTTCCATGCAAAATAAGACTGGATCAACTTGATGACACCATGTCTGCAGAAATTCCAGATGAAACCACCGAATTAGAATTATTTGAAGTGATCACAAAGAACATGATCCATGGTCCGTGTGCTCACCTGATAGTAAATTTTCGAAACTTTATCCCAGAACATTGATTTCAGATACAGTTAAAGGCAATGACGGATACACGTCGCCGGTCGACAGAGGATAACAGAAAATCAGCAACTATCAAATGAGTGATCAATACCTTGAAGTTGATAATCGTTGAATCGTGCCGTATTCACCGATTTTGTCCAAAAGGTACAAAACCCACATTAACGTGGAGCATTGTAATTCGGTGAAGTCCATAATGTACATCTGTAAATAAGTAAATAAGTAAAGATAGCGACATGGCTGTGAATTAAATATAAACGACGAAATCACTTAATTTCAATTATGGCGTCATGGCAGCAGTAATGAGGCGGTGTGGAATACTTTTACAATTCATGAGAGAGATCCAACCGTAGTTCATTTAGCTGTCCATCTTGAAAATGGTAACGCATTTATTTTACCGCTGCAAATGCACAGCAAAAAGTGGCGACACCACCATCCGCAACATTAACCGAACTTTTGAATTGTGTGCATCAGATATATTCGCTAGAACGTTGTTATACATAGAAGTACCTCAATATTATACTTGGTATAAATCCAAGAAAAATGTTTCAAAGACGTAAAGGCAGGGGAAGCTACCCTTGCCGATGCTGCAGTTTCTTCTACTCCTCACCAAATAAGAACACTATTTGCAATAATTGTATCATCATGTTTCCTATCAAATCCATGTGAACTAGGTAGAAATTATCAAGATTTCATGACGGAAAACATTTTGAATAGACTAGGCCGTAGTACGTCAAATCCACACTTTCTGTATACACTGAAAATACATAATGAACTACTGAACATGATTGAAGACATTTGTTTAACAATTACAAACAAGCATTGGCACAACTTGGCATAGTGTCACCATATCGCTCAATATATGATCTGTTTAACCGAGATTTGCAGCATGAACGAGATTACGATTGCAACGTATTGGATGCATTTGATTAAACAAATATTCCAAAATTGAACAATGAACAAAAGCTTGCATACGACACGATTATGCATATTGTTAATGATGAAAGTGGTGGAATGCAGGTTTTGAACGCGTCTGGAGGAACTGGTAAAACATTCTTCATTTCGTTGCTACTAGCAACGTAAAATAGCACTGGAATTGGCTTCTTCTATGATTACTGCTACTTTATTTGATGACTGTTGACTACTTTGAAATCATGGTAATGTTGCAGAATACCAAAAAATCATTTGCCAAAAAAATCATCTTTTTAGCTGAAGCTCATTTTGATCTTGGCGGGTATGTAAACAAGCAAAATTGTCACATTTGGGGCACAGAAAACCCGCACGCATACATTGAAAAGCCGATGCACCCAAAACGAGTCACTGTTTGGTGCGGATTTTGGTCCAGAGGCATAATTGGGCCATTTTTCTTCGAAAATGAGCAAGGAGTGGCCGTTACAGTCAATGGCGATCGTTATCGGGCCATGTTGAACGAATTTTTGTTCACAAAAATTGAAGAGGAGGATATTGGCAACATTTGGTTTCAACAGGACGGCGCTACGTGCCACACAGCCGAAGCTACACTCGATGTTTTGCGCCCTGTTTTTGAAGATCGCATTATCAGCCGCAGAGTTGATGTCGTTTGGCCACCTCGGAACTGCGATTTGCAACCGTTGGACTATTATTTGTGGGGTGCCCTCAAAGATAAGTGTTACGCCGACAAGCCAGAGACAATTGACGCTTTAAGGGACAATATTCGTGAAGCCATTGGTGAAATATAGCTGCACACAATCGATAATGTGCTTAAAAATTGGACCGATCGTGTAGGGTACTGCATGGCCAGCCGAGGCAGCCATTTGAATGAAATTATTTTCCATTATTAACCGGAAGGATTGTACTTTCAAATAAAAAAAGAAATTTGAGAAAATATCCAGTAGTTTTTAAAAAAAAAAAAAAGGGTATTTGGCGGACCCTTTATTACACACTTTTAACATCTTACGTATCGGGGAAATGCTTTATATTAAGCAAGAATACTTCTGCTCAAACTTAACGGAAAAAAGATGAACCTGCTATTCTCACAATTGGAGAATTTGCCGTAGGATATACAGCTAAACTCTAATTTGAATTGGACAAAAACAACATTAATTTTTATTTGTACTATGACACCACTGAAATGTAATAAAATAGAAATAGAGAATTAATGGAACAAATGAGGGGTAATCATGAGACAGAGTTGCTTACAGTGTGGTGTACATGGACAGAATTTGATCAGTCAGTTCACCATCTGCAGTTAGCGTATTTGTCTGGATGGACAGATTACAGCACTTGAAGGCCTAGGTTCAATTCCTGGGAGGGTCCATAGTTGGTTTGATGTTGATTTCTGAGACATAATAAATCCTTGGGAAAAAATTGCCGTTCATTGAAAGATCTCTGATGAGGACAAGTGGCGTGTCCGAAATAGCTATAAGATCTGCCAAAAATGTATCAATAATTCTTCTTCTTCTTCTGAAAATTATTACGGTGGCATAACCACACATACGCTATTGCAACTACTGTGTGCAACTTGTCTTGTCAATAAATTCTCTGAGAAATAATCTTAATTATTAAATTATATTAAAATTACAAATATTAATATAATTCTATTATAAATATATTAATACTTACTCTGAACTGTCGATAGGAATACAGGTATGATAACACTACCAAACGATTTTTGCGGTCCATTCAATCAAAAAAAGAACCGATTTATAGTGTGTTCCCAGACATAGCACAACAGTACAAAAATCATGCTTCGTTAAGCGAGCGAGCAATACTGTCCGGAAGGAACAAAGATGTCAATGATCTTACCGAGGCTATATTAAAAGAAGTACCATGTCCATTATTCAGGATGAGGTGGTGAATTATCCCACATAATTTTTAAACGCACTTGATTTGCCAGGAAAAAATTGGAATATTAATAATGAAATAATAACCAACCAAAACTTTGTAAAAGCACCAGGCTTGCCGTCAAAAAAATATTGAGAAATGTGATAGAAGCAACAATTTTGAACGGAAAATTCAAGGCGAAGACGTTTTGATTCCTCGCATCGCATTCCATCTGATGTGCCATTTGAATTTAAGCGTCTTCAATTTCCTGTTCGCCTTGCATTCGCCGTTACCATCCATAAGTCGTAAGGACAATCTTTAGAAATGTGCTGTATAAATTTAGAAAATACACTTTTCTCTCATGGCCAACTCCACGAATCAGTAAAAACACCACCAGTATAGAAAAAGAAGATTTAACGAACTTTTACAGTATACTTTAATAATATTATGTATAGATCCAATCACTTGGAAGAAAAAAAATTAAACCAAATTCTTTTTCAAAATTTCCTCATTTTTATACAAAAAGTCTTCGCTATACAAGTTGACGGGAACTTATCTTAAATCAGAATAAGTCACCTCCCAAACATTTTTCAACAATTTTAATAATAATGTAGAATTGACGCAAATATACCTTGATTATATGGCTTATATTCGCTGGGCGGAGCTTCAAAAATTACATCAAAAATTGGAAGTTCACAGCGCGTAACTAATCTGAATCAATAAAACACCAGATAAAATTAGTTTCACTTTTTCATCTATATACATTTTTTTTTATTTTTTGAAATTGGTATTGAAATTTTACCAAATCCTAATACTTTTTATTAAAACTATACTACACTAAAGTTTAAAACACATCCACACTCGAAGGAAATAATAAATGTTGCAAAGTACACCGTTCCTTAGCAGTTCGACTGTCAATGACATTCGTATTTTCTGCAATGTGTACCACACATACACGCCAGGAGTGCACTAATGAATTGTGGATGCCAAGAGTGGATATTCTCCGCTGAAAATGCGCATGCTTAAGGGGGAGGGAACGATAAACCACTTGTTAGTTGCTGAAATTCATTGATAGATTTTGCTATAGAATGCTTGTGTATATTACGATTACTAGAAAAATTAAAACTTTTTGTTTCGGCTACTAAAAATATATATAAATCTAATAAAGGGAATGGCATAAATACTTTGCGTATCTTATAGTATTTATGCGGATCGATTAAAGAAAGTGTGTCTCTCCATTTCTGTGCACTTTTTTTCCAATGTTTAAAGAAAGTTTGAATGAAACTTTTTTTGCGCCAACTCCGTTTGGCAGGACACATTGCCAAGGACACCAAACAATTTCATTACCAATACAAATGTGAACGCTACTTCGCATACTTCGGTATAATATGGACAATTATGTATTAATATAATTTGTAGAAATTATGTATTTTATATACTCGTATATATATATATATATATATATATATATATATATATATATATATATATATATATATATATATATATATATATATATATAAATACAACACTAATGCTTGCTTAGGGCCAGCAACGCGGACCGGGTCAGCTAGTATATATATATATATATATATATATATATATATATATATATATATATATATATATATACTAGCTGACCCGGTCCGCGTTGCTGGCCCTAAGCAAGCATTAGTGTTGTATTACAACACGATTTAAATTGAGCTTTTAACCAAATTTTAGGGCCTTTAAATAAAAATCCAAGGAATACCTATCATAAAGTTTTTTCACAGAATAACTTACATATGGTGTAGATATGGGCTCAATCAAAAAAGAAACACATGTATTTAAGGCAAATTGGAAATTATATTTATTTATTACTTCATCTTAAGGCCAGCGGATACACAATGTTTTTTTATTTGGTGTAAAAACGTATAAATGTTTTGGCGTGCCACCTCGGGAGCAAGCCATTTACAACTGGCCGTGTGAAAAACATGAATTGCCCAAAATTAAGCCAGCAATAGTCAATGATTGGCCTTGTGCTTTGTTTATGGGAATAGCAAAGGCAAGACGCAAAGGGAATTGGAGCCGCTTGAATTGGAATGGTAAATCGTTGGAAATCATCGGAATTCGTGGAATAAGTAACGTCTCCGCCTTTGAATCTGCCACCGATGATTGTTGCTTCGATTAAATTTGGTGAACAGTTTTTGATGGTCAATCTGGTTCCGTTGCATAACTTTGGTGCGTTTAAGCTGCGAATAAGAATTACCGGTGATCCAACCTTTAATGTTAGTACATGCGGTGGTATTCTGGGTGGTTCTAATGAATTCAAAAATTCAGAGGGATAATTGACGGCTTGTTCTTCATCCATTACTGTCTCGATCGATTTGTATTTGATTATTTTGCCGGACAGTTTCAATTGAATTTGCTCATTGAGCTTGTTGACATCATCATTTTTTTGTGTCAAAATTGCACGTTCGCACAGCCAATCCGGATTTTTGTAGGAGGTTTTTATACTTGGGAATACCTTGTCGACAACGGCTTGAATATTTATTTGCATTTGACAGAAGTTAGGCGGGAACGAAATCTCGTTCGTGGCGCGATCAATTGGAATTTTTCCATTTCCGATGTCCAAAAGTTGTTTTGAGAATGTTTGGGCAGACGGGTCTTGCAACAAATGCACACGCATGTTCGTCGATAGCGTGATTTTCTCGACTCGGTTCCAAAGATATGAAGCTTTCAAGCATGCGTTCAGCTCATCTGCGGGCATTGATTTTGGAATAACGGGCAAAGTTTGGCGGAAATCACCAGAAAGAAGAATAAGAGCGCCTCCCATCGGTTGGTCGTTTCCTCGAAAATCACGTTGAGTCCGGTCAAGCGCTTCGAGCAATTTCTTATGGGCCATTGTGCATTCGTCGCTGATGTTGCAAGTTGGTGTTTTTGCCTGGTTCAAATTCAATGGAAGTTTCAGTGCTGAGTGTGCAGTGCGTCCGCCGTCCAATAGCGTTGATGCAATTCCCGATGATACCACTGCGAGTACAATCCAATTCTGCATTCGAACCGACGCCAATATTAAATTGATGAGGAATGTTTTGCCTGTTCCCCCTGGTGCATCGAGGAAAAAAGTCCGCCATTTCCGTTTGTTACCCGTTGCATGATTTTTGTGTAAGCAATTTTTTGATCATCAACCAACCGTCTTGTTTGAGTTTCCACATATTGTTGTTGCTGGTTGACATCGAAGTGCTGTTCTCGCACCAGGTCTCTGTCTTCAACACTGTTTATGTCCCGTATCGGAGCCGGCATTCCAAGTTGAATAAGGACTTTGTTGTTGATGGATATGCACATGTCCTCAATCAGCAGTAGAGTTAGGTTGAAAATCTCGTCCGAATACTCCTGGTTAGGGTAAGTTGCGCGTGATTGCCTGAGAATGTCTTCAACTAAGCTTTCGCGATGCGTTTCCCACAGTTCTCGGGGATTAGATGTTGAACATGTTGTTAAAATTATCGCAAACAAAGTGCGTATTTGTTTTGGGTGACACGTGAGTGACGCCTCTGTTCCAATGCTGATCACTTTCAAGCAGGCCCCAGGCGGCGAATGATGTTGGACCTTTGATCGTATGCAATAACAATCGCAAATAATAGCATTCAGCATTATTCGGATGAACGGTGTAGACACGTCCCAAAGCATGTGAAGAATGCACACCAGCATATTCTGCGACAATCGCACCATGCTTTCTTCTCATGAACTTCTTCGACGACGTGTTCCAAGTGTAATTTTTGGAATTTCAGGATATATTAAAGTCTTGGCGAAATTGTCGGTTGCACACAATTCAAAGAAAGCGGTGAGAGTGGTGTGTGGCGGCTGTTCGGCTCTATTTTCAGCATTTCGTTCGGTGAAATAAACACGCTGGCCACTTTCCAAATGAACACCTAGATGTTGAACTGTTGGATATCGCTCGTGGATGTTGAATGAAAGTATACGCTAAACTGCTTCATTGCATGCATGATTTCGTCAGTTTGATTGGCAAGTCCGAATACTGCCATGTCGCTGCCTTTGTTGACGTATTTGCAAATATATTTGATCGACTTCACCGAATTACAGTACTCAACATTGATGTGGGCATCAAACATTTTTGAAAGCAGCGGTGAGTAGGGCACGATCCATCTGTTATCGACGTCAACATCTACATTGCGCATTTTAATTGTAGTTGTGTATCCACCGTCATCCACCTTTCTTCGCCTATACAGATATATCCATCGCCTCCTGTTTGAGTTTCTTGGAGCAGCTCGTGTGGATAGCGCTTTGTACACTTGCCTTCTTTCATGCATGGTGAATTTGTGTTCAGTTCACCGCAAGGCCCGTGGATCATGTGTTTTCGGATTGATTCAAATAGAACCGGATCTGCTGTGGGATTCGGGAGTTCTGCGGAAATCACGTAATCAATTTTTGTTGACATGATTTTTTGTTTTAGCCAGACTAAAATATGGGCGTGTGGCAGGCCTCGCTTCTGCCATTCAACCGAGTACATCCAGCACTGAGTTTCGCCAAATATGTGATTTTTGGTGATGACATCCATCAGCCTTGTCAACTTTTGTTTGAATACTCGTGCGAGGATATCGTGTCTATGTGTTGAACTTTGGCCGGTAAAGAAAAGGTCGGTGATGTCTTTCCATGCTGGGTTGCATGTGAAAGTGATGAAGAGGTCTGGCCGTCCATACTTGCGCACGTATGTCATAGCATCTTGAGCGTACTGATGCATGTGTCGCGGACTGCCTGTGTATGTCGCTGGCAAGATCACCATTTGGCCGATATTCGCAGCGTTTCCATCATTGGGATCGCATCACGCAAGTAGACATATTCTTTGACGCGTAGCTTTTGCTGATTCAACCGAAAGAAGAGCAGACGTTCACTTTCAATTTTCGCATACATTGTCGACAATGAATTGATGGAAGACTTCACGACATTTCAACAAATAATTACATTCATTTGGCCTGATCATAAGGCGATAGGCATAAAAGTCCATACAGGAAACTTTTTTTGTCGACTCTCCATTTGAGTTGGGGTTCATCTGCATTACGTTGAAATGATAACCATCCTCACCCCGTGGGAAAAGCACTTGATATTGTATCATACGATCGATGAGTTTCCGCAATGCGTTGAACACTTGCTTGCCGGCGATGGATGATGATATCGCGTCGCTCGGAGTCTGTGCCGACCATAACAACTGCGACGTCACCTATCACCGGTGCATTGAAGCGCCGCTCATGCTCACCAGCCGGTGTCTTGTCAGCTCTTATCACAACCGTATAATCATCTGCCGGCATCTGGTCTAGGGCTGTTTTGAATAGACGGATGAGGCTGTTCTGTTTGTGTAACATAGCTTGAAGACTCGAAACGATTTCCCGTCTGACTTCAGTACTGATTGCGCAACGCTGTTCAACTTCTGTAGCTTCATTGCCAGTGAAATAAATTTGGAGGAACTTGGCATCATCATTGGGAAGTGGGAACAACGATCCAATTCTGTGGTAGATTTGGCCTTGCACTTTGTAGGTGGGCATGTAACCGGCGATGTTGATTATATTAGTTGCTCCGAAGGACGTCATTTGAAAGCGTGAGTTGTGCTTTCGGATGTTTTGAAGGAAGGGCTCGGAAATTGGATTGGCTCTAGAAATGTAACTTTGTAGGGGTTCAGGCGGCTCAATCATTGGTGGCAAAACAACTTTACCGTTCGAACAACACATTCCCGGGGATTGCTTAGTGAACTTCAGAGCACGACAATGTAAGCAAACTTTGTTCATTGCGCCAATCACTACGTCCTTGTGATTGCGGTAGTCATCGTCCCTATTGTAGTGAAATGCCGCCAACTTTAAATCGATTCTTTCTCTTGATCGAGCCATTCGCGAGCGATTGGCAGCAAGTCTTTCGACATGCTGTTGGGGTGTCTCAGCAGCTCTAGATGAAGATGCACTGTCACGCATTTGCTGAAGCCGTGATTCGCGTTCTCTTTCCGTTTCTGCGGCTCTAGATGTAGATGCCCTTTCGCGATTTTCCTGAAGATGTGATTCACGTTCCTCAGCTGATTCAGCGGCTCTTCTTTCCCTCTGCTTCCGTGTTGCAGTTTTAGCAATGGCTGTTTTTTTTATGGCATTTTAGTAAACTGTAATCGTGCAAAAGGAACAATGATGTACTTTCGGATGTTTTGAAGGAAGTGTAAAATAAATATGTCATTGGTGGTACAATATGAAAATTGGATTTTGCCACGCCCCTCCGCCCACAGACCGAAAATCAAAAATCAGACTTCACAGTGTCACCCGCCTGAATATTCTGAAGATTCCCTGAAAATTTCATCAAAATCGGCCCAGGCGTTTTGGAGTCCATACGTTACATACATACACACATCCTATTTTATATATATATATATATATATATATATATATATATATATTTCTATATATATATATATATATATATATATATATATATTTATATATATATATGGTCTTTTATTTTTACAGGAACAATTTGTGCAAGGTTTAATAAAAAAAAATGTATATTAAAGGTATTTAATAAGTATAAAACAAAGTAGTAATAAAAGAATTTGAAAGAACACACGGAGGGAACGTCTTATCGCTTCGACACGTCACGCTGAACTGAAGAGTGATGACATGAGAGAGCAGGGGAGAGCTTCGTCTCCTTTCGATCCCACAACTCGGCCATCCTGTTAGACATTCGACCCGAATGTAGAATTGTCATCATCGGTGTTAGGCCAAGGTTTCATGTACTCGGCACAAGTAGTTGTCTGCCGCGGACCATCACTGTATATAGAATTTTTCGTTACTTCATAGGTATCATTGTTTTTCGCTTTTGTGACCTCGTATGGACCTAAGAATTTAGGTTTCAACGTCCCCCACCCAGTTGTGTACGTTTAATTGCTACAATATCGCCGACTTTGTATGTTCTTGCTGGCTTTCGTCGTAAATTATAAGGAATGCCTATTTTCTTCTTGCATTTTTAGTATTTGCTTCTTGGCGTCTCTTCGCAGTTCTTCACGGCTGTCGTTAAATGTTTGAATGATTTCGTCTTGTATCATTTCTTTAATTTTTACATCAGAGTTTGTGTGCATCTTTGCGCCAACCAGTAGTTCAAAAGGCGTTGTGTTTGTGCTTCTGCAGTGCGTTGAATTTATTGTTTGCTGTACTTTGTCGACAAACTTGTACCATTTGCTTGGGTCGTCTATTGTAAGTTTGGACAAAACTGCAATGATTATACTGTTGAGCCTTTCCACCTGTCCATTCGCTCGTGGAAGACCCGTCGTGACTACATGATGAGTAATATTTTCGGCGATACAATATCGTTTGAATTCTTCTGCTGTGAATGCGGAACCTCTGTCTGAAATTATTTGGATCGGATTTCCAAATATTGCACTTTGAGCTTGGAGCCTCGCTGTTACTTCTTTTGCTGACGCTGTCTTTGTTGGGTAGAGCCAACAAAATTTAGTGAAACTGTCAATAACTGCTAAGATATGCTTATATTGCTTGTGGGTTGATTCTAAAGGACCTAGGAAGTCGATGTGGTAGGTGTGTAGCGGTACCCCTCCTTTGCGTAGCGGATGTAACTCACCTTCCTGCTTACCCTGCTTTCTATTTACGACAATGCACGGAATACAGTTTTCGATGTGCTTACGTATCTTTTCGTCTATTTTGGGTATAAAATAGTCTTTACACAGCAACTCCTTTGTCTTCTTTACAGCAAAATGCCCTTGCTCGTGCGCCTGCCTGAATATTTCACGCTGCATGTCCTTCGGAACGACAATGAGCTCGTGATCGTCTTGTAGCTTGTGTAGTACGTCGCTTTTCATGTAGTAGTCGTTATGTATAGTTTTTTCTCGAAGGATATCAATAAGTGCATTCAAATCGTCGTCATGTAATTGTGCTCGTCGTATCTTGGAAAGAATGCTGTCTTCGCCGATTACCAGAACTGCATAGCGACTCAGTGCGTCGACGTGCCTCATCTGCAAGCCAGATCGATGCTCCACCTCATAGTCGTATTCTTCTAGAAAAAGTATCCAGCGCGCTACTCTCGTACATAAATCTTTTTTCTCCAAAGTCTTAGTGAATGCATTGCAGTCGGTGACCAGCTTAAAATGCATGCCGAGGAGATACACCCTAAACTTTTTCAACGCCTCAATAGCAGCTAATATTTCTAACTCGTAGCTTGTATATTTTCTTTCTGCGTCAGTAGTTTTTTTACTCATATAATACACAGGATGTAACCGTCCGTCGTCAGGTGATTTCTGCAACATCACGGCTCCATAGCCATCGATTGATGCATCTGTGTGCACTTCCGTTTCATAATTTTGATTGTAAATGTTCAGTACTGGTTTTTCACTTAAAATTGTCTTCAGCGTATTGAATGCAACTACCTGTTCTTCTCTAATTTCGAATTTTCTGTTTTGTTTTTTCAAATCGGTTAGAGGCTTCGCGATCAAAGAGAAGTTAGGTATGAACTTTCGAAAATAACCTGCCAGACCAAGGAAACTTTCCAGTTGCTTTAACGTATGTGGCATCTTGTACTTTCGCAGTGCGTCCACTTTCGTTGGTGACGGTGATATCTGCTGATTTTCAATTACGTGTCCCAAAAATTCCACTCGTTTCATTAGGAACTGACACTTTTTGAAATTTAGTTCAAGTCCGTACTCTTCGCATAAATTTAGCACTTCTTCTAAATTTTTCACTGCTTGTTCTTCATTTTCCGCGGGGATTATAATATCGTCAATATAGGGCAATGCGATACCCTTGCGCGTAAGGTCACGAAATATTGCGTTCACGTGCCTTTGGAAAACACCGGGAGAGTTTGATAGTCCGAACGGCACTTTTCGAAACTGGTATTGTCCATTGTGCGTGACAAATGATGTGTATTTACGACTCGTTTCCGCGACCGGCACATGGAAAAACCCATTTTTCATGTCGATTGAACTAAACACTTTGCCGTTTTGCAACCGATCCAGCTGATCTTCAATCAGTGGTAACGGGAAACGATCTTTCACGACAACTTTGTTGATTTTTCTAAAATCGATGCACAAACGTGGCGTACCGTCACGTTTCTTTACCAGCACGACAGGGCTACTAAACTCCGATTCCGAGTTTTCAATCACACCGTCTCTTAGCCATTGTTCGATTTGGTCGTCCACGATACATCTTTCTGCAATTGGCAGCCTACGCGGTCTCGAGAAAATTGGCGTTTCATCTTTCAGCACTATTTGCATTTTCACTTCGGTTGTCTTTTGCTGATTTGGGCGATAATTGCTTACCATTTCGCACACTTTTTGCGTTGCTGCAACACTAGCCGTTTTGTCAATATTTATGTTTTCATTGTCCGCCTTCACATCAATTTTCATCACGGCGGACATTTCACTTATTTCGTCACTTTTATTTTTTTCGATGTGAACACCGTCGCGATCAATTTTTATTTCGGCTTGTGAGCAAAACTCTTCTCCGATCACAACTTCAACATCCAAACATTTTGTCGGCACAATATGATATTTTACATTGTACGTTTCAGCGTCAATTTCGGTATCAAACGTTAGATTACCGATTGGTTTTATTTTGTTTTCACATTTATTTGCACCGAATCCTACTAGGTAAACATTAGATTGCGAAATAGCCGGCTTGTTCAATTTTGCATAAACACTTTCAGTAATTAAATTGAATTTGCTGCCCGTGTCAAACAAAGCGATGCACTTTTGGTTACACATTTGTACTTCTTTGTTCATAAAACCAATTTTTGAGCTTAATTTCTGCACATTGCTCGTATTTTCGTTTTTGTTTACATCACAATTCTTTGCAATATGGCCGTACTGATTGCATTTGAAGCACTTCGCGCCCTTGTTTTTGTTTTTACAATCGAGTGACATATGGCCCTTTTCGCCGCAATTGTAACACACAATTTCTCTCTTCACTGTCTTGCTCGCTGCGAAACTTCTCTTCTCACTTTGCTTTAGTTCGTTTACTTGCTTGTTCTTTCCGCAAATTATTTCGTAGCACTTCAACTTTTCCTTGAATTCTTTTATGTTTTTTGCACCGTACAGAATTGTTTTATTTACATTGAAGTCTTTTATGCCGTCAATTACATATTGAATAAGCGCATTTTCTTCAATATTACCGCGCGATGCCAAATCTTTCATTTGGAAAAAGTATTCTTGCACACTCTCCTCTTTGTTAATTTTTCTCTCTGCAAGTTGCCTGTGCAGCTGCGCACTATTTGTTGCCGTAGCAAATTCGTCGATGAGCGCTGCTTTTAATTTGCTCCACGAAGTTATTCCAATCTCGCTTTGAATGAACAGCCTCGCCAGCCCTTTGAGTGATTTTTTTGCAAACACAAATTTTTGGAATTCGTCCCAGCGCATGAGTGAAGCTGTTTCTTCGTATTCCTTCACCCACACTTCTACTAGCACTTTGTTACTGCCGTCGAAAGACCGTATAGAGTCTTCAACATCACGAAAGCTGATCGCAAATCTTGGCATGCCGCTCGTCATTACAATATTATCGTCGGGACTTTTGGTTGACATACAATCTTCGTCTTCTCCTCTGCATCTGCTGCTCGTTGACGCACCGTTGTTTACGTGCTTCCTTCTCTGCTTCTCTTCGTCTTTCCTCGTTATCGTCACATCAGCGTGTTCTTCATCGCTGCTGTGATCGTCTTCTTCGTCTTCGCTTTCGTCGTCGTCGTCTTTCTCATATACGCCAAGCAGATTCCCCTTCGTCAAGTTTCTGAATATGTGCAGTGTTAAGTCGTCTTCTTTGCAGCTCAAACCAAGTATGCTGCAGATCGTTACGAGTTCAGCGGCTGTTATATTCTCCTCCACGTACGCCCACTTTTCTCCGTATTTTACGTCGCTCTCATTGTACGCAAAACCTTCAAACGCGCGTAAACGCTTGCGATTTCCCCTGTCGCCAGCCGTCTCAAAAACAAATTTTTGCAGAGCGGCTACGTTGTCTCCTCTGCAACGCAACAAGTTCTCTCGAACCAACTCAAACGAAGCTAGGTTCGGCGTCATAACGGTTCTTTACTTATACTTTTGGCACAACGAATTTCACAACAAATTTTTCTATTATTTTACACTTTAGCTCGCTATAAATCCTGGTTGAGC
Organism: Clusia tigrina; assembly: GCA_920105625.2. NCBI lineage: Eukaryota > Metazoa > Arthropoda > Insecta > Diptera > Clusiidae > Clusia > Clusia tigrina. The sequence continues at coordinate 64,970,196 of OV050030.1, forward strand.
CCCCAAATTTATGGTCTTTTATTTTTACAGGAACAATTTGTGCAAGGTTTAATAAAAAAAAATGTATATTAAAGGTATTTAATAAGTATAAAACAAAGTAGTAATACAAGAATTTGAAAGAACACACGGAGGGAACGTCTTATCGCTTCGACACGTCACGCTGAACTGAAGAGTGATGACATGAGAGAGCAGGGGAGAGCTTCGTCTCCTTCCGATCCCACATATATATATATATATATATATATATATATATATATATATATATATATATATTAATATATATATATGAATAATGGATCTTATATATTATTACTATTAATAAATTGAGCTTAAAATTGTAAACTATCCTTACTTTATTACGATTTGGTTATTACAATTATTTTCCCGCGGAGCTTTATAAAGTTCGTGATTTTTAAAATGGCAAAAAGTACCAAAGTAGCAACTGGTCAAATGTGAGTTTTACTGTATACTCATTTGTAAACGGATTGCTAAAAAACGTACTTTATAGTGAATAAATAATTTCAAAGAAATTAAGAAAGAACTTCTTATGACACCGTATCCAATCTCATAGGAATAATTTCGATTCAATTTTTATACTAGCAAGGAACTTGACGAAATGCGATACATTAGGAATGGGTGACAATCACCCAAATACGATATATTAGAAATATGCGACAATCACCCCTCCAGTACTAAAACGTGTTGCTAAATCATAGTAACAGTATGTTTATAAGAACCAAATGTTTATGAAAAATATCCCTACATGTTCATGTGGAATGCAACTTTTTAAGCAAATTTCAATTTTCTCATGATTAGCTTTTCTGTGAATTTGATTCGGCAGGTTGTTGCGAAAATGCGAAAATGACAAAATATTAAGTGAATATTAAATTCCTTATATTATAAATATAATACTTATATTATTATATAAGGTATTATAATATAAGGTATTTCTCAAAATTAGTTCCAATATTAACTATGAAAATATTCTAAATATTGGACTAATAAAATAATCATTAATATATGAAATTATAATTATTATAATTTTTATTATATAATTTTCAGATTTGAGATTAGTGTTGCTAGCCAGTTACGCACAATAAATATTTTTGATTGATTGATCTCCCCTGGGGAGTATTGTAATTTAATGCAAATTTTACTGTAAAAATTTTTTACTTTCAAAAACAATTATAAATTAATTATAGCTTTTGATAGAAAGGATCTTCTCTCTCTTCTCTCTCACAGTTTAATTTAAGATCATGGTAAATTAACCCAGGTACTGGCGTCGGCTAATTTTTCTTAAAAATAATTTCATGGTATTGAAATATTTTATTTTTCCTTGCGCTGACTATCACCATCCCAAGTAAAGGAATTTTTTAGTCAGTGCTTGAACGGCGCCACACCGTGGTATCACAATTTGCTATTATGTGTGCTCAAGTGTGCTTTTGGCAAACTACGAGGCCACTCCTACCTACCTACCTACCTTTATTTTTTCACTCATGTATCATTAAAATCAAGAATGATAGAAACCAAGATTGCGCAAATCGGTGTACAAACATTTTTCGTTCTCCGCATCTACAGAACCCTGGCTGTAAAACGTAATACCAAACTAGCAACCATTTTGTAAAGAAAAAAGTGACCACTTCTGTGAAATATTAAAAATACCAAGATTTATTAGTTTAAATGAAACATTTTTCGGTAAAATAAAGACGAGAAAATATTACAAATATATCGACGAATATATTTCGTTTAAATTGCAATTATTTCTATTGGAAAACCGACACTCAATTGATTAAATAATCTGCTCAAACAGCTATATATTTTATAATTTTCCGCGCTGCTGTGACGTCAGAACTCGTTGAACTTGGAGAGAAAATAATAAGGGACCTGCGCAATGCGTAATATTCTCTATCTCTCTTGACTAAAAATACGTAACAAAAAAGTCAATAAAATAATTTCCGACATTGGTATTTGGTATTTGGCATTTGGTACATAGACCCCTGCACCGACTCCGGTGTTTGTTTTTGAACCGTCTGCGAACCATTCTAGACTTCTAGGGTCGACCCAAGGCCCTCCTATGTCCCATTCATCACGGTCTGAGATAATAATCTCAAAATTGCGATCAAACTGTCGTTTTGGAATCATATTGAGCAGATTATGTTTTGATCTGGTATGTTATTTAAAATATTGAAACGACCACAGTCATGAGGTTCTTGTCTATACAAGATCTTCATCTTTAATGCGCTTCTAGCAGCACATTTTTTCACGAATGCGTGCAGCAGGGATAGTCCTATTATGGCTTCAATAGCAGCGGTTGGGCAGTTTCGCATGGCACCGGTGATTGCCACGCAAGCCTGCCTTTGAAATCTTGTAAGTATTTTCTTACCAGATTCTTTTGTTGTCTTGGGCCACCACACAAGGGATGCATAGGTAATGATTGGTCTAGCCATCATTACATACATCCAGTATATCATTTTTGAGTCTAGACCCCATTTTCTACCAAAGAGACTTCGACATGCCCACATTGCTCTTGTGGCTTTGTTTATCACCGAGTGTAAGTGAGAGTTCCAATTCAGTCGCTTATCCAGAACTACACCTAAATATTTGACCTCATCGGAATATTCTATATTAATTCCCTGAAGGTTCTATTTTAATCTGTTTGTAAAAGGAAGGAGATTGGTTTTGCTAAGATTCATGCATAACCCCTCTGCGTGACACCATTCTGAGATGAAGGCTAGAGCCTGATTCTTATTGTAGGGTACTGTTCTTTCAAACTTGCCACTAATAATGACAGCAAGACCGTCCACTTGCCTCGAAGCCTCACCCTTGTAGTTTGACTAAGAGATCGTCAATAACTAAAGACCATAGAAGGGGTGACAGCACACCGGCCTCGTCTCCCAGAGATGAGCTAATTTCTCTACTTTTTAACATCATTTTAACCCACCCAACAGTCGGTTTATCGATATTTTTGCAGAGCATAGCCCCCTCTAGAGAACCGTAACCGGTATTATCAAAGGCGAGAGCGCCATCGAAGAAGGCACATTGTTTATATCTGTGGGCTTGTTGGGACTACAATTCATGTTTACTTTCCTTTGTTTATTTCAATATTTTATTATTTAATATTTAGTTGAAATTTTACTTTTTTTAATTTATAGTTTACGAACGCACTGTTTATTAATATACAGTTGAAGTTTTAGTTATTTTAATTTAAAGTTTACAAACGCACTGTTTACTACCTTTTTTGTAGTCGCTGCTGTTGATAGCAAAAAACATAAATTCTAAATACACTGGAAATACGAAGCATTGCTGGGTAGTGGCACTATCGAATACTGAATTGCTACTGATCTTAAACTGGTCGCCGGCTTTCCTCTTCCCTTATGCCGGCATTCGCACCATAAAAAAGATGCCTGCGGTCTGCTGCGCTATTTGGCGGGACCCAATGCGGGTCCGCTAAAAACGTCATGGTGACAGGGCGCGAGATGGTGCCGCCCCTGGTTACGAGGGGGTGGGAGTTCTTCGGCCCCACTGGTGGCGAACGTGCTGCAGGTGGCGCAGATAGGGCGCGGGTGCGCGATGGCGCAGATAGCGTGCGGGCGAGCGATGGTGCAGCTACCATTGTAGCTCTAGATGGCGTAGCTGCCACTGGGGGGCGAGACGGCTCATTCCGCTGCACCAAGACCGGGGCCGGGAGCACCGGGAACATCCGGCGGCGCAGCTCTCACAGGTGCCGCTGTATCGCTTGCCCCGCCAGTCGTCTAAAAAAAATACTAAACTAATAATATGGGAAGTGGCTACAACGTTTACAAGATTATGTAGGGTATTATAGTTCTAACCCATGGCAGAGTCATGCTATTTCTACATCTAAGCTGTACTGCTACGGAGACTAAGATCTAAATGCAGCAGATACGGGCAATGGTGCTAGCTAGAGGAGAAAACAAAAAACCGGATGCCGGGGTTACTCAGCCTGCATTTCCGCTCGAGGGAGTAGAACCATCTTGGTGATGGGCCGTGTAACGACTCCGCTTGCTGTCCGCACTTTCGCGACCCTCACCCTACCGTCCGAGTCCGGGTGGACCTCAGTGATCCTTCCCAACCGCCATTCGTTGGGTGGAACGTGCTCATCCTGCAGTACTACCAGGTCCCCCTTTGTTGCGTTTTCCTGGACGGTCTTCCATTTTGTCCTGCGTTGGCACTCCAGAAGATACTCACTCTTTCACCGGACGGAAAACTGTTGGGAGAGAACTTGAAGCCAACGCCATCGATTAAGAATGTAAAGAAAGGTGTTGTATCTTCCGAGACGGCTGGTGCGAGAAGCGGTCCCCCTACGAGAAAGTGCCCTGGGGTGAGTGGGTGGAGGACGTCGGGATCGTCACTGAGTGTGCTAATCGGTCGAGAGTTCAGACATGCCTCGACGCGGGCTAATACCATCGCCAACTCCTCATACGTGTACCGGATCTACCCACCCATCCGTTTAAAATGGTGCTTGAAGCTTTTAACTGCGGCTTTCCACAGTCCTCGCATGTGGGGGGCGTTTGGAGGTATAAAATGCAATTTCAATTGGTGAAACCAATGCTGAGTGGTTGCCTGATCACACGTGGGAACTCCATGCATACCATGTTAGCCGGACACCCCCGTCGCCCGATGAATCTGGCAGGGCGGCTAAAAAGGCCTGGGTAGTTAAATCAGTGGTAGCTTCTAAATGGGCGGCCTTGGTGGCGAAACACACAAAGATGTACACATAGCCTTTTGTCATTTTGTACCCCCGCCCTTGAAATATTTTGATTTCAAAGGGACCTGCAAAGTGAATCCCCGCGGTACTGACCGGACGAGACAGGGTGGTGCGTTCCGGGGGCAAGGGCGCCATTATTTGGCTTAATCTGCGTTTCTTCTCGATCAGGCAGGATTTTCACCGTAAAATGGAGCCCTTGACTAGTACTTTCGCTCGTGGAACCCAGTATTGAGTTAGGAGGAGACGAAGCATGAGCTGATTTCCCCCGTGCAAGGAGATCTGATGGATGGACTCCACTAGCAATCGCGTAAACTTTCCGTGGTACGGTAAAATTTGTAGGTGGCGTTCGGAAAACGGAATTTGAGTGGAGTGCGCTAGGCGCCGGTTCACTCGAATCGACCCATCTGAATGAAGGAAGGGGTTGAAGGTGACCAGAGGGCATGAATTTGAAATGGGTTGTCCGTTCTGAAGGCACCCATACTCCTCGGGGTAGTACATCTTTTGAGTTGTGGTAGCTACGAGAAGTGCAGCGGCAACGACCTCTGCATTCGTTATTGGCGACCCCGGGGGTGGAGCGGAGCTGCGCAGCGTTCGCGTAGCGTATCTATGGAAGCGTTTTATGTAGCCAACTACCCGAATGCTCGCGGTAGCGATGAAAAACGCAGCATCAAGTCGTCGTGCTGTTCGACCTGGATAGTGTGCACGGCCACGTTGCGCTCCTCCTCCAGGACATGTTGGGGTCCGTGTTTGGTTGACGGGAGACGTCCTTCTGCTGTGCGCGTGTGGCTGAAAACCCTAAATCACTCTTTGGAAAAATCACAACAATACACTTTTAGTTTTTAAATCACAAGTCCCTTTATTGTTTAAATACTAATTCTTATATACTATTTACAATTCACAATTGCAATACAAAAACAGACCTTTCTGGTGTTCCAGTTTCGCACCTGTTAATTGGTGTCAGTTGGTCAAGCCAACTGACCTACGCCATTCTGAAATTTTGATGGGGCATTCTGAATTTCAATGCCCTTCGGTGGTTGGACTGCGAATCGCTAGCACCCTAAAATATTACATAATAAATATTACATAGGTAATATTAATTTAAAATACTCGTACCCTAAAAATATGTGCTTTCTTAAGTAAATTTAACACGTGCTAATCACACAGAATGTGTGGCATCTGTTAGGAGTCGATGATGTGAGACACTACGCGCAGGCAGCTTGATTCTAACTCACAACAGACATCTGGGATAGGGCTCTCCGAAGGTTGAGGCCAGTCGTTTGGGTCGAGAGTAAGCCACTGAAGTCAGCAGGATTGTCCGCAGACTTTACATGCCTCCAGCACTTCACACCTACTTTATTTGAGACGATCGTAACACGATTAGCGAAAAAGGTTTTCCACGTATGAGGAGATTTGTGGAGCGAAGCTAATACACTCGTTTAGTCCGTCCAACAGAACAAGTTGTCGGAGGTGACTCCCACCTTCACTAGAAATGCTGCTACCAACTCGACTAACAATACCGCTCTACAGAATTCTAGGCGGGGTAAGGACAACGTCTTTAGGGGTGCCACCCGCGATTTAGCCACCAACAAATAGAACGAGACGGCATTTCCGCACTGGCATCGAACATACAGCGCAGCGGCGTGAAACTGGAAATCTACATCCGATGCCGACCCAACCAATCGCGAGATATGGATCTGTGAGATGGCATCATAAGCCCCTAAGAATTTTCCCAACGTCTAGAGGAAGCTGTGGTCAAGGATTCGTCACAGTCGGTTTTGTCCGCTCAAATTTGTTGCATTAAGATTACAATGGGCGCTAGCCATCCTGCTGGATCAAAAAGTTGAGCTATAATTGATAACAGCTTGCGTTTGGTGAAATGGAATGGGCTGGAGTTGGAAATAGAAGTGATCAGATTTTCCGTTCCAGCGAATCCCTAATATCTTGGTCAACCTTGCTTCATCCAGCTTCAGGAAGTGCTCCCGGAGTAAGTGATCCGGAGGCAAAGACGAAAGAATGGCTTCAGTGTTAGCTGACCACTTCCGCATAGAAAAGCCGGCAGAGTCGAGTGCACGGGTCAACTCATCCCGGGTTTGTATAGCCACGTTTACATCATGTGTGCCGACTAAGGCGTCGTCTACATACATGCTCTCTCGCAACACCTGGGCTGCTAGGGGTAGGTCCTATTCAACGTCTGTCGACAGCTGTTCTAGTGTTCTAATCGCTAGGTGTGCACAGTTGACTCCGAAGGTAAGAGTTTGTAGCTCGTTGTCGGACACTGGCGTTGCAGGAGAGGCCCTGAAAATATGTCGCTGGTACGTGGTGTGTTTTGGTGCTAATTTAATCTGCCGATAAATCTTCTGATCATTCTGCTACTATTGTTACCATACGGAACCCCCGAGAAACTGATGAGTTGGCGACGAGAGTTACACATGTTAACTGGTTGGCATACAAGAAATACCTCAGTGCCCATTGCACGGATAGCATTCTGTTAAGAACGCTTGCAGACATAGATGGCTGTATTAGAAAGCTAGATGCAATCCTCAAGCAATCTGTTGAACATGCTACTTCTACCAATCGACAGGTCAGATACCATAGAATCCATTCTGTAAATGTAGAAGGGCTATTGTCAGAAAAAAGAAGAGTTCGAAGAGAATGGCAATGATACAGATCCCCGCAGTTAAAAATTAGGCTCAAAGAATGTACTAAACAGCTTAGAAATTTATTAGAATATAAAAAATCAGCATCTCTGCAGAAATTTCTCCAAGATCTCGACGCAACGGCACAAACAGACTCGCTATGGCGAGCAACCAGAGGACTTAAAAAACCTGAGATATGTAAGCCTCCCCTACGAACTTTGGGCGGAGCTTGGGCAAGAACTGATACTGAAAAGTGAATCTTTTTGTAAACCATTTGAAAACCGTTTTCACTCCAAACATATCTGCTGATATGGTTGAGATGCCAATAGTGGTCGGGGAAGCAGCGATTCCTCTGAGCTTTAATATTCGGGACATTAAAACCGCTATTGCTGGTTTAAACTCGAGGAAAGCCCCAGGTAATGACAAAATCAGTAATAAGATGCTTTTATAGTAAGAAAAATAATTCTTTTCATTTTCAATGCTATTTTACGAGTCCAACAGTATCCTACTGAATGGAAGGTTTCGTTGCTTACCACGATACCTAAGCCCGGAAAAGATCATACGAAAGCAGAATCTTATAGACCTATTAGCCTATTATCTAATATGTCAAAATTATTTGAAAAATTACTTATGAGCAAGCTGACCCCCATACTAAATGAGAATGGAAGCATTCCAGATCGTTAATTTGGATTCAGAAGAAAACAAAGCACTATGGAACAAACACATAGACTTGTAAACGGAGTTATAAAAACGTCCGAAGAAAAGAAATATTGTTCTGCCTTCTTCATTGACGTTTCCCAGGCTTTTGATAGAGTATGGCATGAAGGTTTAATTTCGAAATTAAAGCACAACTTACCCAAACTACCAAATACTCATAAGCTATTTATTAACTATTTAACTGGACGAACATTTACCATCAAAGAAAGTAATTTTCTGAGCACACCTCAACCGATTCAAGCCGGAGGTCCCCAAGGCAGCATTTTGGGTCCTATCTTATATTTGATATACGCCTCTGATATGCCAATAAGCAATAATATTCACGTATCAACATTCGCTGATGATACAGCTTTCCTAAGCGTCCACGATCACCTTCAAGAAGCATCCCACAAATTACAAGAATATATATCTCAGTTGGAAAAATGGCTACAACAATGGAGGATGAACGAACATAAATATGTACAAATTACATTTACATTGCGCAGGGAAACATGCCCGCCTATCCATATCAACACCCAGACTATACCGCAACAGAGTGAGGTTAAATTAATTGGTATTCATCTTGATTGTCGATTAACATGGAAAACCCACATAGAGGCAAAGTTGATCCTAATGAAACTAAAAACAGTTAAAATTAACTGGCTTATTGAGAGAAATTCTACACTAAGCCTAGACTGTAAACTTCTACTACACAACTCGATTCTAAAACTAATATGGTGCTACGGGATTCAGCTATGGGGTACTGGCTCAGTGTCAAATATAGAGAAAATTCAAAGGCGACAAAATAAAATCCTCCGAATGATTATAGCCGCTCCGTGGTATGTCAAAAATTCGTGCATTCACAAGGTTCTATTCGTCCCGATTAAAAAAAAAAGTGTTTTCAAAACATGTGACAACGTATATAAAGAAGCTTGAGTTCCACCCAAACCCACTGGCCCGTAATATTCTAAATTATAGAGGTCACACTCGGAAGAGAAGGAGGGACACCCTTGCTCTCAGCCGTGTTGTGAGTCAGAATCAAGCTACTTACGCGCAGTTGACTCACAGCACCGGCTCCTATTAAACTCATTAATAATGCACATATTTTTAGGGTGCAAATATTGTAAATAAGTAGTATTTATGCACTAATTATGATGTAAACTTTTAGGGTGTCACAGTTCCGCAGTCAAGCTGACGAGGGGCATTTAGAATGCACCGACGACATTTTTACTTGCAGTAGGTCAGTGGGTTTGAGCAACTGACACCAAATAACAATTGCGTAACTGGAACACCAGAAAAGTCAAGACGTAGACTGAAATGTTTATTGGTAAATAGTATATAAGAACTAGTATTTTTAAGAATAAAGCCTCTTGTGTTTTGAAACCGAAAAGTGGTAGTGTTTGAATTCTATGTTAGGGCTCTTAATTTTTCAGCCGCGCGCCCGAAAACGGCGACAGGACGTCTCTCTCGCCGACAAGCAGACACGAGGACCCCAACATTTTGGCGCAGCCGGTAGGATCCAACGTCGAGTGCCAGGAAAAGAGCACTCCTACGCGGGAATCCACCAATAGGAAACCATCAGGATAACCATCCCAAAAGAGGGCAATGGAGGGAACGAAAATGGTGAGTATGTCTATGGTAGGACATTCTAGTATCTAAGTGAATTTTGTAGACGATTCGTCGGTGGCCGTGTGGGCGCTTTTTCGCCGGTCATGCAGAAGAAGCAGCATTGGGGCTGATTAGCCGCTGCGGTTAGGTGACAATAGGTCGATTCAAAAGAAAATTTTTTTACTTACGGTCAGGTTGTATAGTGTTGTTCCACTGAGATTAGGCTCATACTTTTTAATACATTTTGTTTCAGCATTCTCGGGGAATGTGGGACGTGTCTGTTTATTCACGGATTTTGCGTTATTGAATTGCGAACTTGTGTATACCGGTTGGTTTGGTTCGGAATGAACGTGCCATGGTATAGGGTTCGTACGGTTATGATAGGGGATTTGTGTTTGTTTGTCGGTAGGGACATTTATACGATTCAATTTATATTGTTTTGAAATCAAAATAAAGATTGATTTAAATATTTGGCATTTTGAGTCTAGGGTATTAGGTGAAGAGGTGCAGACAACATGTGTTGTTGCATTAAAGTTTTTTGTAGTTCGAAAACTACAATTTGCGTAGCAATGTTGAAGATAACAGCTAAATGCTGCTATTATGTGGCGCATACGTTAGGAAGGAAGGAAGTCAAGGACCACTTTGCATTGATGGAAGGACTTAATGGACGCCGGTAGGTAGCGGAACTTTGTGATGGAAAACAAGTATAGCAGAATATATTTATAAATATAGAATTTACGGTGGAATGTTTTTTTTAAATTGGTATTTATCAATAAGTAAGATGGAATAAAATATTGGGATAAGTTAATAACAAGTTTTATCAATTATTGGATTTTTATTTGTAATTGGGATACGACATCTGTTCTGGCATTTGGGATATGACGAAGGAAGCGCAAGGATTACTGCTGAGACAGGAACAAATTGGCGAAACGATTGAAAAGCTGGTCCGTAACTTTAAGAAAGACGGCAGGTTACGTAAAGACAACGTGTATTACCGCAAGCGAATAACACAGTTGCAAGATCTGGGGAGAGAGTTCAACAATAATCACGGACTGTTGTTACCTCACGCAGTTGAGTACGGCAAGGGAAAATATTTTGCGGAAAAATACGCAGACTACATAAATAGTCTGGTCAACGAATGGGCAGATACATTTAGTTCTGAATTAGAAGGACTAGGGCAACAAACAGTGAGTTTGGTTTCGCCAGACGAGGAAGTAAGGAACAGATTAAAATCAATACAGTCAGAGGTGAAACTGTTTACTGGGAAAATAGTTGACCAGTTCGAAGCGAGTACAAGCAGGGAAGAAGCTCAGGAATTGTGGAGGCAGGCGAACGCCGGAGGCGCTGTGTCACCATTAGAAGTAGCGGATCAAGCCTTGACGGCAATCCAAAAAAGGACAGAAGAAAAGTTGTTCAAATTTCATGAGAAAACAGAAGATTTGAGAGCACAAAAAGAGTATCTTGAGAATAAGGTAAAGGAACTTTCTCAGAGATTGTCGGAAACAGAGGAAGCAGCAGCGCTGTTGGAGAAGGAGTATGCAGGATTGAAAAGAGGACGGGCGACCAATAGCAACCCACATAGAAAGGAGAGATCAAAATCAGCATCGGCTGGATTTACACAGACAGTGTTGACAACGCGCAGCAAGTTGACTCTGATCTTGTGGGTTGTGATTCATTGCTTTAATCTAATTATTTGTCAATTAAGTGCTGAACGAGTTCCAAAATCTAACATTTTTGTAAATAGTTCGGGACTCCGCGATACGCACAATACTCCTGAGTATATCAGACGAAAATTACCTCCACAAACGTGGACCATGTTTATATCTGTGGGCTTGCTTGGACTGTAATGCATTTTTATTTTCCTCTGTTTATTTCAATATTTTATTATTTAATATACAGTTGAAGTTTTACTTATATTAATTTAGAGTTTACGAACGCACTGTTTACTGCCTTTTTTGTGGTCGCTGCTGTTGATAGCAAAAAACATAAATTCTAAATACACTGAAAATACGAAGCTTCGCTGGGTAGTGGCACTATCGAATACTGAATTGCTACTGATCTTAAACTGGTCGCCGGCTCTCCTCGTCCCTTGTGCCGGCATTCGCACCACAAAAAAGTTGGCTGCGGCCTGCTGCGCTATTTGGCGGGACCCAATGAGGGGAATTCTCACCGCACTGAGTCCCGCTCAAAACGCCATGGTGACAGTGAGCAGACGGTAGCCATCGTCAGGAGGGATCCAGCGGGACACACATAAAGCAATTTCCTTGGAATATTGAGCTTTCTCTATCTTTGTTATAAGATAAGGAAGCGCTCCCTGCGTGGATTTCCCCTATTATATGCAAACTGAGATTGGTGCAGAGGTGTTGTTCTGTCTAGCGTTTCTCTAATGTGTAGATCCACCAATCTTTCCATAGTTTTTAGAAGAAACGACGTGAGACTGATAGGTCTGTAAGATTTAGTTAGTAGAGCCTGTCTATCTAAGCCAGTTATGCATTAAAAGACTGATGTGTACCATTAAATATAGCACGTGACCAGTCCCCCAACCCACCTCTGTTTCCAGCCGTCACCACGTGGAGGTGTTAGATCAGGCTTCCATCAGAAACTCAATTACAGCATGTACCTAAGTACATTTTAGTCCCCTTGAGTTACCTGCGGCTCTGACCGCCAATTTTTGTTTTCTTCGTAATTCCGGCTCAAATTTATAAGAAAATATATTTTCGGTGTGAAAATTAATTTCATACATTTCGCTTTGTTCTTTTCACATATTAATTGCCGCTGTCCACACCAACAACGCGGTCGCCTTTATTCCTGCTTGTCGACAACAACAACAACAACAGCATCATCTTTACACATAAACCCAAAGGGTGTATAAGGAAAATACGATAAATGGAATATATTTACTTGTATGGAAAATAATAAGCAAAGTGCGCAGTAATACTTTTGTAAATTAGCTGATGCATTAAAAATTTGTCTTTGACTTCCCATTGTGGGTAAGGTTTAGAAAACGGTATATTTTTGCTTGTTTGTTTTTTTTTTTTTTGTTTTTACGAATAAATTGCAATACAAATTCAAAACCAGAAACGAGTGATGAGCAAATTATCATCGTACTGCTGCTGCCGCGCTTTTATTTAAGCTGAAAACTTCTCTCAAAAATTCCAAGGCTGGCATGACGTGTGCCTTAAATGCCATTGAATCGAATTCTGCAATGTCGCCGCTGAACTGGAATGCCGGCTCGGGGGGCTCGAATCGTACTACAAGTTCTGTTCTGAAACCCAATTAGAAATCGAACGCATCGATCATGAAAACATGGGTCGCAATGATATCGACGAAGCCTACGTGAGGACAAAGACGCAAATTCTCACTCTGCTTGATGAACACCGTGCATCATCGCTGAACGAAACATTACGTTACATTTACGTTACGCAACCCTCGACCAATTTGTTGCCCAACATTTTGCTACCAAGGTTCAGCAGAAAATATTATGAGTACAAGGGATTTCTGAGAACCTTCAATACACTAATTGGGAAATATGATAATATTTGGATAACGGAAAAGTTCAATTTGCTGCTCCAGTGTCTGTCAGGTCAGGCTCGTGATACCACTTCCATGTTTCAAATAAGCAACGAAAACTACCTGAGGGCGCTAACGCGTTTAGATGAACTTTACAATAATGACTTTATAATCTTTATGGACCATGTTCGTTAAGCCTTTGAAAATGAAAAGGTGGCAAAAACATTACAATTGTCTCTTCGATCTTTAGTTGACAAAATTACAACAACTTACAGAGCCATCATATCGATTGGAACACATAAACAAATTTGTGACGCACTTATCTATATTGTCGTGGCAAGAGCTGACGCTGACACTAAGTCGAAATGGCAGGAAAATATGAGCTTTCAACAGCTGCCAAAATGGTTTGATTATAGCAGTTTTTTAGATCGCAGATATCACCGATTAGAGGTGGTAGTTACTCCCACGCCGAATCAAAACGAAGAGAAAGGTGCTGAAGATTACAAAAAGAAAAGGACCGCTAATGCTCATGTAAACTCAAAAAAGACATCACCACAACGTTTTTGTGAAATTTGTCCGCAGGGTAGTCTTGCCAATTGTGCTGAATTCGCTTCATGGAACTACTCTCAGCGAAAGGATAAGGTAATTAAACTTAATCTTTGCGTAAGCTGCTCGAGAAAAGGGCATCATCCAGCGCATCCAAATCCTCGAATTATTGCAAAGATTGTAAGAGAAAAAACCACTCAATGCTACATGTTTTTGACATCAAATCCAATACTACAGAAGCTACTGAAGCATCTTCTAACGTAAATTCGTCAAATCAAGTTCATTCATCAGATTCTCAAGTCATCCTAGCCACAGCACTTCTACTGGTTAAGGGTAGAGCTGGAGTTTATCACACCGCTAGGGCTCTGCTCGATAGTTGCTCGCAGGTTAATTTTATGCGTGAATCATTTTCCACATCACTCAATCTAAACTATTCGAAAACACACATCGAAATCAACGGCGTCAACAATTGTAAGACGAAACTGGACCATGAGATGCAAACGACCAGAAGATCATGTATAAATGGCTAAGAAGCAACTAAAGAATTTCTTCAAGCTCCAAGTCTCTCAACCTATCAACACTTTGGAACGTATGTTGATCGTATACAAATTCCGCAAAATTTAGAACTGGCGGATTCATCGTTCAACTTGCCTAGGAGAATTGACTTGTTAATTGGAGGCGAATAGGTCAATTTTGGCGCAATCATCTACACTCTTCGCTCCTATTGGAATCGTAAGTCCAATCATCATCCTTTTGCAGAAACTGTGGATTGGCAAAGTTTACTGGGAAGAATCCGTGCCTCAGTTTATCGAATCAGACTGGAGGATTTTCCTGAAAGATATGCAAAAATTGCCATTGCTATGCATTCCACGCTTTGTTTGCTGCCCACAACTTTACGACATAGAAATTCTTGGATTTTCCGACGCTTCAAAATGACATATGACTACGTGCAATACATCCTCTGTAAAAATTAAAACTGCGTCTTTGCATCGCAAATTCTCAAGTCGAAATCGCGATTCGCTCCACTAACAATCAAAACTATTCCTCGTCAGAAACACTGTGGCGTTCATTTGCTGGCAAAATTTTGGCAAAGGATCAAGGGTAAGCTAGGAAGTGCATATTCTTCGATCGATATCAAAAGCATGAAACGCTTGCTGGCGATCTATATGCATCAGAGATACTTATCGCCTTAAAGCATGTATTCGCTTTCATTGAAGGCCATCACTATGCGATGGAAATTAAAGCTCTCGACAAGGGCATGGAACGCTCCGTTCCCTGGCGCCGTTTTTAGATAAAAGAGATGACTTCGAATTGTTGCGAGTCAGCCTTTAAAATTCTGATTTGTCATACTATTCAAAGCATCAATGGCTGTTACCAAGGGATGATCCATTCAGTGTTGCACTGGCATCATTCATTTCCGCCATTATCCGGCCGGACCGAAATAATTAACAGCAATAATCAGGCAACAATTTTACAGTTTCATTTCATACCACGACGCGTACCCCACTTTGGCGGCATTTGGTAAGCTGCAGTCAAGATCGCAAAGTTACATTTGCTTAAGTGTTTGAGTTCAACGCGACTTACATTCGAAGGCTTATCAACAGCCATAGTCGAAATGGAGGATATTATGAACTCGCGCACAATTTGTGTTGCATCGTCTGATCCTATCTACCTCGAATTGATGACGCCAGGACATTTGCTTATAGGCACTAGTCTTAAGGCCAGACCCTGGCCACACCCAATCCGACATAAGTTATCTTAAAAAATGACAGATCATTAGTGCAATCCATTAGGCGAAAAGAGTATTTACATGACTTACTGGGAGCGACGGTCTTGTACGAGGATATTCAGACAGAAGGAGGACAGACAATGGGCCTTAGACCCCCTGGAGCTGTGTCCGAGCTTTTGCCGACCTTGGGTATAACACATGCTTTGATGAGTCTGGAATATATGCTAATTAAAGACAATTTTTTTAGACCTGAGCAGCCACTCTGTTATAAGATTCTCTGACTGCTGAATCTCAATTGGAGCTACACAGTCTGGGCCAGATTCTTTATATGGTTTGATGCTATAAATAGCCCATTGCAATTTTGGCTTGGTTGAAGTTGACTTCAACTGCATTCGCGCTGGGCTTCGCTCTCTGTGCAATGGTGTTCGAGCAACCTGCGAAGTGAGCCTCTAAAAGAAGCTCTAGAATTAAAAGGTCTCCCACAGTTTTTTCTGAGGCCCCCAATTTCTGCCCCCCACCACGTGGGTTTTTGTTTCCCCTGGGTCTACTGAGGGGCCGATAGAACCTTATTAAAAGCTGCTGAGTCTACCGATAGAGCCTTATTAAGAGCATCCGTTTAAATCTCCACAGACCTATCGATTTCGGCACACCTGCTTGTGGGGCTCTGAGGTAGTAGTCTAGCTACAGTCACCTTGTAGAGGCCCCAGTTTGCCAACCTGACACATCTAAAAGCCGTAGGGCTAGGCAGACCATATAAAAGATCAAACTCGATTAACCTGTGATCCGATCAAAATTGATTCAGAGGCATGCCAAGGGTTATGCTAAGGACTTCCTGCCTGTTAGCTGTAATAAAAGGGGTTTCTGACCCCTTATAATTAAGAAATAATGGAAAAATAACATTTTTTCATACCATGATAGCTATTTTTCAGAAAAATTAGCCGTTGCCAGTATCTAGATTATTCTACCATGATCTTAAACTAAACTGTGAGTGGGAAGAAAGAGTATAATAGAGAAAGAAGAGCGTTGCTATCAATTCAATTATGAATTTGTAATTGCTTTTGAGAGCAAAAAATTGTCAATATCAATACTCCCTTTGTTTTCCCCAGAGGAGATCTCCCAAAATTTTTGCGGTACGCTGGAGTTATTTTTATTAACAGCTATTCTATTTGACTATGAATGTAGGGGAGGGCCGCTCAAAATTTACAGATTGGCGTTCTTTACCACCACATTCAAACGAAATTTATTATTGCACTGAACAAAATTTTGCGAAGCATAATCCAAAAACTGTTCTTAAATCGATTAAAGCTTTTATTTATAATGTAGCTCATTGAAAAAGTTTATTATGTTATAATTTTTAAAATTAAATAAGTTTTATTTTATATAAGAATTTACATATAATTGCGTCGAAATATTCTGTCAAGCATTTGTGGATTTTGCGTTTTTTTCTAAAATATGGTCTTTTTGTAGAGCTATTAACCATTTTGCGTTTTTGTATAAAATAACTCTTATATAAAACTCTAAAATTACAATATGGTGCTAGTAGAATTCTTCAGACAGGCTAAACCAGTTCTTGAACGCTGGTAAACCATCTGTTTTAATTTTTATCATCTCCATAATTTTTTTCCTTTACTCCTGCTATGTGAGATATTTTTTCAAAAAGTTCCGTTACCTTGTAAATTGCTGTACGCATAAATTGAACCACTACCAGGGGGATTTGTTAGAAACATCCTCTTCGACTCATACTCATAGTTCTTCTCATGTATCCACAATTCGCTTACGTGTTCCAATGCATTAGTTACCTTTACTAATAGTAAGTTGCATGTCTCACATAGTAATTTATATTTTAGGGTTTTGTATAATCCGTACCCTGTAAAATATCGCTGGACATTAGAGGTGATCTCGAAGATAGTACTTGGTTACGCATACAACATCTCCTATCTCTCTGTCAAGTTAACAGCATCCTCATTCACATCGATCTCCGTAAGGTCCATTTTATATTGTATTCCTTCTTCGTTGGAACTCTTTCATTGCATGAATGTAACTTTTGTCAGATTCGTAGTTTCTAATTGCGTCTGGTATTCGAATGTGGTTATCTTCATCGATATAAACTTGGCCTATATATATTGAAATTTTGATATCAATGGATGTGTGCAACTCACTCATCTTATCCGGTAAAATTTTTTTCCAAAGCATCTGACTCTTTTTTCCTAATAAAATTATTTGGATGTTTGGAAACTCTTCAAATAAATCCTTTCAGATGATTCATCATTGATTTTAGAGTTAGAATTGTCCCTTTTATACACTTTACACATTTTCCTGCAGGTAACACTGCACTTTTCAATAATGCAATAAACTAATTTAGAATATCGCGTTCTTTAAGACCAACGCGTTTATATCCGCGGCGAAGTGGATTTTTACCATGTAAATGTTTGCTCTTTAAGGGCCAATACACACTATTTGTGGTCATTCAAGCATCCGTCAAATATTCTTAAATGCCTTTTAATAGGAAGTATTCACATTACCGGTCACGTGCCAGTCACAGTCCAAGCAAGACCGCTGCGGTTTTTTCAAAAAGAATACTTGACCGAAGGTTGAACAGCAGCGTGGAATCACTTGCTTGTGGATTTCGTTCAGATGAAATTTGACACATTCTAGAGTAGATATCGACTTGATGTGCCAGCATGTGTGTGAGTGTGGAATAAATACGATCGACGCCATCCACTTCGTTTAACTTTTATTTGTTTTTGTTGTTTTCTCTCCTATTAGTTCAACTTCGAGCATTCTTATTATTACTTCATATTAACTTTATATAACAGTTCACTCCGTATTTTCTGTCCAACAGTTCAACAAATTCGTACAAAATAATTTAATTTTAAATTTAATTCTAACGTTTTAGTTTTCGTTTTCTTTACCACATCTCGTGCCATCTGCAGACTAGTAAACTACCTTGTGCAACAATTAAGTGTAAATTAAGCAAACAATAACAATTATACATTGAGCATTCGAGTCAACCGCGACTCAAAAGAAAAAGAAAAGTGAAATAAGTATCCGAAAATGGCTCCTGAACCAGGAGGACGCGATCAAAACCTTTTTTTTATCCTTGACAATGAACCAGCACCGAAACGTAAAAATTATAACATTGACACACAACTACGACTTCCCAAACCTCAAAAACAAAAACTACATAAAATCGCAAAAATCTACCTAAAGCACATCCATATTTATTGATGTCTTTTTATCCAATGGGTTCTTTGAGTCGGATAGGAGAAAATTAATGATTTCCTCAATATTAGAACTTTCCCGATTGTCCGATTGTTGGTGTTGAGCCGGGTTTTCTTGATGGATGTTATGAAGTTCGTTGGTTCGAGATGCCCTTGTAAAATTATTGCTTTGGAAGTTGGAATAGCCCCATTTATTATCGGTTTCTTGCTTTACTGGCATAATTGCTTGTCTAGGAGTAATGTTGATTAAAGTGGTTATTGATTGGTCTACCTGCGCTTGCTGGAATTGCCTATCATAAGGTTTAGGGTTATACTGCCGATTAGTTTGATATGGGGTAACTTGATTATGGGGTCTATTATTCCTTTGGTAAGAATATTTTCGATTATAGTAATATTGATTTTGGTTGAAAATCGGGTTTAATCTTTTGTTCTTTGAGGCAGCACGATAATGCTGTCTTTAAATCTTCAGGTCGCATAGCACTTTGCATTGCATCCAGTAGTTATTTTAAACTGGTCAAAAATGTATTTAGATACATTTCTGTGAAATCTTCTCTTTTCGAAGAGAGTTCATTGAGGTCCTTTTCACTAATAGGGATATTATTAAGAAAAGCTGATTAAATTTCTACGATTTCATTATGAAATTCTTCAATGGCTTTACTAAATTGTTTTATATTAATTGTGTTTGTTTCAACGCGAGTGTGAATAAAATGCCCTCTTATCTATATGGACCGCTTACTTAAGACAAGGGGTTTGTATCTGTTTATGGTTCCGCGCCTCAAACAAAAGTGCTGCCAAGACATTTTTGTTGTCTATTGTGACCGAGGAACGGAGTAAACCAATAATTAACCGTTTTCATTATATAATATACTGTAAATATCTCAAATATAAAGTATATTATAATGTATAAATTACATTATAATGTATAAATTAATTACCAACGCTTTGTCAAAATTTTCCATTTTAAAAGTTTTCATTTTCCTCTTTAAAATTTGTTTACAAATGTGTATGTATAAGCATTTTAATTGTCAAATGCAAGACTGTTAAGCGACAGGTAGCCTTTTATGTACATATGATAAGAGCAGTTTCTGTCCTTTTGGCGAAGAAAGTTTTTGTTAATGTTATTTTGATGCAGTTCCACACCAATGGTGTGAAGTCAGGAAATCATTTGCTGGTCCCTGAATTTTGTTCGCAATTGCTCTTAGGACCACGTATCCGTACGGAGTCTGTTCTGTCGGTTTGATTAACATTAAGACTTCTTTCACATTTGTAATAAAATTATACAATTTGCGTGGGTTGCCATCGTATGGAGGAAGATCCTTGATAACATGAGATATTCGTAAGGTATTGAAAATGGCTTGGGTGTTCCTTTGGGAATGTGGTGGTTGGGGTTGTTGTTGTGGATAAAGTTGGTGAGTTTCTATGTTTTGGGGTTGACGATATGCCATTTCAATTTGAATTGAGTTTAGACCTTTATATGTGTTGTTCGTACTTAGTTTCCATAGTGCTAACGTTTTGGCTTTTCTTTTGAACATACAATTTTTTTGTATGAGACCATATGAATAATTTAAAGTTTGTTAGTTTGAGTAGTGTCATAACGGATATTGTTCAATATGTATTAATAATTAATGATTGACAATATAAAATATAAAATATGTTTGCAAAATATTTTGTTTGTTTTTGAATTCTTTAGAAATTAGATAGTAAATATAACTATATCACAAGCTGTATTCTATAAGAACCACCATTTGAGAAATAGCATGAAATCTTAGAGTTCTTCGACAGCCACCTAAGAAATTTGTAGAGAGCTGGTTCTAGCGATAAATATATTAAATTAACGACGATTCCAGGATGTTCATTCTATCAAAGGTATTCCCTCTCTGAGTTCCGCTGAAGTTGAATTTCTTGCTTTCAGTGGTGTCCCTCCTCGATATTTATTCCATGTTTATGTTTTGAATTTTTTTTATATATATTTTTCTTTTCATTTAGTATATTAGTATTAATATTGCTTTTTTATTATTATTTTTTTTTTGTTTTCTTATTAATTCATTTTATATCCTCGATATTCAATACAGGAGATCGTACTAATATTGTATTTAGAATTCACTTGTTAAGCAGTCAAGGAATCCTGTATTATTTATAATTTTTAATTAATTTTTCTTATATGTATATATATCTGTATATTTTTGTATTTCTATATTGTTTTAAGCACTGAATGCATATGGGCAGATTGTTATTACTGCCAAGCCCACAATTAACAAAAAATCATTACTAGGTGCTATACGATAGGTAGCGGAATCTCGTGTCGTTGATCGAATTGCGGTTTGGCTAAGGTGGCGATTTACGTTTGTAGTTGTTATTCCTGGGCTTGGTTCAATGGCCGATTCTTCTGGCTTTGCTCGAGTTGCATTTCGGCTTAGGTGGCGATTTATATTTGCCACAGAATGTTGGTTGTAATTTCTGCAGTTGCTGTTGTTGGACGGACTCACATACTAAGTACGTAACTCACGCAGGCAAACTTATTGGTTTAGCTTGATATAAGTAATAATTGAATTTAAAACTAATTTTGTTTTTCGGTGACAACCTTGAAAACCATACTAATCGAAAACAGAAATCGATTTTAAGTGAAAATATATTGGAAAATATATTGTTGGTCAAATGGAATGCATTATATTTGGAGTTCTTTCAGTTTTGGAGCGTTTGAAATTTTGGTTGCCTCTTTTTTTAATAAATGAATTACATTCTTTTTTATTTATCTAATGTCAAAATAAATAGAAAAGAAGATTACGCCATGCGCAGGTCCGATCTTCTCTCTCAACAAAAACACAGTATAGCTGATTGTCACAGGCAACGTGGTACTTTAAAATATTTTGTGTAGTGCAAAATGCATGCCCTCTGCGCAAAGAATTTGTATATTAAAAGGTTTTTAATTATTTTGCATTATATTTAAGTTAACAAATGCACTGGCAAGTAAATGAGTACAAATTATTGAAAAACTCGTTCGATAAAAAGTACTTAAGAATAACGAATTTTCATATACCAAGAGAGAAAATGTGAATTTGTGTAGTGATATAATAAATACTAGTCTCACCCGTGCCGAAAATTCGGCCATTCCCCTGAAGATAGTTTCTTTTTTTCCACATTCCATCAAAAATTCAAAAAGTGTTTTAATTTTATAATGCCATATATTTTAATGATAAAAAATTTTACAATAAACATTTCAGTGTTGACTAATTTTTAAATTTCTTTAAGTTTGCCTGAGTAGTAGAAATGTACAAATTTTTTTCTTAATATATGATAAACAATAGATTCAAAATATCTTTATAAAGCCTTTCACTTTTATTCTGGTCCCATTGACTAATGCATCCTTCGCATTCAATATACAATTGACTTTCAATACTAAGCTGTATGGTGGGAACCCATTAATTGACAAAGAAGTCAGATCTTCTGCAAGATAATTGTTAACTTCTGAACCGTTGTCACAAATAATTTTAACATAGCTGTTGTAATGATTAGACGGGGTTTTTAAATCCATGGTTTAAAATGTAACTTTATTTACCGAACATTAATCATTAACAGTCGACTATCTACTGTCTTGCAATTACAATGTTGGACTTATATTTATACTTAAAATAGTTGAGTCGTCGATGACATCACTGTTCGATGACTCAAGAGGTATCGATGGATAAGGGTCAGTTATTTGAGACGTATGTGTGCTGGCTCACATTTCACGGTCGTTGACCGTCGCCTTGAATGTTGGTGTCTCATATCGGCACCACTTTGGAATGTTGCACACTTTGCAATTGTTAATTGATTTTAGGTCATTAGATTCATATGTCTGTTAGTTCAATGACCGTTATCCATGACACTGTAATAAAGTATTCGTTCACCAGACAAACGGTTCAAAATACCAGAATTGATTAAATAACAATCATAATTTTTTGGAGCTAAAATAACTGATTTAAACATGCGAAGTGTTAATATGTTCTCAGAGACATTTCCAAAAGTATAATTTATTATATTTGCCTCGTCACCGATCAAATGCTGTAGAATTTGTATAATATATTCACAATTGAGGAAATTGTGATGCTACTCTATTCCCAATCGATTTTAAAATTTCATCAAACTGAACTTCATCAGGTAAAACTCTCATATATTCTGTCAATTAAACATTGTGAAATAAGGCGAATTCACTCCACCTTGTGATACAACAGGCAAAATCTGTGGAAAATAACCACACAACCAAATGGCCTTGCCTTAGAATAACTTATTTTTATCCGATTAATTTGTAACTTAATCTCTCAATAATATATGGATACGTTTCAGTATTAAAAGTGGACACATATAGATTTTATCACTGATAATCAATGAGGCCAAATTTATATAGCGACTATGACTGTTATTTACAGGAAAATAAACAATCAGAATTTGCAATTTAAACACATTGTGAAGTGTTCTGCCCCCTTGAATCTTCAGAAAGGAATAGTTTGAATGCAGTCCATAATGTCAGAGCATTTGCTTGAACATTCAATGCACAAATAATAACAAATAAGTCGCGAATTAGGTTTGATGAATGGCATTCTTTCGCTTCATTCAAACAAATACGCCACTCATTATCATTTGATGCAATACCACGCGCATGGCAAACTTCAATAAAAGAATTATAAACGCCATTATTATAAGTCCTAGCATCTTCAAACGATTTCGGAGCAACGGTTGCAACAGAATCAGTTGAAAATGAAAAAATTCAATATCTTTCGGAGAAACGAGACAGATGCACGATAAAATTTTATCACCCCCATGTTGTCGGCTCTGCCATCGCTTCTGTTGATCCTTCCAAACATAATCTAATAAAATTTCAGTATAATGGAATTGATATGCATAAGGGTACTTTTTATTTAACGTAAAAAATACCAACAATTTAGTTTGTGTCACATTTTGCTTCCTTCTCTGCTTCTCTTCGTCTTTCCTCGTTATCGTCACATCAGCGTGTTCTTCATCGCTGCTGTGATCGTCTTCTTCGTATTCGCTTTCGTCGTCGTCGTCTTTCTCATATACGCCAAGCAGATTCCCCTTCGTCAAGTTTCTGAATATGTGCAGTGTTAAGTCGTCTTCTTTGCAGCTCAAACCAAGTATGCTGCAGATCGTTACGAGTTCAGCGGCTGTTATATTCTCCTCCACGTACGCCCACTTTTCTCCGTATTTTACGTCGCTCTCATTGTACGCAAAACCTTCAAACGCGCGTAAACGCTTGCGATTTCCCCTGTCGCCAGCCGTCTCAAAAACAAATTTTTGCAGAGCGGCTACGTTGTCTCCTCTGCAACGCAACAAGTTCTCTCGAACCAACTCAAACGAAGCTAGGTTCGGCGTCATAACGGTTCTTTACTTATACTTTTGGCACAACGAATTTCACAACAAATTTTTCTATTATTTTACACTTTAGCTCGCTATAAATCCTGGTTGAGCCCCCAAATTTATGGTCTTTTATTTTTACAGGAACAATTTGTGCAAGGTTTAATAAAAAAAAATGTATATTAAAGGTATTTAATAAGTATAAAACAAAGTAGTAATAAAAGAATTTGAAAGAACACACGGAGGGAACGTCTTATCGCTTCGACACGTCACGCTGAACTGAAGAGTGATGACATGAGAGAGCAGGGGAGAGCTTCGTCTCCTTCCGATCCCACATATATATATATATATATATATATATATATATATATATATATATATATATATATATATATATATATATATATATATATATATATATATATATATATATATATATATATATATATATATATATATATATATATATATATATATATATTAATATATATATATGAATAATGGATCTTATATATTATTACTATTAATAAATTGAGCTTAAAATTGTAAACTATCCTTACTTTATTACGATTTGGTTATTACAATTATTTTCCCGCGGAGCTTTATAAAGTTCGTGATTTTTAAAATGGCAAAAAGTACCAAAGTAGCAACTGGTCAAATGTGAGTTTTACTGTATACTCATTTGTAAACGGATTGCTAAAAAACGTACTTTATAGTGAATAAATAATTTCAAAGAAATTAAGAAAGAACTTCTTATGACACCGTATCCAATCTCATAGGAATAATTTCGATTCAATTTTTATACTAGCAAGGAACTTGACGAAATGCGATACATTAGGAATGGGTGACAATCACCCAAATACGATATATTAGAAATATGCGACAATCACCCCTCCAGTACTAAAACGTGTTGCTAAATCATAGTAACAGTATGTTTATAAGAACCAAATGTTTATGAAAAATATCCCTACATGTTCATGTGGAATGCAACTTTTTAAGCAAATTTCAATTTTCTCATGATTAGCTTTTCTGTGAATTTGATTCGGCAGGTTGTTGCGAAAATGCGAAAATGACAAAATATTAAGTGAATATTAAATTCCTTATATTATAAATATAATACTTATATTATTATATAAGGTATTATAATATAAGGTATTTCTCAAAATTAGTTCCAATATTAACTATGAAAATATTCTAAATATTGGACTAATAAAATAATCATTAATATATGAAATTATAATTATTATAATTTTTATTATATAATTTTCAGATTTGAGATTAGTGTTGCTAGCCAGTTACGCACAATAAATATTTTTGATTGATTGATCTCCCCTGGGGAGTATTGTAATTTAATGCAAATTTTACTGTAAAAATTTTTTACTTTCAAAAACAATTATAAATTAATTATAGCTTTTGATAGAAAGGATCTTCTCTCTCTTCTCTCTCACAGTTTAATTTAAGATCATGGTAAATTAACCCAGGTACTGGCGTCGGCTAATTTTTCTTAAAAATAATTTCATGGTATTGAAATATTTTATTTTTCCTTGCGCTGACTATCACCATCCCAAGTAAAGGAATTTTTTAGTCAGTGCTTGAACGGCGCCACACCGTGGTATCACAATTTGCTATTATGTGTGCTCAAGTGTGCTTTTGGCAAACTACGCGGCCACTCCTACCTACCTACCTACCTTTATTTTTTCACTCATGTATCATTAAAATCAAGAATGATAGAAACCAAGATTGCGCAAATCGGTGTACAAACATTTTTCGTTCTCCGCATCTACAGAACCCTGGCTGTAAAACGTAATACCAAACTAGCAACCATTTTGTAAAGAAAAAAGTGACCACTTCTGTGAAATATTAAAAATACCAAGATTTATTAGTTTAAATGAAACATTTTTCGGTAAAATAAAGACGAGAAAATATTACAAATATATCGACGAATATATTTCGTTTAAATTGCAATTATTTCTATTGGAAAACCGACACTCAATTGATTAAATAATCTGCTCAAACAGCTATATATTTTATAATTTTCCGCGCTGCTGTGACGTCAGAACTCGTTGAACTTGGAGAGAAAATAATAAGGGACCTGCGCAATGCGTAATATTCTCTATCTCTCTTGACTAAAAATACGTAACAAAAAAGTCAATAAAATAATTTCCGACATTGGTATTTGGTATTTGGCATTTGGTACATAGACCCCTGCACCGACTCCGGTGTTTGTTTTTGAACCGTCTGCGAACCATTCTAGACTTCTAGGGTCGACCCAAGGCCCTCCTATGTCCCATTCATCACGGTCTGAGATAATAATCTCAAAATTGCGATCAAACTGTCGTTTTGGAATCATATTGAGCAGATTATGTTTTGATCTGGTATGTTATTTAAAATATTGAAACGACCACAGTCATGAGGTTCTTGTCTATACAAGATCTTCATCTTTAATGCGCTTCTAGCAGCACATTTTTTCACGAATGCGTGCAGCAGGGATAGTCCTATTATGGCTTCAATAGCAGCGGTTGGGCAGTTTCGCATGGCACCGGTGATTGCCACGCAAGCCTGCCTTTGAAATCTTGTAAGTATTTTCTTACCAGATTCTTTTGTTGTCTTGGGCCACCACACAAGGGATGCATAGGTAATGATTGGTCTAGCCATCATTACATACATCCAGTATATCATTTTTGAGTCTAGACCCCATTTTCTACCAAAGAGACTTCGACATGCCCACATTGCTCTTGTGGCTTTGTTTATCACCGAGTGTAAGTGAGAGTTCCAATTCAGTCGCTTATCCAGAACTACACCTAAATATTTGACCTCATCGGAATATTCTATATTAATTCCCTGAAGGTTCTATTTTAATCTGTTTGTAAAAGGAAGGAGATTGGTTTTGCTAAGATTCATGCATAACCCCTCTGCGTGACACCATTCTGAGATGAAGGCTAGAACCTGATTCTTATTGTAGGGTACTGTTCTTTCAAACTTGCCACTAATAATGACAGCAAGACCGTCCACTTGCCTCGAAGCCTCACCCTTGTAGTTTGACTAAGAGATCGTCAATAACTAAAGACCATAGAAGGGGTGACAGCACACCGGCCTCGTCTCCCAGAGATGAGCTAATTTCTCTACTTTTTAACATCATTTTAACCCACCCAACAGTCGGTTTATCGATATTTTTGCAGAGCATAGCCCCCTCTAGAGAACCGTAACCGGTATTATCAAAGGCGAGAGCGCCATCGAAGAAGGCACATTGTTTATATCTGTGGGCTTGTTGGGACTACAATTCATGTTTACTTTCCTTTGTTTATTTCAATATTTTATTATTTAATATTTAGTTGAAATTTTACTTTTTTTAATTTATAGTTTACGAACGCACTGTTTATTAATATACAGTTGAAGTTTTAGTTATTTTAATTTAAAGTTTACAAACGCACTGTTTACTACCTTTTTTGTAGTCGCTGCTGTTGATAGCAAAAAACATAAATTCTAAATACACTGGAAATACGAAGCATTGCTGGGTAGTGGCACTATCGAATACTGAATTGCTACTGATCTTAAACTGGTCGCCGGCTTTCCTCTTCCCTTATGCCGGCATTCGCACCATAAAAAAGATGCCTGCGGTCTGCTGCGCTATTTGGCGGGACCCAATGCGGGGAATTCTCTCCGCACTGAGTCCCGCTAAAAACGTCATGGTGACAGGGCGCGAGATGGTGCCGCCCCTGGTTACGAGGGGGTGGGAGTTCTTCGGCCCCACTGGTGGCGAACGTGCTGCAGGTGGCGCAGATAGGGCGCGGGTGCGCGATGGCGCAGATAGCGTGCGGGCGAGCGATGGTGCAGCTACCATTGTAGCTCTAGATGGCGTAGCTGCCACTGGGGGGCGAGACGGCTCATTCCGCTGCACCAAGACCGGGGCCGGGAGCACCGGGAACATCCGGCGGCGCAGCTCTCACAGGTGCCGCTGTATCGCTTGCCCCGCCAGTCGTCTAAAAAAAATACTAAACTAATAATATGGGAAGTGGCTACAACGTTTACAAGATTATGTAGGGTATTATAGTTCTAACCCATGGCAGAGTCATGCTATTTCTACATCTAAGCTGTACTGCTACGGAGACTAAGATCTAAATGCAGCAGATACGGGCAATGGTGCTAGCTAGAGGAGAAAACAAAAAACCGGATGCCGGGGTTACTCAGCCTGCATTTCCGCTCGAGGGAGTAGAACCATCTTGGTGATGGGCCGTGTAACGACTCCGCTTGCTGTCCGCACTTTCGCGACCCTCACCCTACCGTCCGAGTCCGGGTGGACCTCAGTGATCCTTCCCAACCGCCATTCGTTGGGTGGAACGTGCTCATCCTGCAGTACTACCAGGTCCCCCTTTGTTGCGTTTTCCTGGACGGTCTTCCATTTTGTCCTGCGTTGGCACTCCAGAAGATACTCACTCTTTCACCGGACGGAAAACTGTTGGGAGAGAACTTGAAGCCAACGCCATCGATTAAGAATGTAAAGAAAGGTGTTGTATCTTCCGAGACGGCTGGTGCGAGAAGCGGTCCCCCTACGAGAAAGTGCCCTGGGGTGAGTGGGTGGAGGACGTCGGGATCGTCACTGAGTGTGCTAATCGGTCGAGAGTTCAGACATGCCTCGACGCGGGCTAATACCATCGCCAACTCCTCATACGTGTACCGGATCTACCCACCCATCCGTTTAAAATGGTGCTTGAAGCTTTTAACTGCGGCTTTCCACAGTCCTCGCATGTGGGGGGCGTTTGGAGGTATAAAATGCAATTTCAATTGGTGAAACCAATGCTGAGTGGTTGCCTGATCACACGTGGGAGCTCCATGCGTACCATGTTAGCCGGACACCCCCGTCGCCCGATTAATCTGGACAGGGCGGCTAAAAAGGCCTGGGTAGTTAAATCAGTGGTAGCTTCTAAATGGGCGGCCTTGGTGGCGAAACACACAAAGATGTACACATAGCCTTTTGTCATTTTGTACCCCCGCCCTTGAAATATTTTGATTTCAAAGGGACCTGCAAAGTGAATCCCCGCGGTACTGACCGGACGAGACAGGGTGGTGCGTTCCGGGGGCAAGGGCGCCATTATTTGGCTTAATCTGCGTTTCTTCTCGATCAGGCAGGATTTTCACCGTAAAATGGAGCCCTTGACTAGTACTTTCGCTCGTGGAACCCAGTATTGAGTTAGGAGGAGACGAAGCATGAGCTGATTTCCCCCGTGCAAGGAGATCTGATGGATGGACTCCACTAGCAATCGCGTAAACTTTCCGTGGTACGGTAAAATTTGTAGGTGGCGTTCGGAAAACGGAATTTGAGTGGAGTGCGCTAGGCGCCGGTTCACTCGAATCGACCCATCTGAATGAAGGAAGGGGTTGAAGGTGACCAGAGGGCATGAATTTGAAATGGGTTGTCCGTTCTGAAGGCACCCATACTCCTCGGGGTAGTACATCTTTTGAGTTGTGGTAGCTACGAGAAGTGCAGCGGCAACGACCTCTGCATTCGTTATTGGCGACCCCGGGGGTGGAGCGGAGCTGCGCAGCGTTCGTGTAGCGTATCTATGGAAGCGTTTTATGTAGCCAACTACCCGAATGCTCGCGGTAGCGATGAAAAACGCAGCATCAAGTCGTCGTGCTGTTCGACCTGGATAGTGTGCACGGCCACGTTGCGCTCCTCCTCCAGGACATGTTGGGGTCCGTGTTTGGTTGACGGGAGACGTCCTTCTGCTGTGCGCGTGTGGCTGAAAACCCTAAATCACTCTTTGGAAAAATCACAACAATACACTTTTAGTTTTTAAATCACAAGTCCCTTTATTGTTTAAATACTAATTCTTATATACTATTTACAATTCACAATTGCAATACAAAAACAGACCTTTCTGGTGTTCCAGTTTCGCACCTGTTAATTGGTGTCAGTTGGTCAAGCCAACTGACCTACGCCATTCTGAAATTTTGATGGGGCATTCTGAATTTCAATGCCCTTCGGTGGTTGGACTGCGAATCGCTAGCACCCTAAAATATTACATAATAAATATTACATAGGTAATATTAATTCAAAATACTCGTACCCTAAAAATATGTGCTTTCTTAAGTAAATTTAACACGTGCTAATCACACAGAATGTGTGGCATCTGTTAGGAGTCGATGATGTGAGACACTACGCGCAGGCAGCTTGATTCTAACTCACAACAGACATCTGGGATAGGGCTCTCCGAAGGTTGAGGCCAGTCGTTTGGGTCGAGAGTAAGCCACTGAAGTCAGCAGGATTGTCCGCAGACTTTACATGCCTCCAGCACTTCACACCTACTTTATTTGAGACGATCGTAACACGATTAGCGAAAAAGGTTTTCCACGTATGAGGAGATTTGTGGAGCGAAGCTAATACACTCGTTGAGTCCGTCCAACAGAACAAGTTGTCGGAGGTGACTCCCACCTTCACTAGAAATGCTGCTACCAACTCGACTAACAATACCGCTCTACAGAATTCTAGGCGGGGTAAGGACAACGTCTTTAGGGGTGCCACCCGCGATTTAGCCACCAACAAATAGAACGAGACGGCATTTCCGCACTGGCATCGAACATACAGCGCAGCGGCGTGAAACTGGAAATCTACATCCGATGCCGACCCAACCAATCGCGAGATATGGATCTGTGAGATGGCATCATAAGCCCCTAAGAATTTTCCCAACGTCTAGAGGAAGCTGTGGTCAAGGATTCGTCACAGTCGGTTTTGTCCGCTCAAATTTGTTGCATTAAGATTACAATGGACGCTAGCCATCCTGCTGGATCAAAAAGTTGAGCTATAATTGATAACAGCTTGCGTTTGGTGAAATGGAATGGGCTGGAGTTGGAAATAGAAGTGATCAGATTTTCCGTTCCAGCGAATCCCTAATATCTTGGTCAACCTTGCTTCATCCAGCTTCAGGAAGTGCTCCCGGAGTAAGTGATCCGGAGGCAAAGACGAAAGAATGGCTTCAGTGTTAGCTGACCACTTCCGCATAGAAAAGCCGGCAGAGTCGAGTGCACGGGTCAACTCATCCCGGGTTTGTATAGCCACGTTTACATCATGTGTGCCGACTAAGGCGTCGTCTACATACATGCTCTCTCGCAACACCTGGGCTGCTAGGGGTAGGTCCTATTCAACGTCTGTCGATAGCTGTTCTAGTGTTCTAATCGCTAGGTGTGCACAGTTGACTCCGAAGGTAAGAGTTTGTAGTTCGTTGTCGGACACTGGCGTTGCAGGAGAGGCCCTGAAAATATGTCGCTGGTACGTGGTGTGTTTTGGTGCTAATTTAATCTGCCGATAAATCTTCTGATCATTCTGCTACTATTGTTACCATACGGATCCCCCGAGAAACTGATGAGTTGGCGACGAGAGTTACACATGTTAACTGGTTGGCATACAAGAAATACCTCAGTGCCCATTGCACGGATAGCATTCTGTTAAGAACGCTTGCAGACATAGATGGCTGTATTAGAAAGCTAGATGCAATCCTCAAGCAATCTGTTGAACATGCTACTTCTACCAATCGACAGGTCAGATACCATAGAATCCATTCTGTAAATGTAGAAGGGCTATTGTCAGAAAAAAGAAGAGTTCGAAGAGAATGGCAATGATACAGATCCCCGCAGTTAAAAATTAGGCTCAAAGAATGTACTAAACAGCTTAGAAATTTATTAGAATATAAAAAATCAGCATCTCTGCAGAAATTTCTCCAAGATCTCGACGCAACGGCACAAACAGACTCGCTATGGCGAGCAACCAGAGGACTTAAAAAACCTGAGATATGTAAGCCTCCCCTACGAACTTTGGGCGGAGCTTGGGCAAGAACTGATACTGAAAAGTGAATCTTTTTGTAAACCATTTGAAAACCGTTTTCACTCCAAACATATCTGCTGATATGGTTGAGATGCCAATAGTGGTCGGGGAAGCAGCGATTCCTCTGAGCTTTAATATTCGGGACATTAAAACCGCTATTGCTGGTTTAAACTCGAGGAAAGCCCCAGGTAATGACAAAATCAGTAATAAGATGCTTTTATAGTAAGAAAAATAATTCTTTTCATTTTCAATGCTATTTTACGAGTCCAACAGTATCCTACTGAATGGAAGGTTTCGTTGCTTACCACGATACCTAAGCCCGGAAAAGATCATACGAAAGCAGAATCTTATAGACCTATTAGCCTATTATCTAATATGTCAAAATTATTTGAAAAATTACTTATGAGCAAGCTGACCCCCATACTAAATGAGAATGGAAGCATTCCAGATCGTTAATTTGGATTCAGAAGAAAACAAAGCACTATGGAACAAACACATAGACTTGTAAACGGAGTTATAAAAACGTCCGAAGAAAAGAAATATTGTTCTGCCTTCTTCATTGACGTTTCCCAGGCTTTTGATAGAGTATGGCATGAAGGTTTAATTTCGAAATTAAAGCACAACTTACCCAAACTACCAAATACTCATAAGCTATTTATTAACTATTTAACTGGACGAACATTTACCATCAAAGAAAGTAATTTTCTGAGCACACCTCAACCGATTCAAGCCGGAGGTCCCCAAGGCAGCATTTTGGGTCCTATCTTATATTTGATATACGCCTCTGATATGCCAATAAGCAATAATATTCACGTATCAACATTCGCTGATGATACAGCTTTCCTAAGCGTCCACGATCACCTTCAAGAAGCATCCCACAAATTACAAGAATATATATCTCAGTTGGAAAAATGGCTACAACAATGGAGGATGAACGAACATAAATATGTACAAATTACATTTACATTGCGCAGGGAAACATGCCCGCCTATCCATATCAACACCCAGACTATACCGCAACAGAGTGAGGTTAAATTAATTGGTATTCATCTTGATTGTCGATTAACATGGAAAACCCACATAGAGGCAAAGTTGATCCAAATGAAACTAAAAACAGTTAAAATTAACTGGCTTATTGAGAGAAATTCTACACTAAGCCTAGACTGTAAACTTCTACTACACAACTCGATTCTAAAACTAATATGGTGCTACGGGATTCAGCTATGGGGTACTGGCTCAGTGTCAAATATAGAGAAAATTCAAAGGCGACAAAATAAAATCCTCCGAATGATTATAGCCGCTCCGTGGTATGTCAAAAATTCGTGCATTCACAAGGTTCTATTCGTCCCGATTAAAAAAAAAAGTGTTTTCAAAACATGTGACAACGTATATAAAGAAGCTTGAGTTCCACCCAAACCCACTGGCCCGTAATATTCTAAATTATAGAGGTCACACTCGGAAGAGAAGGAGGGACACCCTTGCTCTCAGCCGTGTTGTGAGTCAGAATCAAGCTACTTACGCGCAGTTGACTCACAGCACCGGCTCCTATTAAACTCATTAATAATGCACATATTTTTAGGGTGCAAATATTGTAAATAAGTAGTATTTATGCACTAATTATGATGTAAACTTTTAGGATGTCACAGTTCCGCAGTCAAGCTGACGAGGGGCATTTAGAATGCACCGACGACATTTTTACTTGCAGTAGGTCAGTGGGTTTGAGCAACTGACACCAAATAACAATTGCGTAACTGGAACACCAGAAAAGTCAAGACGTAGACTGAAATGTTTATTGGTAAATAGTATATAAGAACTAGTATTTTTAAGAATAAAGCCTCTTGTGTTTTGAAACCGAAAAGTGGTAGTGTTTGAATTCTATGTTAGGGCTCTTAATTTTTCAGCCGCGCGCCCGAAAACGGCGACAGGACGTCTCTCTCGCCGACAAGCAGACACGAGGACCCCAACATTTTGGCGCAGCCGGTAGGATCCAACGTCGAGTGCCAGGAAAAGAGCACTCCTACGCGGGAATCCACCAATAGGAAACCATCAGGATAACCATCCCAAAAGAGGGCAATGGAGGGAACGAAAATGGTGAGTATGTCTATGGTAGGACATTCTAGTATCTAAGTGAATTTTGTAGACGATTCGTCGGTGGCCGTGTGGGCGCTTTTTCGCCGGTCATGCAGAAGAAGCAGCATTGGGGCTGATTAGCCGCTGCGGTTAGGTGACAATAGGTCGATTCAAAAGAAAATTTTTTTACTTACGGTCAGGTTGTATAGTGTTGTTCCACTGAGATTAGGCTCATACTTTTTAATACATTTTGTTTCAGCATTCTCGGGGAATGTGGGACGTGTCTGTTTATTCACGGATTTTGCGTTATTGAATTGCGAACTTGTGTATACCGGTTGGTTTGGTTCGGAATGAACGTGCCATGGTATAGGGTTCGTACGGTTATGATAGGGGATTTGTGTTTGTTTGTCGGTAGGGACATTTATACGATTCAATTTATATTGTTTTGAAATCAAAATAAAGATTGATTTAAATATTTGGCATTTTGAGTCTAGGGTATTAGGTGAAGAGGTGCAGACAACATGTGTTGTTGCATTAAAGTTTTTTGTAGTTCGAAAACTACAATTTGCGTAGCAATGTTGAAGATAACAGCTAAATGCTGCTATTATGTGGCGCATACGTTAGGAAGGAAGGAAGTCAAGGACCACTTTGCATTGATGGAAGGACTTAATGGACGCCGGTAGGTAGCGGAACTTTGTGATGGAAAACAAGTATAGCAGAATATATTTATAAATATAGAATTTACGGTGGAATGTTTTTTTTAAATTGGTATTTATCAATAAGTAAGATGGAATAAAATATTGGGATAAGTTAATAACAAGTTTTATCAATTATTGGATTTTTATTTGTAATTGGGATACGACATCTGTTCTGGCATTTGGGATATGACGAAGGAAGCGCAAGGATTACTGCTGAGACAGGAACAAATTGGCGAAACGATTGAAAAGCTGGTCCGTAACTTTAAGAAAGACGGCAGGTTACGTAAAGACAACGTGTATTACCGCAAGCGAATAACACAGTTGCAAGATCTGGGGAGAGAGTTCAACAATAATCACGGACTGTTGTTACCTCACGCAGTTGAGTACGGCAAGGGAAAATATTTTGCGGAAAAATACGCAGACTACATAAATAGTCTGGTCAACGAATGGGCAGATACATTTAGTTCTGAATTAGAAGGACTAGGGCAACAAACAGTGAGTTTGGTTTCGCCAGACGAGGAAGTAAGGAACAGATTAAAATCAATACAGTCAGAGGTGAAACTGTTTACTGGGAAAATAGTTGACCAGTTCGAAGCGAGTACAAGCAGGGAAGAAGCTCAGGAATTGTGGAGGCAGGCGAACGCCGGAGGCGCTGTGTCACCATTAGAAGTAGCGGATCAAGCCTTGACGGCAATCCAAAAAAGGACAGAAGAAAAGTTGTTCAAATTTCATGAGAAAACAGAAGATTTGAGAGCACAAAAAGAGTATCTTGAGAATAAGGTAAAGGAACTTTCTCAGAGATTGTCGGAAACAGAGGAAGCAGCAGCGCTGTTGGAGAAGGAGTATGCAGGATTGAAAAGAGGACGGGCGACCAATAGCAACCCACATAGAAAGGAGAGATCAAAATCAGCATCGGCTGGATTTACACAGACAGTGTTGACAACGCGCAGCAAGTTGACTCTGATCTTGTGGGTTGTGATTCATTGCTTTAATCTAATTATTTGTCAATTAAGTGCTGAACGAGTTCCAAAATCTAACATTTTTGTAAATAGTTCGGGACTCCGCGATACGCACAATACTCCTGAGTATATCAGACGAAAATTACCTCCACAAACGTGGACCATGTTTATATCTGTGGGCTTGCTTGGACTGTAATGCATTTTTATTTTCCTCTGTTTATTTCAATATTTTATTATTTAATATACAGTTGAAGTTTTACTTATATTAATTTAGAGTTTACGAACGCACTGTTTACTGCCTTTTTTGTGGTCGCTGCTGTTGATAGCAAAAAACATAAATTCTAAATACACTGAAAATACGAAGCTTCGCTGGGTAGTGGCACTATCGAATACTGAATTGCTACTGATCTTAAACTGGTCGCCGGCTCTCCTCGTCCCTTGTGCCGGCATTCGCACCACAAAAAAGTTGGCTGCGGCCTGCTGCGCTATTTGGCGGGACCCAATGAGGGGAATTCTCACCGCACTGAGTCCCGCTCAAAACGCCATGGTGACAGTGAGCAGACGGTAGCCATCGTCAGGAGGGATCCAGCGGGACACACATAAAGCAATTTCCTTGGAATATTGAGCTTTCTCTATCTTTGTTATAAGATAAGGAAGCGCTCCCTGCGTGGATTTCCCCTATTATATGCAAACTGAGATTGGTGCAGAGGTGTTGTTCTGTCTAGCGTTTCTCTAATGTGTAGATCCACCAATCTTTCCATAGTTTTTAGAAGAAACGACGTGAGACTGATAGGTCTGTAAGATTTAGTTAGTAGAGCCTGTCTATCTAAGCCAGTTATGCATTAAAAGACTGATGTGTACCATTAAATATAGCACGTGACCAGTCCCCCAACCCACCTCTGTTTTCAGCCGTCACCACGTGGAGGTGTTAGATCAGGCTTCCATCAGAAACTCAATTACAGCATGTACCTAAGTACATTTTAGTCCCCTTGAGTTACCTGCGGCTCTGACCGCCAATTTTTGTTTTCTTCGTAATTCCGGCTCAAATTTATAAGAAAATATATTTTCGGTGTGAAAATTAATTTCATACATTTCGCTTTGTTCTTTTCACATATTAATTGCCGCTGTCCACACCAACAACGCGGTCGCCTTTATTCCTGCTTGTCGACAACAACAACAACAACAGCATCATCTTTACACATAAACCCAAAGGGTGTATAAGGAAAATACGATAAATGGAATATATTTACTTGTATGGAAAATAATAAGCAAAGTGCGCAGTAATACTTTTGTAAATTAGCTGATGCATTAAAAATTTGTCTTTGACTTCCCATTGTGGGTAAGGTTTAGAAAACGGTATATTTTTGCTTGTTTGTTTTTTTTTTTTTTTGTTTTTACGAATAAATTGCAATACAAATTCAAAACCAGAAACGAGTGATGAGCAAATTATCATCGTACTGCTGCTGCCGCGCTTTTATTTAAGCTGAAAACTTCTCTCAAAAATTCCAAGGCTGGCATGACGTGTGCCTTAAATGCCATTGAATCGAATTCTGCAATGTCGCCGCTGAACTGGAATGCCGGCTCGGGGGGCTCGAATCGTACTACAAGTTCTGTTCTGAAACCCAATTAAAAATCGAACGCATCGATCATGAAAACATGGGTCGCAATGATATCGACGAAGCCTACGTGAGGACAAAGACGCAAATTCTCACTCTGCTTGATGAACACCGTGCATCATCGCTGAACGAAACATTACGTTACATTTACGTTACGCAACCCTCGACCAATTTGTTGCCCAACATTTTGCTACCAAGGTTCAGCAGAAAATATTATGAGTACAAGGGATTTCTGAGAACCTTCAATACACTAATTGGGAAATATGATAATATTTGGATAACGGAAAAGTTCAATTTGCTGCTCCAGTGTCTGTCAGGTCAGGCTCGTGATACCACTTCCATGTTTCAAATAAGCAACGAAAACTACCTGAGGGCGCTAACGCGTTTAGATGAACTTTACAATAATGACTTTATAATCTTTATGGACCATGTTCGTTAAGCCTTTGAAAATGAAAAGGTGGCAAAAACATTACAATTGTCTCTTCGATCTTTAGTTGACAAAATTACAACAACTTACAGAGCCATCATATCGATTGGAACACATAAACAAATTTGTGACGCACTTATCTATATTGTCGTGGCAAGAGCTGACGCTGACACTAAGTCGAAATGGCAGGAAAATATGAGCTTTCAACAGCTGCCAAAATAGTTTGATTATAGCAGTTTTTTAGATCGCAGATATCACCGATTAGAGGTGGTAGTTACTCCCACGCCGAATCAAAACGAAGAGAAAGGTGCTGAAGATTACAAAAAGAAAAGGACCGCTAATGCTCATGTAAACTCAAAAAAGACATCACCACAACTTTTTTGTGAAATTTGTCCATAGGGTAGTCTTGCCAATTGTGCTGAATTCGCTTCATGGAACTACTCTCAGCGAAAGGATAAGGTAATTAAACTTAATCTTTGCGTAAGCTGCTCGAGAAAAGGGCATCATCCAGCGCATCCACATCCTCGAATTATTGCAAAGATTGTAAGAGAAAAAACCACTCAATGCTACATGTTTTTGACATCAAATCCAATACTACAGAAGCTACTGAAGCATCTTCTAACGTAAATTCGTCAAATCAAGTTCATTCATCAGATTCTCAAGTCATCCTAGCCACAGCACTTCTACTGGTTAAGGGTAGAGCTGGAGTTTATCACACCGCTAGGGCTCTGCTCGATAGTTGCTCGCAGGTTAATTTTATGCGTGAATCATTTTCCACATCACTCAATCTAAACTATTCGAAAACACACATCGAAATCAACGGCGTCAACAATTGTAAGACGAAACTGGACCATGAGATGCAAACGACCAGAAGATCATGTATAAATGGCTAAGAAGCAACTAAAGAATTTCTTCAAGCTCCAAGTCTCTCAACCTATCAACACTTTGGAACGTATGTTGATCGTATACAAATTCCGCAAAATTTAGAACTGGCGGATTCATCGTTCAACTTGCCTAGGAGAATTGACTTGTTAATTGGAGGCGAATAGGTCAATTTTGGCGCAATCATCTACACTCTTCGCTCCTATTGGAATCGTAAGTCCAATCATCATCCTTTTGCAGAAACTGTGGATTGGCAAAGTTTACTGGGAAGAATCCGTGCCTCAGTTTATCGAATCAGACTGGAGGATTTTCCTGAAAGATATGCAAAAATTGCCATTGCTATGCATTCCACGCTTTGTTTGCTGCCCACAACTTTACGACATAGAAATTCTTGGATTTTCCGACGCTTCAAAATGACATATGACTACGTGCAATACATCCTCTGTAAAAATTAAAACTGCGTCTTTGCATCGCAAATTCTCAAGTCGAAATCGCGATTCGCTCCACTAACAATCAAAACTATTCCTCGTCAGAAACACTGTGGCGTTCATTTGCTGGCAAAATTTTGGCAAAGGATCAAGGGTAAGCTAGGAAGTGCATATTCTTCGATCGATATCAAAAGCATGAAACGCTTGCTGGCGATCTATATGCATCAGAGATACTTATCGCCTTAAAGCATGTATTCGCTTTCATTGAAGGCCATCACTATGCGATGGAAATTAAAGCTCTCGACAAGGGCATGGAACGCTCCGTTCCCTGGCGCCGTTTTTAGATAAAAGAGATGACTTCGAATTGTTGCGAGTCAGCCTTTAAAATTCTGATTTGTCATACTATTCAAAGCATCAATGGCTGTTACCAAGGGATGATCCATTCAGTGTTGCACTGGCATCATTCATTTCCGCCATTATCCGGCCGGACCGAAATAATTAACAGCAATAATCAGGCAACAATTTTACAGTTTCATTTCATACCACGACGCGTACCCCACTTTGGCGGCATTTGGTAAGCTGCAGTCAAGATCGCAAAGTTACATTTGCTTAAGTGTTTGAGTTCAACGCGACTTACATTCGAAGGCTTATCAACAGCCATAGTCGAAATGGAGGATATTATGAACTCGCGCACAATTTGTGTTGCATCGTCTGATCCTATCTACCTCGAATTGATGACGCCAGGACATTTGCTTATAGGCACTAGTCTTAAGGCCAGACCCTGGCCACACCCAATCCGACATAAGTTATCTTAAAAAATGACAGATCATTAGTGCAATCCATTAGGCGAAAAGAGTATTTACATGACTTACTGGGAGCGACGGTCTTGTACGAGGATATTCAGACAGAAGGAGGACAGACAATGGGCCTTAGACCCCCTGGAGCTGTGTCCGAGCTTTTGCCGACCTTGGGTATAACACATGCTTTGATGAGTCTGGAATATATGCTAATTAAAGACAATTTTTTTAGACCTGAGCAGCCACTCTGTTATAAGATTCTCTGACTGCTGAATCTCAATTGGAGCTACACAGTCTGGGCCAGATTCTTTATATGGTTTGATGCTATAAATAGCCCATTGCAATTTTGGCTTGGTTGAAGTTGACTTCAACTGCATTCGCGCTGGGCTTCGCTCTCTGTGCAATGGTGTTCGAGCAACCTGCGAAGTGAGCCTCTAAAAGAAGCTCTAGAATTAAAAGGTCTCCCACAGTTTTTTCTGAGGCCCCCAATTTCTGCCCCCCACCACGTGGGTTTTTGTTTCCCCTGGGTCTACTGAGGGGCCGATAGAACCTTATTAAAAGCTGCTGAGTCTACCGATAGAGCCTTATTAAGAGCATCCGTTTAAATCTCCACAGACCTATCGATTTCGGCACACCTGCTTGTGGGGCTCTGAGGTAGTAGTCTAGTCACAGTCACCTTGTAGAGGCCCCAGTTTGCCAACCTGACACATCTAAAAGCCGTAGGGCTAGGCAGACCATATAAAAGATCAAACTCGATTAACCTGTGATCCGATCAAAATTGATTCAGAGGCATGCCAAGGGTTATGCTAAGGACTTCCTGCCTGTTAGCTGTAATAAAAGGGGTTTCTGACCCCTTATAATTAAGAAATAATGGAAAAATAACATTTTTTCATACCATGATAGCTATTTTTCAGAAAAATTAGCCGTTGCCAGTATCTAGATTATTCTACCATGATCTTAAACTAAACTGTGAGTGGGAAGAAAGAGTATAATAGAGAAAGAAGAGCGTTGCTATCAATTCAATTATGAATTTGTAATTGCTTTTGAGAGCAAAAAATTGTCAATATCAATACTCCCTTTGTTTTCCCCAGAGGAGATCTCCCAAAATTTTTGCGGTACGCTGGAGTTATTTTTATTAACAGCTATTCTATTTGACTATGAATGTAGGGGAGGGCCGCTCAAAATTTACAGATTGGCGTTCTTTACCACCACATTCAAACGAAATTTATTATTGCACTGAACAAAATTTTGCGAAGCATAATCCAAAAACTGTTCTTAAATCGATTAAAGCTTTTATTTATAATGTAGCTCATTGAAAAAGTTTATTATGTTATAATTTTTAAAATTAAATAAGTTTTATTTTATATAAGAATTTACATATAATTGCGTCGAAATATTCTGTCAAGCATTTGTGGATTTTGCGTTTTTTTCTAAAATATGGTCTTTTTGTAGAGCTATTAACCATTTTGCGTTTTTGTATAAAATAACTCTTATATAAAACTCTAAAATTACAATATGGTGCTAGTAGAATTCTTCAGACAGGCTAAACCAGTTCTTGAACGCTGGTAAACCATCTGTTTTAATTTTTATCATCTCCATAATTTTTTTCCTTTACTCCTGCTATGTGAGATATTTTTTCAAAAAGTTCCGTTACCTTGTAAATTGCTGTACGCATAAATTGAACCACTACCAGGGGGATTTGTTAGAAACATCCTCTTCGACTCATACTCATAGTTCTTCTCATGTATCCACAATTCGCTTACGTGTTCCAATGCATTAGTTACCTTTACTAATAGTAAGTTGCATGTCTCACATAGTAATTTATATTTTAGGGTTTTGTATAATCCGTACCCTGTAAAATATCGCTGGACATTAGAGGTGATCTCGAAGATAGTACTTGGTTACGCATACAACATCTCCTATCTCTCTGTCAAGTTAACAGCATCCTCATTCACATCGATCTCCGTAAGGTCCATTTTATATTGTATTCCTTCTTCGTTGGAACTCTTTCATTGCATGAATGTAACTTTTGTCAGATTCGTAGTTTCTAATTGCGTCTGGTATTCGAATGTGGTTATCTTCATCGATATAAACTTGGTCTATATATATTGAAATTTTGATATCAATGGATGTGTGCAACTCACTCATCTTATCCGGTAAAATTTTTTTCCAAAGCATTTGACTCTTTTTTCCTAATAAAATTATTTGGATGTTTGGAAACTCTTCAAATAAATCCTTTCAGATGATTCATCATTGATTTTAGAGTTAGAATTGTCCCTTTTATACACTTTACACATTTTCCTGCAGGTAACACTGCACTTTTCAATAATGCAATAAACTAATTTAGAATATCGCGTTCTTTAAGACCAACGCGTTTATATCCGCGGCGAAGTGGATTTTTACCATGTAAATGTTTGCTCTTTAAGGGCCAATACACACTATTTGTGGTCATTCAAGCATCCGTCAAATATTCTTAAATGCCTTTTAATAGGAAGTATTCACATTACCGGTCACGTGCCAGTCACAGTCCAAGCAAGACCGCTGCGGTTTTTTCAAAAAGAATACTTGACCGAAGGTTGAACAGCAGCGTGGAATGCATCACTTGCTTGTGGATTTCGTTCAGATGAAATTTGACACATTCTAGAGTAGATATCGACTTGATGTGCCAGCATGTGTGTGAGTGTGGAATAAATACGATCGACGCCATCCACTTCGTTTAACTTTTATTTGTTTTTGTTGTTTTCTCTCCTATTAGTTCAACTTCGAGCATTCTTATTATTACTTCATATTAACTTTATATAACAGTTCACTCCGTATTTTCTGTCAAACAGTTCAACAAATTCGTACAAAATAATTTAATTTTAAATTTAATTCTAACGTTTTAGTTTTCGTTTTCTTTACCACATCTCGTGCCATCTGCAGACTAGTAAACTACCTTGTGCAACAATTAAGTGTAAATTAAGCAAACAATAACAATTATACATTGAGCATTCGAGTCAACCGCGACTCAAAAGAAAAAGAAAAGTGAAATAAGTATCCGAAAATGGCTCCTGAACCAGGAGGACGCGATCAAAACCTTTTTTTTATCCTTGACAATGAACCAGCACCGAAACGTAAAAATTATAACATTGACACACAACTACGACTTCCCAAACCTCAAAAACAAAAACTACATAAAATCGCAAAAATCTACCTAAAGCACATCCATATTTATTGATGTCTTTTTATCCAATGGGTTCTTTGAGTCGGATAGGAGAAAATTAATGATTTCCTCAATATTAGAACTTTCCCGATTGTCCGATTGTTGGTGTTGAGCCGGGTTTTCTTGATGGATGTTATGAAGTTCGTTGGTTCGAGATGCCCTTGTAAAATTATTGCTTTGGAAGTTGGAATAGCCCCATTTATTATCGGTTTCTTGCTTTACTGGCATAATTGCTTGTCTAGGAGTAATGTTGATTAAAGTGGTTATTGATTGGTCTACCTGCGCTTGCTGGAATTGCCTATCATAAGGTTTAGGGTTATACTGCCGATTAGTTTGATATGGGGTAACTTGATTATGGGGTCTATTATTCCTTTGGTAAGAATATTTTCGATTATAGTAATATTGATTTTGGTTGAAAATCGGGTTTAATCTTTTGTTCTTTGAGGCAGCACGATAATGCTGTCTTTAAATCTTCAGGTCGCATAGCACTTTGCATTGCATCCAGTAGTTATTTTAAACTGGTCAAAAATGTATTTAGATACATTTCTGTGAAATCTTCTCTTTTCGAAGAGAGTTCATTGAGGTCCTTTTCACTAATAGGGATATTATTAAGAAAAGCTGATTAAATTTCTACGATTTCATTATGAAATTCTTCAATGGCTTTACTAAATTGTTTTATATTAATTGTGTTTGTTTCAACGCGAGTGTGAATAAAATGCCCTCTTATCTATATGGACCGCTTACTTAAGACAAGGGGTTTGTATCTGTTTATGGTTCCGCGCCTCAAACAAAAGTGCTGCCAAGACATTTTTGTTGTCTATTGTGACCGAGGAACGGAGTAAACCAATAATTAACCGTTTTCATTATATAATATACTGTAAATATCTCAAATATAAAGTATATTATAATGTATAAATTACATTATAATGTATAAATTAATTACCAACGCTTTGTCAAAATTTTCCATTTTAAAAGTTTTCATTTTCCTCTTTAAAATTTGTTTACAAATGTGTATGTATAAGCATTTTAATTGTCAAATGCAAGACTGTTAAGCGACAGGTAGCCTTTTATGTACATATGATAAGAGCAGTTTCTGTCCTTTTGGCGAAGAAAGTTTTTGTTAATGTTATTTTGATGCAGTTCCACACCAATGGTGTGAAGTCAGGAAATCATTTGCTGGTCCCTGAATTTTGTTCGCAATTGCTCTTAGGACCACGTATCCGTACGGAGTCTGTTCTGTCGGTTTGATTAACATTAAGACTTCTTTCACATTTGTAATAAAATTATACAATTTGCGTGGGTTGCCATCGTATGGAGGAAGATCCTTGATAACATGAGATATTCGTAAGGTATTGAAAATGGCTTGGGTGTTCCTTTGGGAATGTGGTGGTTGGGGTTGTTGTTGTGGATAAAGTTGGTGAGTTTCTATGTTTTGGGGTTGACGATATGCCATTTCAATTTGAATTGAGTTTAGACCTTTATATGTGTTGTTCGTACTTAGTTTCCATAGTGCTAACGTTTTGGCTTTTCTTTTGAACATACAATTTTTTTGTATGAGACCATATGAATAATTTAAAGTTTGTTAGTTTGAGTAGTGTCATAACGGATATTGTTCAATATGTATTAATAATTAATGATTGACAATATAAAATATAAAATATGTTTGCAAAATATTTTGTTTGTTTTTGAATTCTTTAG
This sequence comes from Clusia tigrina, assembly GCA_920105625.2. Lineage (NCBI taxonomy): Eukaryota > Metazoa > Arthropoda > Insecta > Diptera > Clusiidae > Clusia > Clusia tigrina. The sequence continues at coordinate 65,014,813 of OV050030.1, forward strand.
AAATTAGATAGTAAATATAACTATATCACAAGCTGTATTCTATAAGAACCACCATTTGAGAAATAGCATGAAATCTTAGAGTTCTTCGACAGCCACCTAAGAAATTTGTAGAGAGCTGGTTCTAGCGATAAATATATTAAATTAACGACGATTCCAGGATGTTCATTCTATCAAAGGTATTCCCTCTCTGAGTTCCGCTGAAGTTGAATTTCTTGCTTTCAGTGGTGTCCCTCCTCGATATTTATTCCATGTTTATGTTTTGAATTTTTTTTATATATATTTTTCTTTTCATTTAGTATATTAGTATTAATATTGCTTTTTTATTATTATTTTTTTTTTGTTTTCTTATTAATTCATTTTATATCCTCGATATTCAATACAGGAGATCGTACTAATATTGTATTTAGAATTCACTTGTTAAGCAGTCAAGGAATCCTGTATTATTTATAATTTTTAATTAATTTTTCTTATATGTATATATATCTGTATATTTTTGTATTTCTATATTGTTTTAAGCACTGAATGCATATGGGCAGATTGTTATTACTGCCAAGCCCACAATTAACAAAAAATCATTACTAGGTGCTATACGATAGGTAGCGGAATCTCGTGTCGTTGATCGAATTGCGGTTTGGCTAAGGTGGCGATTTACGTTTGTAGTTGTTATTCCTGGGCTTGGTTCAATGGCCGATTCTTCTGGCTTTGCTCGAGTTGCATTTCGGCTTAGGTGGCGATTTATATTTGCCACAGAATGTTGGTTGTAATTTCTGCAGTTGCTGTTGTTGGACGGACTCACATACTAAGTACGTAACTCACGCAGGCAAACTTATTGGTTTAGCTTGATATAAGTAATAATTGAATTTAAAACTAATTTTGTTTTTCGGTGACAACCTTGAAAACCATACTAATCGAAAACAGAAATCGATTTTAAGTGAAAATATATTGGAAAATATATTGTTGGTCAAATGGAATGCATTATATTTGGAGTTCTTTCAGTTTTGGAGCGTTTGAAATTTTGGTTGCCTCTTTTTTTAATAAATGAATTACATTCTTTTTTATTTATCTAATGTCAAAATAAATAGAAAAGAAGATTACGCCATGCGCAGGTCCGATCTTCTCTCTCAACAAAAACACAGTATAGCTGATTGTCACAGGCAACGTGGTACTTTAAAATATTTTGTGTAGTGCAAAATGCATGCCCTCTGCGCAAAGAATTTGTATATTAAAAGGTTTTTAATTATTTTGCATTATATTTAAGTTAACAAATGCACTTGCAAGTAAATGAGTACAAATTATTGAAAAACTCGTTCGATAAAAAGTACTTAAGAATAACGAATTTTCATATACCAAGAGAGAAAATGTGAATTTGTGTAGTGATATAATAAATACTAGTCTCACCCGTGCCGAAAATTCGGCCATTCCCCTGAAGATAGTTTCTTTTTTTCCACATTCCATCAAAAATTCAAAAAGTGTTTTAATTTTATAATGCCATATATTTTAATGATAAAAAATTTTACAATAAACATTTCAGTGTTGACTAATTTTTAAATTTCTTTAAGTTTGCCTGAGTAGTAGAAATGTACAAATTTGTTTCTTAATATATGATAAACAATCGATTCAAAATATCTTTATAAAGCCTTTCACTTTTATTCTGACCGATCAAATGCTGTAGAATTTGTATAATATATTCACAATTGAGGAAATTGTGATGCTACTCTATTCCCAATCGATTTTAAAATTTCATCAAACTGAACTTCATCAGGTAAAACTCTCATATATTCTGTCAATGAAACATTGTGAAATAAGCGAATTCACTCCACCTTGTGATACAACAGGCAAAATCTGTGGAAAATAACCACACAACCAAATGGCCTTGCCTTAGAATAACTTATTTTTATCCGATTAATTTTTAACTTAATCTCTCAATAATATATGGATACGTTTCAGTATTAAAAGTGGACACATATAGATTTTATCACTGATAATCAATGAGGCCAAATTTATATAGCGACTATGACTGTTATTTACAGGAAAATCAACAATCAGAATTTGCAATTTAAACACATTGTGAAGTGTTCTGCCCCCTTGAATCTTCAGAAAGGAATAGTTTGAATGCAGTCCATAATGTCAGAGCATTTGCTTGAACATTCAATGCACAAATAATAACAAATAAGTCGCGAATTAGGTTTGATGAATGGCATTCTTTCGCTTCATTCAAACAAATACGCCACTCATTATCATTTGATGCAATACCACGCGCATGGCAAACTTCAATAAAAGAATTATAAACGCCATTATTATAAGTCCTAGCATCTTCAAACGATTTCGGAGCAACGGTTGCAACAGAATCAGTTGAAAATGAAAAAATTCAATATCTTTCGGAGAAACGAGACAGATGCACGATAAAATTTTATCACCCCCATGTTGTCGGCTCTGCCATCGCTTCTGTTGATCCTTCCAAACATAATCTAATAAAATTTCAGTATAATGGAATTGATATGCATAAGGGTACTTTTTATTTAACGTAAAAAATACCAACAATTTAGTTTGTGTCACATTTTGCACGGCTTGCTGCACCTGACCTTCTCTAAAAATAACATTTTGTCTATTTGGCAAATGAATGTCAAGCCTAATTATGGTATGAGATTGAAAATGCATTGGATAAGCAAAAGTACGGCAAGCCGCTTCAGTTCATCCAACATATCGACCACTTAAAAAGTTCCTCACTTCATCAAGTTGAAGTTCTTGATTTTCGGGACTTTCTTCCGTACCTACATGAACAGTTGCACTATCGTAGCCTTTAAATACAGATTTGTTAATATATTTAGCACTTTTAATTGTAGTACACACTTCAACATTAATGGGACAGTTAAATTTATACAACAAATATGGGTTGTTTGGCACAACATAAGAATTGCCAAGTGAACTGCCACGCACATCAAGAGAAATACGATTATCTCGTCCTCTATACACGGGATAGCCATTAACAGCTTCCATTGTAGATTCACAAAAATCTTACGGAAACTATTTCGATAATTTCCCATCTCTCATGCAAACTGCATTGGGATTAAAGAAACCACATGGTCCATGCATCTTGTACCTTGAAACTTAATCATACAATTTTGGTTGACTGTAATATCTGGAATTTCAGCGCAAAACACTCGATCAATGTCATTTGGAGAAACAATTCTATCATTTTCACTCAATTTTACCAAAATAGAGCATGAGGGAAACCACGCTTCTGCAACTCGATAGTGTAAATAATAGCTTTAACACAACAAACAACTTTCTTATTGTCAATTAAATAAACCAATTCTTTTAATTTCTCCTGAAATACATGTACAATGATTTCAGGTCAAAAATTAGCCGAATTATTTTGATGTATACTACTCGAAATTTCAGACCAATTTGGATTGCAAGTCATTGCAAATAACGATGGCTTACCAAAATTTTCGACAATGGCCATTGCCCGAGGTAGTTTTGATGCATGTTTCGAGGGGACCCGGTGAAAGCAAATGGCAGAATCATTTTTCTGATTAATTGATTACCGCCATCAGGATGCGATTCAAAATAATCGGTCTAATTAATAGAAACTTCTGTCCTGAAAGACGCTTGATTTTCTCTTATTAAATGACGACGTGTGCTTCAATCCGAACACACATGTCTACGATCCATTGCAAAAATAATTTTAGCGAATGGAGCAATAGACAAAAATGGTCCCTGATTGTTAGTCTATATGATGCATAACTATTGCAGCATATTGACATTATATCGTGATGTATTTGACTTACGGGATGATGAAGGTGAATTTAAATGAATATCAACATGCCACCCATTGTCCAATTGTTCTCATTCTCTTTCTGTTCAATCCCGCTTCATCTCCCCCAGTTAGCGATAGTCGCCGAGGCATAACGAATTGGAAAATATCGATGGAACATTCAAAATTATTATGCCCGATTTAGTCTCGATGAAGCAAAACCAAATACCAATGGCTGTCTGAGAAATTAAATGAGCATTCGCAACTAAAATAAGAAATATTTTCGTCAATACATTTGTAATCTGTTTCGTATTATTTCACCGAAAAATGCAGTTTCTAATATTTGACAGTAATATTCACTTTTTTGTTTGCAAAATTTATGGTAGTTTGACAATCCGCTTTAAGACCAGGCTGTTGTGACTTAATGCGCAGAAAAAAAAATTTTGGTCAACAAACTCCGCAATCTTTGCTTCTGTTATTTTTGAAACTGTATTCATAACAACAATTTCAAAAACCACAATTGACATATTTGCTATTAATCCCGGATCTCGCTTTCACATTTTTCTTTGGTTGCTGTAAAAGTCCAAGTTGGCAGCTCTGCTCCACATAAAAGAGAAGCTTGGTCTCTCCATTTCTATGCCAGTCTCTTTGTAGCAGAGAAGATGAGAATGGACACTTACCATTCATACAAATAATAGTAGTAGGGCCATAATTTTTTGCAACTAAATCTTCAGCAAAACCAATTATCCGTCCACAATTAATGATAACTGTTAAAAGAATGTAATATTTTATACAGCACTGCACTTACATATATACAGTTTAATGCAACTATGTATGTTATAAGGATTATCAACTGAACTGTCAATAAATACTTCTCTCTTCCGTTTGTACATTCTAGAAGGTAACACGTCTTTTATTTTTTCCCGCATACAGTTCCACTTCGCTGGCTATTTTTTCTCTACTCAATAATAACCACACCGACTGCTTTTGGGAAAATCAAAATTTAACGTTATCGTCCATGTAAATTTAAAAACTATTTCCTCTCCAAAAAGTATGAAATTCAATCCCGTCAAATATTTCTTTGTTTGACAATTATGACCATTAAGAATATTTTGTATTAAAGACAATATATTAATAAGATAAATCTAATAAAATTTTTAGTTAATTCCTCCTTTAATTTTTATTTATTGGTTTGGTTGTTTTTCAATGTATTACTCAAATCATACGATTTCCAAGCGTGAAATAAATCGATAAATATATAAATCTGTAATGTATAAAAAAACCTAATATGAATTTATATTTGTTATCGAACTTGATGAAATAAAATAATCAAAATATTTTCCCAAACAAATTTTTCTAACAATAATAGAAATAATAAAAGTTTATATCCTATTTATCCTAATTATTCCTTTTTTCTTTTCCTAATCCAAATTTGTGAAATGGGAATTTGGGTAAAAAGCAACCCTTTTTTGGGAGCAGAAGCCACGTACGCCGAGGAATATAAAATGATGTAATTCGTAATTTTCATTTTTAAGTTATGTTTAGTAGTTTGCGGGTCTCACTCAACTACTTTTTCCCTTATCTATCTATCGTCGTAAATTTCATTTTTAAGTTATGTTTAGTAGTTTTCGGGTCTCACTCAACTACTTTTTCCCTTATCTTAGAATTTTTGTATAGAACATTTTTACATATATCAATCTTTAAAAATCTTTAAAAAAGGTAATTAGGGTATACTAACTTTGTGCTTTTCAGAGGGGTTGCAATTTCAAGAAGGGGGTATGGTAGGTATCGACTTATGTATACAGATATGATCAGAATCACTTTCTAAGCAGTTTTTATTTTGTCCGTCCGTCTGTCCGTCTGTGGCGGTCCGATTGACAATGCCAAAAGTGGCTGGTATATATACCTGCCACGCCCACTGCTAACAAATATTAATAACTTAAGATCTGGTAGAGATTTATGGAAGAAGTTTTACGTGCAGGAACATGTGGACATTATAAAGCTATCTGCAACAAATGGTGTTGATCAGGGAAAATACACGCCCACTTTTGATATAAGGCAGTTTCGGTTCTATTGATCCTAGCGGAATAAAGATTTTCAGAAATATACACGGGGTCTATAATAGTGTATGTGCAGAATATGGAGATCATAATAGTACGCCACGCCTACATCTTTACAAAGTTTCTATTAAAGATCTATCAACGAAACTTCACAGGAATGTTGCGGGAACTAACATCAAACACAGCCATATATTGACATATTTTTCTAACTTACAACCTATACAATATTTTTAGACGAAATTATATATTAGTACGTACAAGGAGCCTACAAAGCCATATACAAGATTTATATATGCTTCTAGTGACGATGTATGAATAAAAATTGGTAGCTGTATACATTGGGTCTGTACTAGCATGCATTCTAAATATGGGCAGATTATTACTACTGCCACGCCTACAATTAAGAAAAATCAATACTACGTTCCTATAGAAGATAAATGATCGCAATTTCATAAGATACAAGAACGCATTTGTAACTTACGACCTATACAAAATTTTTGGACTGAATTTAATGTTAGTGGTTATATTGACACTACAAAGCCATACACAAGATAATGGGGTCGATATAATCAATTCAAGGTACTCTACCGTAATGCTCCTAATGATGATTTATGAAGAAAACATTCCCATTGTTGAGCTCGCACGCACAAGAAAAGGTGCAGGGTGTTTTGAAGTCAGTCTAATCTGACTTCAGAATTCTGTACTCGCTTTTAAGTTATGTTTAGTAGTTTTCGGGCCTCACTCAACTCAGAGATTGCCGGCTGGTAACATCTTATCTTACAATTTATCAATTTTAGTTATGTTCTCAATAATCAACTAGTATTTACCCACTTTTTGTCATTCCGGTCGATTTTTTCAGATTTTTAAATTTTTCTATCGAACATTTTTACAATTATCAAAAAATTCGTAATTTCCATTTTTAATTACGTTCTCAATAATCAACCACGTTTCTCCCACTTTTTGCTATTCAGAACGACTTTATTCAGAGACTCTTACTTGGTAACATCATATCTTAAAATTCTTTTATGGAACATTCTTACGTTTACCCAAAAATTCGTAATTTCCATTTTTAGTAATGTTCTCAGTAATCAGAGACTGTTAGCCAGTTGGTAACATCTTATCTTAGAATTTTTGTATGTAAAATTTTTACATATACCAAAAAATTCGTAATTTTCATTTTTAGCCTTGTTCTTAATAATCGACAACTTTTTACCTACTTTTTGCCTTTCAGGTCGACATTATTGAGAGATTGCCGGCTGGTAACATCTTATCTTAGAAGTTTTGTTTTTAAAATTTTTACATACAGTGGCGGACTAATGTCTATATACAGCTACTGTTCTCAATGGAAAATCTAATGAAGCAGTTTTATTCGAGATCTATATTTATTCACTAAAAAAATTATTTAATTTGCTCTTTAATTGATAAAAATGCGTTCCAAAAGTCTACATACAGTTCAGTCTAAGCCAATGAAATATAAAAATATCTCATAAATAAAGTAGCTTTGAATATTTTTAGTATTTGGTAGGCCCACCATTACCGCTTGCAGACATCGTAGCACTAATGCAACCAAATTAGTGACCTCTTACGGAGTTGCTTTCTTTCATACGCTTATTAACTGATTCTTCAACAATCTCACATTTATGTGGCCTTGGACGAATTTTTCGTTCCACAAAAAAGATGCTTCCATATTATTAAATATATAGATGCTTGGCGAATTTGCATGGAACATTTTGATGAAGGTTCATAGAGAAGAATTTGCTGGTTGGAATGGGTAAGTAATTTTTTTTAAATATATTAATTTAATTTTAAAAATATTTAATTACAGAATTTGGAATCAAAAGGTATTTAAAGAAGGTATAGAGCCCATAACACAAGATCGACTGAAGCGGCTGCAAAGGCTCAATAATAAAAAAGGTGGTTGTTTCTCTTCTGCAGTCAAGTTTCATATTTTATTTATCTATTGTAAATATCATAAAAACTTAACAAAAATGTTTTAGCTTAAGGCTTTTTATTTATAATTACAAGAATATGCATGCATATCTGTATTTATAACTATCTATGAACATAAATATGTAAATAAAATAACTAAAATTATAAAATTATTAAATATGTAAATGTGTTTTTTATTTCACATTCAATAATTATTTCCTTTTATATTCCCATTGTCGCACCAAAACACTAAATAACAACTTTCGCCGCACAAACTTAACCAAAAATTTACTGAATAATCAATAATTTTAATGTCAAAATTATTGAAATATAACATTTCACTAATATTTATATAAATATTATCATAAAACGCGTTAAATATTATAATATTTAATATTAAACACAAATTATCACATTTTTCACATATAAATGTATGCATTTTGGCTGTTTTCTCATTTCGTATGTACCTTATGACCAAAAATAATAGAAACAAAAATTGCGCAATGCGGTGCACAATAATTTTTCATTCTGCGCATCTATGACTGCACTGGTTGGAAAGCGAAATGTTAAACTAGCATATATTTTGTAAGCAAATAGGTGAACATTACTATGAAATATTAAAAATAGCAGCATTTATTATTTTATATGAAACATTTTTCGGCGAAATAAATATTGCAATATATTACAAATATATTGACGCAAATATTATTATTATTATTTTTATTATATCTTACACCATAATTAATTATGACTGCAAGGAGTTGGGGGAATCAGTACTAGCTGCAAAGCCCTTCGACTTTAAGAGAAAAAAAGATTTTTTAGAATGAAGCATTTTGGAGACCAAGCCCGTGGCAGGAGTTGAACCTGCGACCCCCGGGGTGTGAGTCTAGCATGCTTACCACTAGACAATAGACGCAAATATTTAACTTAAATTGCAATTATTTATATTAGAAAACCGACCATCATAAATGAGTTGAATAAATAAACTGAAATGTATATGTTTATACACTTTACCTTTACAAAAGGTAAACAGGTTATACTAATTTTGTGCTTTTGAGAGGGGTTGCAATTTCGAGAAGGAGGCGTGGTAGGTATGGACATATATATACAGATATTTCTAAGCAATTTATATTTTGTCCGTCCGTCTGTCCGTCTATCCGTCTGTCCGTCTCTCCGTCTGTGGCCACTTTTTTTCTACACCGTTAGAGCTATCCTAATGAAATTTTGCAAAAGTGTAGCCTGCACAGAGATACAGAACCAGATTACTATATGGGCCGATTTGGATAAAGACCACGCCATCTCCCATATAAGGAACTTTTTTCACCTTTTTTAAAATGACTATAACTTCGGTCCAATTGACGGAATCGTGACATTATTTGGCAGTTATGGAGATGTGGGTCCTACTAAACACTGTGCAAAAAGTGGGAGGTACATATGAACTGCCACGCCCACTATTAACAAATATTAATAACTTAAGATCTGGTAGAGATATACGGACGAAATTTTACGGGAAGGAACATGTGGACATTATAAAGCTATCTGCAACAAATGGGACTGCTCAGTGAAAAGACACGCCCACTTTTGATGAAGGGAACGTTCGGGTCTATAATTAAAATCAGCCTACCTATGCTCGTATTGATGCCAATGGAATAAAAATTGGCAGAAACATACATGGGGTCCATAATAATGTGTGTGCAGAATATGGAAATCATAATACAACTGCCACGCCCACAATTAGCCAAAAATCATTACTGTGTTAAAGATTTATCAATGAAATCACAGGAATGTTGCGGGTACTAACATTAAACACCACACAAAAAATGGTCGTGTGATTTTTACAGCCACGCCCACTATTGACATATTATTGTAACTTTCGACCTACACAATATTTTTTGACGAAATTTTATATTCGTGGTTATATTGACACTTGAAAGCCATACACAAGAAATGGGGTCGATATAATCATATCAAGGTACCCTACCAAAAATTACCGTTAATATGCTCCTAATGATGATTTATGAAGAAAGCATCCTCATTGTTGAACTTGCACGCACAAGAAAAGGTAAAGGGTTTTTCGAAGTCGGTCTAATGCGACTTCAGACTTCTTTACTCGTTTCCCTATCAAACTAGTGCTGAAAATTTCTGATTTTATTTCTTCTTGGAGAATATAATTTTCAAAAACAAATTACGAAGAACGATTATAGCACTACTAACAATAATAAATAATTGACCCCGTTTAAAAGAAATCTCAAATTTCAGTTTTTTTCTATGCAAATATTGCAAAATATGCAAAATATTGGGATTTTCAATTAGTTTATTATAAAGAATAATAAAATAAATAATATTAATAGTAGAATAGTAATAATAATAAAACTATGTTAGTATTTAACAAAATTTTCTATTTCATTTGTAGGCGTTTTCTTCAATTTCTTTATTTAATTTCATGATTTTTAAAAACATTTTCGCCCGGGAAAACAACTTTTGTACTTTAATATTGCAATCGACAAGAATGATAGAATAGAAGATTATGCCATCCAGGCGCAGGTTCGCTATTCCTCTCTCAACAAAAACTCAGCTCATGTGATTGGCTGTGACGTCATAAGGAGCTTTAGAATATATTTTTATATGCAAAATGCATGTGCAAAGGCAATATTTTATGAACTAAAAGGTTTTTTTTTATTATTTTTAATAATATATAACTTAAGAATAGCACTTGCGAGTGAACGAGTAGAAATTATTGAAATATCGTTCGATAAAAAATACTTAAGCAGCGGAATTTCATGTACCCAGAAAGAAAAAGTGAATTTGAGTAGTGTGATTTAAAAAAAATTTACATATATTAATATTCTATAAATTTACATATATTTATTTATTTATTTATTTATTTATTTACAAAAGAAAGATAACAATCAATTATTATCATACGAAATTTAGGTGCACTAGCTGCCAGGGCTTTCAGCAATTACATATAATTAATGAATATATATATATTAGAATTTCATTTCGCATAATTATTTAATGTGAGTAAGTCGATAGTCGTCAATTCTGTGTATATGAAGATTATTTTTGTAACGAATTTATTGACAAGACAAGTTACAACAGTAGTTGCAATTGCGTATGTGGTTGTGCCACCGTAATAATTTTTCAGAAGAAGACGAAGGATTATTGAAACATTTTTTCAATAATTCTTCTTCTTCTTCTGAAAAATGATTACGGTGGCATAACCACATACGCAATTGCAACTACTGTTGTAACTTGTCTTGCCAATAAATTCGTTACAAAAATAATCTTGATAATTATTTAATTTTATATTCACATTATCGCACTGAAACAGTAAATAACAACTTTCAAGGCAGAAATTTAAAAAACAAATTATTGAATAGAAAAAAATTTCAATGTAATTGTAATATATTATTTCACATTTATTTATATAAATATTATCATAAAATTAGATAAATATTAAAATATTGAATATTAAACAGAAATTATCACATTTCTCACACAAAAATATATGCATTTTGGCTGTTCTCTCATTTCGAGTGCGCCTTATGACGACTTGCGAAGAGAGGATAAATTTTCGTACCAGTATTGGCGCAATCTTCTCATTCTTGTGCAATATCGGAGGCTTGCTCAATATGTTTTTACATAAAATTGTTTGCAATTAGTACACCGTTTTCTTGTTGTAGAGCAAATTTTTTCTATCACGAAACTCTATAAGTAAAGAATTTTTTAAGAAATACTTATTTAATATAAGCATGCATATCTTAAGATTATATGCAATTCGTAACAGCAAAAATATCTATTTTCATTATTATCAATAATTCTCAATTCGGTTTTTATAGAACAACAAAATCATTGAAAAAGTAAAAAAGTAAGCTGTAAGATTCTAAATTCAGTGTATGAATAAGAGTTCTATGTTACATTATAATAAGAATTATTATTATAATTATATATATATAAAGGGTTTTCCAACTAGAGGTGTTATTTTAAATCCCCCGGTATTTCGGTAGCTGTCACTTTTGAAGCTTTTATTCTATGACATTTGACAAGTAGAAACTACGCAATTACTAAAAATGAAACGCTTCAACAACGCATTGAAATTATTAAAATTCACTACAGAAATGGTGAAAATCTTGCAGTCACAGTTCGCAAAACTAAAGCATTTTTGGGTCGTCGTGAAGCACCTTGTCGGACCCCAATACAGAAATTGGTGGAAAAATTCGAGCTGTTGGGACAAGTATGTGATGTCAAGAATAGAACCCATACACGTCGCTCAAGAACAACTGAGAATATTGCTGCTGTAGCCCAAAGTGTTGAAGAAAACCCAGGTTTGTCCATTCCTCGTCGTTCTTTGGAATTGGGCATTCCACAAACTTCATTCCACCGTATTTTGCATAATGACTTGGGTCTTAAGACTTATAAAGTTCAGTTAACACAAGAACTCAAGCCGGCCGATCATCAACAACGTCGTGTCTTTGCTGATTGTGTCTTTGAAATGTATGAAAATGATCCGGAATTCCATCGAAAAATCATCTTGACTGATGAGGCCCATTTCCACCTCGGTGGCTACGTCAACAAGCAAAATTGTCGCATCTGGGGCTCGAAAAACCCAAGAGTTAGTGTTGAGAAGCCTCTCCATCCTCAACGTATGACTGTTTGGTGCGATTTATGGTCCGGCGGGGTCATTGGACCTTACTTTTTCGAAAATGAGGTTGGATCAACAGTTACGGTGAATGGATTGCGCTATCGAGAGATGATTAATGATTTTTTATGGTCGGAGTTGGATGGTATTGATCTGGACAACGTTTACTTTCAAAAAGACGGCTCTACGTGCCAGACAAGCAACGAAACCATTGCTCTTTTACGGGAAAAGTTTCCGGACAGTGTTATCTCTCGAATAGGTGATCACAATTGGCCACCGAGATCTTGTGATTTAACACCTTGCGACTTCTTCCTTTGGCACCACGTGAAAGATAAGGTCTACGCCAACAGCCCAGCGTCGATTCAAGACCTCAAAGATAGCATTCGTAAGGCTATCGAGGACATAGGGCAGCCATTTTGCGATTTGGCTATGGAAAATTACATGAAAAGGATATGGTCCTGTAAGCGTGATCGTGGTGGCCATTTGGCTGATGTTGTTGTTCATTATTAACGGCATACCTTCCTCTTTATTATGAAATAAACGTCCGAACATTTATCTCAAAAAAAGGCATTTTTCTTTCCATACCAAGATACCACCTCTTATTGGAAACCCCTTTATATATATATTCGTATATATAATATATATATATATATATATATATATATATATATATATATATATATATATATATATATATATATATATATATATATATATATATATATATATATATATATATATATATATATATATATATATATATATATATATATATATATATATATATATATATATATATATATATATATATATATATATATATATATATATATATATATATATATATATATATATATATATATATATATATATATATATATATATATATATATATATATATATATATATATATATATATATATATATATATATAAAGAGCAGGGAGAAAGCAGTGCGCGGTCACGTACTCGGTAACGAGACGCAAGAAATCCTGATAATCGAGCACGTATAAATTTCAATCATGGTACATTCATCTATGTTAGTCAAGTGGTTTATAATTCACACAAATCAGTGACCGTTGGTTCAATCACCAAAATTTGTGAACATTATTAGGCACTCAAATTCAGCACTTGTCGTCTGCAAATGCGAAACTCAAATTTTTGGTATTTACTTGACCACCAGAACCATTGCATTCCATGGTTTCTGGAACGTCACCAGAATCAAAGCAATTCTTGAAGAATATTCAGGCATACAATTCATATTTTCAAATGACTTCGTTTGGTGCAATAAATATTATCAGAGATAATTTCAGCCAACAATTAAGGTAATCGATATAATAATAATGATGCTTTGCAATATCCGATGATGCTTTTCAATATCCAATGATGCTTTGCAATATCCGTTTTCGCAATGATCAAAATAACATTGAGTTGGTCAATCCGTCAACTGGTTATTTTAATTTTTTCTCACAAATGGATAAAACAATTTTTACAAAAGTTTAAAAGCCAGATGTGGAAATTCCAAATAAAATGGTCAGCGCAATCAAATATTAGCGTGCAAATTGATGATTCGACAAAATCAACACCAAATATTCTGAAATGTCAAAGACTTTTTCACCAATATGTTGTCGACATGTATGTCTATCGATACAATTGATTTCCAATATCATCTGGATATGAGCGCGGGGGTGGCGTTTTGATATCGGTGAGAGCTAGTATTTATCATCCAGTTGCAGTCACTGATTGATAAGCTAATTGAGCTGCTTTGTGTAAAAGTTTCTATCTCGAAAGACGCTGTAATATATATTGTTTGATTGTATATACGAACAAATAGTCCTATTGACTTGTATGCTTCTCATTTAAAAAATATAAGCGTTATAATAGATTCCTTAGATTCAAAACAGCACTGTTTAATTTTAGGTGATTTTAACTTAGGCAATATATCGTGGGCTTTTGATGATAATAATTTATTGCCCATTAACATTAAACAGTTAATGAATCGATGGTAATGAATTATTTTCTATCAAATTGTTTTCATCAATTCAACTTTGTAAAAACGATCTAAACAAGATTTTAGACCTAGTGTTTGCAATAATTGAACTGAGAGCTATTTGTGAAATTAGTATATCCCCTATAATAAAGAACAGCATGCATCATAAACCGTTGACTATCAAATTTGAGTTTTATAAATTTGATAAAAGAGCAGAGGACTTTTCTGAAAAACAAGACTTGCGAAAAGGTGATTTCACTAAAGTAAATGAGTCATTAAATAATATTAACTGGTCTGTTTTGAATTCTTTTAAGGACCCTTATGAGGCATATAATTTTATTTGCGACGCATTTGTTAATGCGATTTTAAAATACATTAAAAAAAATTAATCAATTATTCTGCAAAATAACCTGCCATGGTTCAATGCCAAATTAGCGAATATGAAAAATCAATTAATAAAGCTTTCAAAAAATTTAAAAGAACAGGTCAAAAATGATCGGTCGGTATTCTTGCAAATACGAGATGAAGTAGATTCTCTCAATAAGTTGTAATATAGTCAATATGTTCAAAGGATTGAAATGAACTTAAAAGCAAATCCGTCGTCGTTTTCGCAATATTTAAATTCAAAAACAAAATCAAATGGTTTTCCATCAACTTCGGAGTTAGAGAAGAGAAATCTAATAATACAGTTGAATCTTGCAATCTCTTTGCTAAGTTCTTTCAAACTATATATGAAGATTATGAAGAGGCTTCGGAAAGTATGGAAGATTTTAAATCCGTAAATCTTGATTCTTTATATGAATTTGTTGTGACAGAGAACGATATTCTGTCTGCTATATCAGATTCAAAACCAAGTTACATTTATGAAAAAGCTAGTTTAAAAGCACAGCTGACCATATAGCTGAACCAATCGTCCTCTTATTTAATTTTTGTCTAAGAGATGGGATTTTTCTTCATCCCTGGAAGAAATGCTCAGACGTTCTAATTTTTAAATCGTGAGATCGAAGTAACTAAAGAAACTACAGAGGAATTGTGAAACAAGGAACTTCTGCTAAGTTACTGGATCATTTTACTCAAAATAAATTATTAAACCATATAAAGGATGCAATTTCAAATTGCCAATATGGTTTTCTGCCTGGTAATTCCACGTGTACAAAATTGACTTTGATATCGAGAAATATTGTTGATGTTTTTTCTTATATTTGTTAGGATCGGTTCTATTTTCTCTGACATTGCTGTAGACGTCTTGTATGGTATACCACAGGGGACACATAGTGGTCCTCTTTCATGGATGGTGCAAATCGAACAATTTGAAGTTGAACATCAATAAATGCTGTGCAGTTTCTTACACCAGATCAACAAACTCTACTTTTTATGAACATAGACATGGGTTGAAGAGTAAGATTCGTAGGATGGGAATATGCGATAATAGTTCTAGGAACATTGGCTTCAATCTAGACCGATAGTGCTTTGCGAAGAGTCAGATCCTGCCCGAGGTAACTGTGCTATTTGTAGACTGAGGAGTCAATAAACACCTCCCCGAATACAGGGTGTGGAGGAGCTAACCTTTGTAAAAAAGAACCTCTGGGTTTGAGTAAGATGTCATGCGGCCCGTGTTGATACTCAACCTGGCTAGGGACCCAGATTAAAAACTACCCCAGTCTCGAACGGAGTGCTCCGGATACTTGGCGGCCTCCGGTGCTATATAGACTTATCCGCGCACACGGAACTCTGTGCGAGCGGACCTCTCTTGGTCAGAGGGTGTTGCAGGAAGAGACCCGAATGGAGTTGGTGAAAACCCAAACGCTGACTGTGGTCAGGGGGCGCGGTGTTGCTCCGGGGATCAATCGGCAGCAGGCAGTAGAGGAGCCCAGAAGATCAAAGAAGGTTGCTGGGGTAGGCCAGGGGGGACCGGAAAAACATGTCCGTCCTTCTAAGGAGGCCTATTATGATAGGAAGGCAGCCATGAGGGTCATGGCCAAATGTGTGGCTCTACCCACGGACCAGCTCACTGAGGAACAGGCCAAAACGGTAAAGTGGGCAAGGGGTGTGCTATCCGGCTTGGGTAAACCGGCGGGTGTCACCCTAAAGAGGCAACGTTGGTCCGCGGCCAGGAATACTCGTGCTACAGCGAAGTTATCAAAGGTGGGGGCGAGATGCTGATCATCATAGACCGGAAGGAGGAGGAAGGGGTCATACCAAAAAGAGAATTGAAGGTGGGTGGAGCAAGCGATTGCCGAAGTCTACCTCCAAGTCTTGGAGGAAAACCTGGACCCCCTCGGCTCTGTCACGATGAGGGCTGGTATCAGAGCTGGGCGAAGCTCATCGCGTGCGATGACAGCAGGTCAGCCAGGCTCTACAAGATTACGGTAAGCACGATTGGCGAGATTTGGCCGGGAGCTAGGCTTGAAGCCGTCAGCTGGGGAGAGCTCGGTTCTGGATCCCGGCTAAGCCAGCTGAACCGGCAAAAATATTCATATCTTGTAAGAGGGACCTGCTAAACCATAACTGGAGGGTGGGGAAACTTGAAGAGCCAGTAGAGGCTAGCAGACAGGTGTTGTTGATCCTCAATGCCGAATGACTTGCCTTACTGGCAGAGAGGAAAGGGGTAGTTAGGTTCGGGTTCGTTGGCGTGACCATTCGGATCTACCGCAGCGACGAACAAGCTTTAGAACCGGAGGAGATAAAGAGAGACAAAGAGCAGCTGACCGGGGTCGGGCAACTATTTGGATCAGACGACCTCCTCGACTATACCGAAGGTAGACGCGGACGTGACGATGGTGGAGGTCAGAAGGACATATTCCAATGAAGTTGATCCAAATCAACATCCATTATTCTAAACTTGCCTCCACGAATTTGATGGTTCGCCTGGTTTCCGGTGGTTTCGACGTGGCCCTTATCCAAGATCCGTGGATATGCGGCAACAAAATCTGCGGTCCAAAGATGAGAGCTATGGCGATATAGTGGCGGCAAGGATTGAGCTGCAAAATAGCACCTTCTGGGTAGACTCAGCCTATATGCCCCATGACAAGGACGCCCCACCGAAGGAGGTTCGGACATTGGTGATGGAGGCAGCCGCATCCAACAGAAACTTAGTTGTCTCCAGCGATATTAACGCCCACAATACATTGTGGGGTAGTACAGACACAAATGCAAGAGGTGAGTCAATTTTAGACTTTATCATAGAAAATAAGCTTAGTTTCCTAAATTTAGGCTCAGAACCTACTTTTGTAACACAGGATAGAAAGGAAGTTTTGGATTTATCCTGACCTTCCATTATATCGCGAATAATGTAAAAAGATGGAGAGTGTCGAATGAAAATTCCTACTCTGAACATCGTTATATTGAATTCGAATTGTACTTCCCAGTACCTCCAGTTAAGACCTATAGAAATATACGGAGAACGGAATGGGGAAAGTATAGGAAGACTCTCAGGGCCTCACTTCCAAGGAATCACCCATCTGACCACACAAACCCTGTGGAATTATACGGGCTGATTAATCAAGTAACCATGAACTTTTCAGTTCACTGACAGCCGGGTGTCTGGTTGTAAAACTGAGAGGCAAGAAAAAACCACCTTGGTGGTCGATGTATCTAGGACAACCTGGGCTACCTAAAAGGTCTGGGTGACATGTGCCGCGAATCGAACGAGGAATATTTGGCTCTTCTCTTAGATACGCATATTCCAGGTAGTAGCACGGTGGAGGGTAATAACTCGACATTTATGGGCAGGCTGTCTGAGATAGGAAATGCGATAGTTACAGTCGAGAAAGTTGAGTGGGCCATTAACACTTTACCCAGCAGAATTGCTTGTATTCATATTCTGTAAGATTTAATTATAAGCAGACTGAAATAAATATATACATAAATAAAAATCGAGACAGATCGTTTGAATTACATTAGGTTCAATCAGAAAAGGCAACGCGCAAAAGAGTACATACATCTACGTGATGCCATTCACAATGATGGCAATCAGCATGTAAAACCAAATAACATTGGCCAATTGACGATATTGCCATCTTCATTCACTGGTAGCCCGCGTCATATGCTT
This sequence comes from Clusia tigrina, assembly GCA_920105625.2. Taxonomy (NCBI): domain Eukaryota; kingdom Metazoa; phylum Arthropoda; class Insecta; order Diptera; family Clusiidae; genus Clusia; species Clusia tigrina. The sequence goes on from OV050030.1 coordinate 65,033,241, forward strand.
GATTAGGCACAGGATGCGATGGCATATGTTCTTATGGTCGACCAGACCTGTTTATCACTTTTGTCTCTAATCCACAATGAAGTGAGATTCGAGAATACTTATTGTCAGGGCAATCGCCAACAGATCTTCACGTGCGTTGAAAGAAAACCTGAAATCATTAATGGATTTCATAGTCAAACACAAAGTATTTAGCGAAGCACAATTCTGGTTGCATTCTGTCGAATGGCAAAAAAGAGGACACTTTCATGCAAAATAAGACTGGATCAACTTGATGACACCATGTCTGCAGAAATTCCAGATGAAACCACCGAATTAGAATTATTTGAAGTGATCACAAAGAACATGATCCATGGTCCGTGTGCTCACCTGATAGTAAATTTTCGAAACTTTATCCCAGAACATTGATTTCAGATACAGTTAAAGGCAATGACGGATACACGTCGCCGGTCGACAGAGGATAACAGAAAATCAGCAACTATCAAATGAGTGATCAATACCTTGAAGTTGATAATCGTTGAATCGTGCCGTATTCACCGATTTTGTCCAAAAGGTACAAAACCCACATTAACGTGGAGCATTGCAATTCGGTGAAGTCCATAATGTACATCTGTAAATAAGTAAATAAGTAAAGGTAGCGACATGGCTGTGATTTAAATATAAACGACGAAATCACTTAATTTCAATTATGGCGTCATGGCAGCAGTAATGAGGCGGTGTGGAATACTTTTACAATTCATGAGAGAGATCCAACCGTAGTTCATTTAGCTGTCCATCTTGAAAATGGTAACGCATTTATTTTACCGCTGCAAATGCACAGCAAAAAGTGGCGACACCACCATCCGCAACATTAACCGAACTTTTGAATTGTGTGCATCAGATATATTCGCTAGAACGTTGTTATACATAGAAGTACCTCAATATTATAAATCCAAGAAAAATGTTTCAAAGACGTAAAGGCAGGGGAAGCTACCCTTGCCGATGCTGCAGTTTCTTCTACTCCTCACCAAATAAGAACACTATTTGCAATAATTGTATCATCATGTTTCCTATCAAATCCATGTGAACTAGGTAGAAATTATCAAGATTTCATGACGGAAAACATTTTGAATAGACTTCGCCGTAGTACGTCAAATCCACACTTTCTGTATACACTGAAAATACATAATGAACTACTGAACATGATTGAAGACATTTGTTTAACAATTACAAACAAGCATTGGCACAACTTGGCATAGTGTCACCATATCGCTCAATATATGATCTGTTTAACCGAGATTTGCAGCATGAACGAGATTACGATTGCAACGTATTGGATGCATTTGATTAAACAAATATTCCAAAATTGAACAATGAACAAAAGCTTGCATACGACACGATTATGCATATTGTTAATGATGAAAGTGGTGGAATGCAGGTTTTGAACGCGTCTGGAGGAACTGGTAAAACATTCTTCATTTCGTTGCTACTAGCAACGTAAAATAGCACTGGAATTGGCTTCTTCTATGATTACTGCTACTTTATTTGATGGCTGTCGAACAGCCCACTCTGCATTTAAACTGCTAACAAAATATCATTAGAAGCATTGGATAGAACAATGAAATATCTACGAGTAAATCAAGAGTTGTTTGGCGGTGATTTGATACTGTTAGCTGGAGACTTTCGACAAACGTTACCAGTCATTCCTAAATCTACTGCTACCGATGAAATAAACGCATGCTTGAAATCTTCAAGTTTGTGGAAAAATGTAAGAACACTCACACTAACAATAAACGTACGCGTTCAATTGCAAAACGATCCTTCAGCAGCTGAATTTTTAAAGCAATTGTTGAAAATTGGGGAAGGGGCACTCCACAATCGACCAAGTACATCGTATTGTTCCAGAAATAGAAAAAGGACTTGAAGGTAAAATAAATCTGTTCTACTCTTTTTCTTGATGTAGCCCAGGCTTTTGTCAAAGTTTGGCACAAAGGCTATCTCAACAAGCTAGAAGCTTACTTATCTATGTATATTATAACGGGTCCGCCATCTAACATTTTTTTGTCAACTAGTGCTTATTTCGTTAATGGTAACACTTAGCTCATGCCTGATTTGACAGATAATTAGTTTTATCTTTCCGCTGAACGAATATGGTTGTGTATATGCTTGAACAACGCTGGGAAATATTGCGACATTACTTTGAAAATCATGGTAATGTTGCAGAATACCAAAAAATCATTTGCCAAAAAAATCATCTTTTTAGCTGAAGCTCATTTTGATCTTGGCGGGTATGTAAACAAGCAAAATTGTCACATTTGGGGCACAGAAAACCCGCACGCATACATTGAAAAGCCGATGCACCCAAAACGAGTCACTGTTTGGTGCGGATTTTGGTCCAGAGGCATAATTGGGCCATTTTTCTTCGAAAATGAGCAAGGAGTGGCCGTTACAGTCAATGGCGATCGTTATCGGGCCATGTTGAACGAATTTTTGTTCACAAAAATTGAAGAGGAGGATATTGGCAAACATTTGGTTTCAACAGGACGGCGCTACGTGCCACACAGCCGAAGCTACACTCGATGTTTTGCGCCCTGTTTTTGAAGATCGCATTATCAGCCGCAGAGTTAATGTCGTTTGGCCACCTCGCAGCTGCGATTTGCAATCGTTGGACTATTATTTGTGGGGTGCCCTCAAAGATAAGTGTTACGCCGACAAGCCAGAGACAATTGACGCTTTAAGGGACAATATTCGTGAAGCCATTGGTGAAATATAGCTGCACACAATCGATAATGTGCTTAAAAATTGGACCGATCGTGTAGGGTACTGCATGGCCAGCCGAGGCAGCCATTTTAATGAAATTATTTTCCATTATTAACCGGAAGGATTGTACTTTCAAATAAAAAAAGAAATTTGAGAAAATATCCAGTAGTTTTTTTTTATAGAATTTAAAAAAAAAAAAGTTATTTGGCGGACCCTTTATTACACACTTTTAACATCTTACGTATCGGGGAAATGCTTTATATTAAGCAAGAATACTTCTGCTCAAACTTAACGGAAAAAAGATGAACCTGCTATTCTCACAATTGGAGAATTTGCCGTAGGATATACAGCTAAACTCTAATTTGAATTGGACAAAAACAACATTAATTTTTATTTGTACTATGACACCACTGAAATGTAATAAAATAGAAATAGAGAATTAATGGAACAAATGAGGGGTAATCATGAGACAGAGTTGCTTACAGTGTGGTGTACATGGACAGAATTTGATCAGTCAGTTCACCATCTGCAGTTAGCGTATTTGTCTGGATGGACAGATTACAGCACTTGAAGGCCTAGGTTCAATTCCTGGGAGGGTCCATAGTTGGTTTGATGTTGATTTCTGAGACATAATAAATCCTTGGGAAAAAATTGCCGTTCATTGAAAGATCTCTGATGAGGACAAGTGGCGTGTCCGAAATAGCTATAAGATCTGCCAAAAATGTATCAATAATTCTTCTTCTTCTTCTGAAAATTATTACGGTGGCATAACCACACATACGCAATTGCAACTACTGTGTGCAACTTGTCTTGTCAATAAATTCTCTGAGAAATAATCTTAATTATTAAATTATATTAAAATTACAAATATTAATATAATTCTATTATAAATATATTAATACTTACTCTGAACTGTCGATAGGAATACAGGTATGATAACACTACCAAACGATTTTTGCGGTCCATTCAATCAAAAAAAGAACAGATTCATAGTGTGTTCCCAGACATAGCACAACAGTACAAAAATCATGCTTCGTTAAGCGAGCGAGCAATACTGTCCGGAAGGAACAAAGATGTCAATGATCTTACCGAGGCTATTTTAAAAGAAGTACCATGTCCATTATTCAGGATGAGGTGGTGAATTATCCCACATAATTTTTAAACGCACTTGATTTGCCAGGAAAAAATTGGAATATTAATAATGAAATATTAACCAACCAAAACTTTGTAAAAGCACCAGGCTTGCCGACAAAAAAATATTGAGAAATGTGATAGAAGCAACAATTTTGAATGGAAAATTCAAAGGCGAAGACGTTTTGATTCCCCGCATCGCAATCCATCTGATGTGCCATTTGAATTTAAGCGTCTTAAATTTCCTGTTCGCCTTGCATTCGCCGTTACCATCCATAAGTCGCAAGGACAATCTTTAGAAATGTGCTGTATAAATTTGGAAAATACAGTTTTCTCTCATGGCCAACTCCACGAATCAGTAAAAACACCACCAGTATAGAAAAAGAAGATTTAACGAACTTTTACAGTGTCCTTTAGTAATATTATATATAGATCCAATCATTTGGAAGAAAAAAAATTAAACCAAATTCCTTTTCAAAATTTCCTCATTTTTATACAAAAAGTCTTCGCTATACCAGTTGACGGGAATTTATCTTAAATCAGAATAAGTCACCTCCCAAACATTTTTCAACAATTTTAATAATAATGTAGAATTGACGCAAATAAACCTTGATTATATGGCTTATATTCGCTGGGCGGAGCTTCAAAAATTACATCAAAAATTGGAAGTTCACAGCGCGTAACTAATCTGAATCAATAAAACACCAGATAAAATTAGTTTCACTTTTTCATCTATATAAATTTTTTTTATTTTTTGAAATTGGTATTGAGTTTCAGTGTAATTATAATTGAATTGAATAACTTTTTTTATTAAAACTATACTACGCTAAAGTTTAAAACACATCCACACTCGATGGAAATAATAAATGTTGCAAAGTACACCGTTCCTTAGTTTTCTGCAATGTGTACCACACATACACGCCAGGAGTGCACTAATGAATTGTGGATGCCAAGAGTGGATATTCTCTGCTGAAAATGCGCATGCTTAAGGGGGAGGGAACGATAAATAAGCTAACCACTTGTTAGTTGCTGAAATTCATTGATAGATTTTGCTATAGAATGCTTGTCTAAATTACTTTTAATCGTTTTTAATCCAAATAAAACTCAGTTTATTATGTTAATTTCAAGTTATTGAGTAAACATAGAAGTAGTACTGACTATGTCAGTCGAGTAACAAATCGAAACTTTATTGAGTAAACATAGAAGTAGTACTGACTATGTCAGTCGAGAAACAAATCGAAACTGACTTTATATTATTATTTAAAGAAGTCTAGCAACTCCACAATGCCACACTCTGCTGAATAAGCAAAATGTATGGGAACGGAAATTTAAGGGTAAAGCGAAAGAACAAATTAAGCTAGCGACTAAAAGTGCAAGCTAGCGTTTGCATTAGCTGCGCGTGTAGCGCTTGTTTGAGGAATTCAAGAGGATTAAATTACATCGTCAACAACAGATGTTAACTTGTATATTACGATTACTAGAAAAATTAAAATTTTTTGTTTCGGCTACTAAATAATATATATAAATCTAATAAAGGGAATGGCATAAATACTTTGCGTATCTTATAATCTGTATGAGGACCGGTTAAAGAAAGTGTGTCTCTCCATTTCTGTGCACTTTTTTTCCAATGTTTAAAGAAAGTTTGAATGAAACTTTTTTTGCGCCAACTCCGTTTGCCACGACACATTGCCAAGGACACCAAACAATTTAATTTACAATACAAATGTGAACGCTACTTCGCATACTTCGGTATAATATGGACAATTATGTATTTTATATATATATATATATATATATATATATATATATATATATATATATATATATATATATATATATATATATATATACATATATATATATATATATATATATATATATATATATATATATATATATATATATATATATATATATATATATATATTAATATATATATATATATATATATATAAGAATAATGGATCTTATATATTATTACTATTAATAAATTAAGCTTAAAACTGTAAACTATCCTTACGTTATTACGATTTAGTTATTACAATTAGTTTCCCGCGGAGCTTTATAAAGTTCGTGATTTTTAAATTGGCAAAAAGTACCAAAGTAGCAACTGGTCAAAAGTGAGTTTTACTGTATACTCATTTGTAAACGGATTGCTAAAATATTAGTTTTGAGCTTAAAAAACGTACTTTATAGTGAATAAATAATTTCAAAGAAATTAAGAAAGAACTTCTTATGACACCGTATCTAATCTCATAGGAATAATTTCGATTCAATTTTTATACTAGCAAGGAACTTGACCAAATGCGATACATGAATGGGTGACAATCACCCAAATACGATATATTAGAAATATGCGACAATCACCCCTCCAGTCCTAAAACGTGTTGCTAAATCATAGTAACAGTATGTTTATAAGAACCAAATGTTTATGAAAAATATCCCTACATGTTCATGTGGAACGCAACTTTTTAAGCAAATTTCAATTTTCTCATGATTAGTTTTTCTGTGAATTTGATTCGGCAGGTTGTTCATTAGCCATTATACGAATTGAATAATGCGAAAATGACAAAATATTAAGTGAATATTAAATTCCTTATATTATAAATATAATAAAATATTTTATAAGGTATTATAATATAAGGTATTTCTTAAAATTAGTTCCAATATTAACTATGAAAATATTCTAAATATTGGACTAATAAAATAATCATTAATATATGAAATTATAATTATTATAATTTTTATTATATAATTTTCAGATTTGATATTAGTGTTGCTAGCCAGTTACGCACAATAAATATTTTTGATTGATTGATCTTCCCTGGGGTGTATTGATTTCAATGCAAATTTTACTGTAAAAATTATATATATATAATTAATTATAGCTTTTGATAGAAAGGATCTTCTTTCTCTATTATATTATTTCTCTTCTCTCTCACAGTTTAATTGAAGATCATGGTAAATTAACCCAGGTACTGGCGTCGGCTAATTTTTCTTAAAAATAATATCATGGTTTTGAAATATTTTATTTTTCCTTTCGCTGACTATCACCATCCCAAGTAAAGGAATTTTTTAGTCAGTGCTTGAACGGCGCCACACCGTGGTATCACAATTTGCTATTATGTGTGCTCAAGTGTGCTTTTGGCAAACTACGCGGCCACTCCTACCTACCTACCTACCTTTATTTTTTCACTCATGTATCATTAAAATCAAGAATGATAGAAACCAAGATTGCGCATATCGGTGTACAAACATTTTTCGTTCTCCGCATCTACAGAACCCTGGCTGCAAAACGTAATACCAAACTAGCAACCATTTTGTAAAGAAAAAAGTGACCACTTCTGTGAAATATTAAAAATACCAAGATTTATTAGTTTAAATGAAACATTTTTCGGTAAAATAAAGACGAGAAAATATTACAAATATATCGACGAATATATTTCGTTTAAATTGCAATTATTTCTATTGGAAAACCGACACTCAATTGATTAAATAATCTGTTCAAACACCTATGTATTTTATAATTTTCCGCGCTGCTGTGACGTCAGAACTCGTTGAACTTGGAGAGAAAATAATAAGGGACCTGCGCAATGCGTAATATTCTCTATCTATCTTGACTAAAAATACGTAACAAAAAAGTCAATAAAATAATTTCCGACATTGGTATTTGGTATTTGGCATTTGGTACATAGACCCCTGCACCGACTCCGGTGTTTGTTTTTGAACCGTCTGCGAACCATTCTAGACTTCTAGGGTCGACCCAAGGCCCTCCTATGTCCCATTCATCACGGTCTGAGATAATAATCTCAAAATTGCGATCAAACTGTCGTTTTGGAATCATATACTCCATTATTGAGCAGATTATGTTTTGATCTGGTATGTTATTTAAAATATTGAAATGACCACAGTCATGAGGTTCTTGTCTATACAAGATCTTCATCTTTAATGCGCTTCTAGCAGCACATTTTTTTACGAATGCGTGCAGCAGGGATAGTCCTATTATGGCTTCAATAGCAGCGGTTGGGCAGTTTCGCATGGCACGGGTGATTGCCACGCAAGCCTGCCTTTGAAATCTTGTAAGTATTTTCTTACCAGATTCTTTTGTTGTCTTGGGCCACCACACAAGGGATGCATAGGTAATGTTTGTCTAACCATCATTACTTACATCCAGTGTATCATTTTTGAGTATAGACCCAATGTTCTAAAAAGGACTTCGACATGCCCACATTGCTCTTGCGGCTTTGTTTATCACCGAGTGTAGGAGAGAGTTCCAATTTAGTCGCTTATCCAGAACTACACCTAAATATTTGACCTCATCGGAATATTCTATATTAATTCCCTGAAGGTTCTATTTTAATATGTTTGTAAAAGGAACGAGAATGGTTTTGCTAGGATTCATGCATAACCCCTCTGCGTGACACCATTTTTAGATGAAGGCTAGAGCCTGATTCTTATTGTAGGGTACTGTTCTTTCAAACTTGCCACTAATAATGACAGCAAGACCGTCCACTTGCCTCGAAGCCTCACCCTTGTAGTTTGACTAAGAGATCGTCAATAACTAAATACCATAGAAGGGGTGACAGCACACCGGCCTTGTCTCCCAGAGATGAGCTAATTTCTCTACTTTTTAACATCATTTTAACCCACCCAACAGTCGGTTTATCGATATTTTTGCAGAGCATAGCCCCCTCTAGAGAACCGTAACCGGTATTATCAAAGGCGAGAGCGCCATCGAAGAAGGCACATTGTTTATATCTGTGGGCTTGTTGGGACTACAATTCATGTTTACTTTCCTTTGTTTATTTCAATATTTTATTATTTAATATTTAGTTGAAATTTTACTTTTTTTAATTTATAGTTTACGAACGCACTGTTTATTAATATACAGTTGAAGTTTTAGTTATTTTAATTTAAAGTTTACAAACGCACTGTTTACTACCTTTTTTGTAGTCGCTGCTGTTGATAGCAAAAAACATAAATTCTAAATACACTGGAAATACGAAGCATTGCTGGGTAGTGGCACTATCGAATACTGAATTGCTACTGATCTTAAACTGGTCGCCGGATTTCCTCTTCCCTTGTGCCGGCATTCGCACCATAAAAAAGATGCCTGCGGTCTGCTGCGCTATTTGGCGGGACCCAATGCGGGGAATTCTCTCCGCACTGAGTCCCGCTAAAAACGTCATGGTGACAGTGAGCAGGTTGCAGCCATCGTCAGGAGGGATCCGGCGCGAACATGCCGCCCCCTTGCAGTATTGCAAGAGAGATGAGACATTCCCGACGGCTCCCATCCCGAAGCATCCCTTAATGAAGAAGGTGGTGGTGCCGCCGGTGACACCGTGAGCACCCTCGTTGCTTGCAGCCCTGGGTGAACTGTTTCACACCCAAAGAAACGAAACATAGCTTGCGGCTGGTGGCGACTCCTCTCCTGCGCCGTGTCGGCAGCTCCAAGAATTTCCTGCAGACGGCGCTGGTGTGGCCCCAGTGCTTGCACATCTCGCACGGGCATTGTTGAGCTGCTTCCTGATGCGTGGCTGCTACTGTTGCTACTGTGGCGCGAGATGGCGCCGACCCCTGGTTACGGGGGGAAATTCTTCGGCCCTACTGGTGGCGAACTTGCTGCAGGTGGCGCAGCCGCCATTGGGGCGCGAGAATGCTCCGTCCGTGGTTACGGGGGGTGGGTGTTCTTCGGCCCTACTGGTGGCGAACGTGCTGCAGGTGGCGCAGATAGGGCGCGGGTGCGCGATGGCGCAGATAGCGTGCGGGCGAGCGATGGTGCAGCTGCCACTTTGGCTCTATATGGCGTAGCTGCCACTGGGGGGCGAGACGGCTCATTCCCCTGCACCAAGACGGTGGCCGGGAACACCGGGAATATCCGGCGACGCAGCTCTCACAGGTGCCGCTGTATCGCTTGCCCCGCCAGTCGTCTAAAAAAAAATACTAAACTACTAATATGGGAAGTGGCTGCCAACGTTTACAAGACTACGTAGGGTATTATAGTTCTAACCCGTGGCAGAGTCATGCTAGATCTACATCTAAGGTATACTGCTAAGGAGACTAAGAGCTAAATGGGGAAGATACAGGCAATGGTGCTAGCTAGAGGAGTAAACAAAAATCCGGATGCCGGGGTTACTCAGCCTGCATTTCCGCTCGAGGGAGTAGAACCATCTTGGTGATGGGCCGTGTAACGACTCCGCGTGCTGTCCGCACTTTCGCGACCCTCACCCTACCATCCGAGTCCGGGTGGACCTCGGTGATCCTTCCCAACCGCCATTCGTCTGGTGGAGCGTGGTCATCCTTCGGTACTACCAAGTCCCCCTTTGTTGCGTTTTCCTGGACGGTCTTCCATTTTGTCCTACGTTGGCACTCCAGAAGATACTCATTCTTCCACTGGAAGGAGAACTGTTGGGAGAGAACTTGAAGCCTACGCCATCGATTAAGAATGTAAAGAAAAGGGGTTGTTTCTTCCGAGACGGCTGGTGCGAGAAGCGGTCCCCCTACGAGAAAGGGCCTTGGGGTGAGTGGCTGGAGGACGTCGGGATCGTCACTGAGTGTGCTAATCGGTCCAGAGTTCAGACATGCCTCGACGCGGGCTAATACCATCGCCAACTCCTCATACGTGTACCAGATCTGCCCACCCTTCCGTTTAAAATGGTGCCTGAAGCTTTTAATTGCGGCTTTCCACAGTCCTCGCATGTGGGGGGCGTTTGGAGGTATAAAATGCAAATTTCAATTGGTGAAACCAATGCTGAGTGGTTGCCTGATCACACGTGGGAGCTCCATGCGTACCATGTTAGCCGGACACCCCCGTCGCCCGATTAATCTGGACAGGGCGGCTAAAAAGGCCTGGGTAGTTAAATCAGTGGTCGCTTCTAAATGGGCGGCCTTGGTGGCGAAACACACAAAGATGCACACATAGCCTTTTGTCATTTTGTACCCCCGCCCTTGAAATATTTTGATTTCAAAGGGACCTGCAAAGTGAATCCCCGCGGTACTGAACGGACGAGACAGGGTGTTGCGTTCCGGGGGCAAGGGCGCCATTATTTGGCTTAATCTCCGCTTCTTCTTGATCAGGCAGGATTACACCGTAAAATGGAGCCCTTGACTAGTACTTTTGCTCGTGAAACCCAGTATTGAGTTAGGAGGAGACGAAGCATGAGCTAATTTCCCCGTGCAAGGAGATCTGATGTATGGACTCCACTAGCAATCGCGTAAATTGTCCGTGGTAGGGTAAAATTTGTGGGCGGCGTTCGGAAAACGGACGGAACGCTAGGCGCCGGTTCACTCGAATCGACCCATCTGAATGAAGGAAGGGGTTGAAGGTGACCAGAGGGCATTAATTTGAAATGGTTTGTCCGTTCTGAAGGCACCCATACTCCTCGGGGTAGTACATCTTTTGAGTTATGGTTGCTATGAGAAGTGCAGCGGCAACGACCTCTGCATTCGTTAATGGCGACCCCGGAGGTGGAGCGGAGCTGCGCAGCGTTCGCGTAGCGTATCTATGGAAGCGTTTTATGTAGCCAACTACCCGAATGCTCGCGGTAGCGATGAAAAACGCAGCATCAAGTCGTCGTGCTGTTCGACCTGGATAGTGTGCACGGCCACGTTGCGCTCCTCCTCCAGGACATGTTGGGGTCCGTGTTTGGTTGACGGGGGACGTCCTTCTGCTGTGCGCGTGTGGCTGAAAACCCTAAATCACTCTTTGGAAAAATCACTACATTACACTTTTAGTTTTTAAATCACAAGCCCTTTTATTCTTAAAATACTAATTCTTGTATACTATTTACAATTCACAATTACAATACAAAAACTGACTTTTCTGGTGTTCCAGTTTCGCACCTGTTAATTGGTGTCAGTTGGTCAAGCCAACTGACCTACGCCATTCTGAAATGTTGACGGTGCATTCTAAATTTCAATGCCCTTCGGTGGCTCGACTGCGAAACTGTAGCACCCTAAAAGATTACATAATAAATATTATATAGGTAATATTAATTCAAAATACTCGTACCCTAAAAATATGTGCTTTCTTAAGTAACTTTAACACATGCTAATCACACAGAATGTGTGGCATCTGTTAGGAGTCGATGAAGTGAGACACTACGTGCAGGCAGCTTGATTCTAACTCACAACATCCCTCCCCTCTTTCTAAAAGAAGTTAGTGCCATTAACTTGTAATTAATCTTTACAATATTTTTTCTTTTTTCTGCACTTTAAACAATCTGTGCATTTTCTTAAACCTATAGTACATACGTATAGTTTTTCTCCTTTTTTTTTTTTTAAATCGTTTTACTTGGGTTCTATTATTGTATTCTTTTCTTTTTTACTTTTGTGTTTTTTTCTTTTTTTCTCTTACTCTTTTATGGTTTTTTTTCTTGTACTTCTTTTGTTTTATTTTGTTCTTTTATTTCTATCTTTTTCTTTTTTTTTTACTTATATTCCCCTTTTTATATTTGGTCTTTCATCGACTCTTTTCTCACTGGCGTATATACAATTTCAAATAACTAGCGATAATACAATTTAATTCTATACTTAAGATCTTATATTATACTGCGTCCTCTGCTTTCTGCTGATTTGGATGCCGGCTGTCGTTGACGAAGTGAAATTCCTCGATGGACTCTGCATACCCCTCCCTTCTTTCTGGACCGGTTATTATGATATTCTAGACTGGCGTTTTGGGTTACCATTAAACCTTCGCTTGTATTAGCTTTCTTCTTTTCATTCTCTGCTTATAGTGTTCTACTTGTAAAAAGCATTTGGAATACCTGAGAGATTACAATACTTCTTCTTACTTTGCAGCAATGCGTTTTATGGTGGCAGTGCTTTTCTTTGGCTTTTTCATAATTGTATTTTTTTCGTTGCCTTCGATGTGTAGACTATCGGTATTTCTCTGAGACACACATTTAATGACGTAATCTGTGTACTCTGATCGGACACCAGTATGTGTCCTCTTGTATTAAATCATATTTCATATGTAAATCACATTTCATATGTTCATACTTTAGATTGGACATATACTTCAATGAAGCAATTAACTTCCGTGAGCCAAATTTCTTCTGCTTATTATGTTTGGTGGTGATTTCAGTCACCCTCCTTAAGATTTTACCCATCTTCAACCTATCCAAAATTGATGCTGTTGAGGTTGTGAAACACTGGGTGGACATTGTAATGTAAAGCTGTCCAATGCAAAGCATGACTCCGCAAGGAAACTTGTTTCTTCTTCGTTGCTTGTCAATAAACCCATCCACAATTGGTTCAAATACTGCGGCCATATGCCGTTCCGCAAAGAAAAATAAATCCGTCGCCATTCATCCCCAATCGAATATGTTGGCATCCTTGCGATCACAACCGAAATCCCAAACCTTGGATAGCTGTCAGAAATCCCTGTTTTTCAAAAACACATCTTTCCGAATACTACGTTGGTCCCTTAGTCTGCCGAAATGCGCTGTTCCTGGGATTTCCTACATCGGTTCACATCATCAGAGCTGAATCCTTATCCTAATTTTCTTAGTTTTCTAGTTAACATTTTAGTTTAATCTAACATTTCACAAGTTAATTTACCAAACCAATTTCAACAACATATAAAAATTAAATAAATATACCATATACATACTCGTATATACCCCATATACTCTTGTGGACAATTTTCCTATTTACCATAAATTCGGTTTTTTAAATAACTGATTATAACACTTATAATTAATACGCTTATTCTACAGTTGAATGCTATATCATTCAACTTACGTCCACTCCTCATTTCCCCATACATCATCGGATCTGCTACTACATCCAGAAGGAAAAGAGGACCGGAGTATCTATTATCATTGCCATATAGGGCATCAGTTTTACATCGTTTAATTTTTTCGTGCTCTTCTTTAACACGTGAGTTATCATTCATTTCAATTGTGAGCAAATTTCTTTGCCTCAGGAGCTTTTTTGGCCAAAAAAAAAACCGTTATCATGCCTCAACCACCGTATTCACCGGAATTGGCCCCCGCTGACTTTTTCCTCTTTCCAAAACTGAAGACACCGATGAAAGGAAAGCGTTTTGCTACGATTGAGGAGATAAAAGAAAAATCGAAACAGGAGCTGTTGGCGATACCACAAAAAGCGTTTCAGAAGTGTTTCGAGAATTGGAAAAAACGCTGGCATAAGTGTATTATATCTGAGGAGAATTTCTTTGAAGGGGACAAGATAGTTGTTGATGAATAAATAAATACTTAATTTTTTGATCACACGATAACGGTAATTTTTTTATCACACCTCGTATATACTTACTTCACCAACGGTGACGGCGCTACTGCTTACGCATCGTATTTCATCTCATTAACTGCCGTATGTATGAGTGTATATATTATACGTTTAGTTTAAATTAATTACCCACGACTGTCTTATAATTTTATTTTTAAATTGCGTCCAATGAACCCGTTTCTTATTATTTAATATATTTTCCTCTGCTGTGCTTTGTTCGGCCATACTGCCTGATAAGCATATTTTTCTTACGTCAATTATACTCGCCCGAGTTTAATTGGCACATTTCTGTTGGCCTGGACTTTGAACGTCAGAACCGTGCTATTTGATATACTTACGCGGTATCAGTTTGTTTACGTTGTTATGTTTACGTTATTATTTCGTTTTTACACTTGTAAAACACTGCCAGCACATGTCTCTAATTGTGTGGCCTTGTATGGAATAATTTCAACAAATTATTATGTAGCTTTTTATTCTTACCCTTAATCATTACGACTGTTGTAACTGGGCAGCGGATTTCTGCTACTGAATACGGGCCTATCCACACAGGTGAGAATTTGTTTCTCCTAGCCTGATTCTTCATTCAGTACTTGATCACCCACGTTAAAAACGACTGGGTTTAGTACCTTGTTATAGGCTTCCCTGGCTACTCGTTTAGCACAATCCTTGTTTTCTCTAACCAATTCGTGCGCTCGCTGCAACTGATATTTTTGTATTTTATTGGGGTCATCAGCAATGTACACTGGCGTACATTTGCGCTTCAGATTTGCTGGCACGTTGAAATCAAAGCCGTAGAGTGTTCTAAAGGGAGTTTGCTTCGTTGATACATGCACAGTATTGTTGTGTACATGCATTACAGTGGTCAACCATTGATCCCAATTCGACCCGTCTTCCTTGGCAAAACTGCGCAAGTACTCGGCCAGAGGTCGATGACTATGCTCCAATGAGCCATTCGCCTGGGGATGATATGGTGTAATATGAAATTTCTTAATCCCATTTTACACATTTTACACGTTTCTGAGAATAGGTTCGGATCAAAATTTGAACCATTGTCGGTTATTAAAGCCTTAGGTATGTT
Source organism: Clusia tigrina (assembly GCA_920105625.2). Taxonomy (NCBI): domain Eukaryota; kingdom Metazoa; phylum Arthropoda; class Insecta; order Diptera; family Clusiidae; genus Clusia; species Clusia tigrina. The sequence continues at coordinate 65,048,437 of OV050030.1, forward strand.
GTACCGTGCTATAATTTCGTCAAAGAATGCCTTGGCCACCGTACTTGCTTCAGCATCGGGTATAGCCACGCACGCCATATACTTTGAAAAATCGTCTTGGAACGTCAATATGTATTTATTTCCCGAAACTGTCTCAGGTAAAATACCTACAATATCCTTATGAACTTTATCAAATGGCTGTTTTGGTGTGTCAATTAACACCATTGGCATTTTTGTTAGCCTTGAACTCTTATTGGCCTGACATTTGGGACAACTCTTTATATATTTTTTAATATCTTTGAGCATACCTTTTCATCCATATACTCGCCTAATTCTGTCATGTGTTTTCCAGAATCCCTGGTGTCCACCTAGGGGTGAATCATTAAAACCCTTTAACACTGCCTGGATATCATTTATATCCTCCAGCCATTCCACACTACTGGCTGTTTGTTCATTGGCATCGTCACCCGCATTGCTAACATTTCTTGTATCATCAATTTTATTTTCTTGCATTCTCTCGGCATTCTCCTTATCTGACCGTGCTTTCGCCCTCGTTTGCACTACTGATACCTTCTGTGCCTGCGGTACTCTACTGAGTGCGTCCGCATTCAGATTCTTCTTCCCAGGTTTGTATATGATTTCAAAATCATACTCAGACAATTTGTGTCTGAACCTGGCTAGCCTAGACGTTTGGTCTTTCAAATTGGCTATGCCTCTCAACGGCTGGTGATCAGTGTATATCTTAAATGGGCGTCCTAGCAGATATGCCCTAAAATTCTTCGTAGCCCATACTATGGCTAGAAATTCCTTTTCTATTGTGGAGTATCTCTTCTCCGTGTCGCTAAGCGCTCTGCTTGCGAATGCTATTGGTCGGTCATTACCGACTTCCCCTTGCGACAATACTGTCCCTAATGCTTCATTGCTAGCATCAGTGGTCAACAAAAAAGTTTTCTCAAAGTCGGGGTACGCCAAAATCGGTGGCAAGCTAATTATTTCCTTTGGCCTCTCGAATGCTTGCTGACATCTCTCTGTCCATTCGAACTTTGCTTTTCGTAGCAACTTATTAATCGGCAACGCAACTCCGGCTAGTCCTTCTACGAACTTTCTATAATAGTTCACTAGTCCTAGGAATGCTTGCACTTCCTTTCTATTTCTCGGAACCGCTAAATTTTTAACGCATTCCACCTACTGCGGGTCAGGCAGTGCTCCTGCCTCTGAGCAACGATGGCCTAAATAAACCACATCTCTTCGCAAAAATTGACACTTCTCCGTGTTCAATTTCAAATTGTGATCTCGCAATTTCTGGAGCACCTTGCACAAGCGTTGCGAATGCTGCTGCAAGTTCTTCCCATAAAATACAATATCATCCAGATACGCAAAACAATCTAGCCCTTGCAAGCCTGTTAGCACATGGTTCATCAACCGTTGGAAGGTAGCCGGTGCTCCTGTTAATCCAAATGGCATTCTGTTAGAATCGAAATGCCCTAAACCGATGCTGAACGCGATTTTCTGCTTATCTTGGGTATCCACCAGAACTTGGTGGTAGCCACTCGCTAAATCAAGTGTAGAAAAATATCCACTGTGTCCCAATTGATCCAGAATTTCTTCTATCCTTGGTATTGGGAACATCTGCTTGATAGTGGCGTCGTTCAATTTCCTAAAATCGACGACCATTCTCCTCTTCTTTTGACCCTGAGCACCTCCCTTCTTTGGAACCAAAATTATTGGTGAATTCCAAGGCGAGATACTCGGTGATATTATGTTATCCTTTACTATTCCTTCCACTTGCCTATTTACCTCATCCTTGTGAGCTTGTGGCAATCTGTACTGTTTCTGGTTAAATGGTGGTTGATCCACTCTAGTAGGTATTTCATGCTCTACCTCTGGTGTATACGTCAACTAGTCTCCTTCTAACCAAAAATATGTCATGGGATGACGTACAAATGGCCTCTATTGATGCCTTCTCTTCTGAATTTACGCTTGGGACTAACTTCAATGATTCTAGCACCCTCTCCATTCTTTTGCTTATATCTACCTTCTTAATCTGATTAACCGATCTATAATTCGGTTCTTTAAAATTATCATAGCTAGTGAACTTAGGCATAAAATCCTCATTCATCAGGTAGTCCTATTCTGATGCATTTAGTACGCAAGCGTACACCTTACCCTTGTCAATGTGCGTTATGGTTTCTCCTATATACGCCGTCTGCTAGCTGCTGCTTGTGCAAAATAAGAGTGCTAAGTTTCGTGTTTACACGCATAGTAATTACTCTGGTTGACCTTGCATTCACTACCTCCATACAATTCTTAACCCTATTCACGGTTCCTTCCTGCCATGATTTTAATGGAAGAGTAAGAATTCTATTCTTATTATCATCATAATATGTTAACTGCTTTTCTAGCGCACCCAGTATGGTGCGGCCCCAGAGATTATCGCGGCCAATTAACCCATCGGCCGGGATACCTTCCCTATCCAATTCCACTGCGTGCACTGTAAAACTCATGCCCTTAACTTCACTGTGCCCTATTTTGAGCGACCTCAGTGTCCTGATGCATCCTCCGAACGGTTCATTAAGCGTTCTTACATCCTTTGGGTTAACAACTAGTCCTTTCCGTAAAACACTAGATTTTACGAGGCTGGTGTCCGTCCCTGAGTCTACCAAAAGCACAAGCTTCCCACTAGCTGCCTCCTTGCAGGGTATCTCGATAAAAGCATCACCTATCCTGCTCACTACGAAACAACGCCCTTTTGATTCCAAAATGGACGCGTATCCACTTCCTAACCCTTCGGTATATTGGAGAGCCTCTTGCTCCTCCTTCTCCTGGACTGTAGTTTCTACATTACTACCCACACGCACTTCCGGCCTAATTATTACTTAATTTCTTTTGGCTTTCCAGACTACTGGCCTCGACTGGGCCGCTGGAAGTTTCCCTGGTTCCTTTGTTCGGATTGTCTATCCCTGCATTCCGCTGCCCGATGTCCCATTCGTCCACATGAGAAGCATCTCAACCCCTGTTTGGTGTTGCCTATCCTTGGTTCACTTCTGGAATTCCAATTTGGTCGCTGCTCACCACTCCCAATTTTGAAGGATTACTTCCTTGGTTAATTCCTTCCGCTTAATTAACTCGGGGTCTACTGAAGTTACCCCTGCTGTCCGTCAAGGGTGGATCCGGGCCCCTTGTAGCTGTCTGCCTTCTATTCCGACACCATTCTGTGTCTCCTTGGCACTGTATACTTGCCTCATGACCATAAGTTTGGCACTTCATACAGTAGGGCGTGTTTTTGCGTGTAACGCATTCATCCCTTGTATGCCCTGGCTTATGACAGAATGAGCAATGGGTTTCCTTGGCTGGAGCCTCTCAACCAGGAATTCTTGATCTCTTAGTTGCGGAAATTGGCCCATCAATCTACCGAATCCACTTGGGTTTCGCTGCTGTGCTGGCCCTCCCTCTACTGGAGCATCTGTCCGGCAGATTCCACCTGCTGTCGTTCGCTGTTGTATTGCTGCTTCAGCTGAAGAGACCGCTTCCACTAGCTCTGTCATGCTCCTCGGCGTGAGAGTAAGAGTATAATTAGCTCAGTCCCTATTTATCAGGCCTGCCTGTTAGGAGTCGATGATGTGTGACACTACGCGCAGGCAGCTTGATTCTAACTCACAATAGACATCTGGGATAGGGCTCTCCGAAGGTTGAGGCCAGTCGTTTGGGTCGAGAGTAAGCCACTGAAGTCAGCAGGATTGTCCGCAGACTTAACATGCCTCCAGCACTTCACACCTACTTTATTTGAGACGATCGTAACACGATTAGCAAAAAGGTTTTCCACGTATGAGGAGATTTGTGGAGCGAAGCTAATACACTCGTTGAGTCCGTCCAACAGAACAAGTTGTCGGAGGTGACTCCCACCTTCACTAGAAATGCTGCTACCAACTCGACTAACAATACCGCTCCACAGAATTCTAGGCGGGGTAAGGACAACGTCTTTAGGGGTGCCACCCGCGATTTAGCCACCAACAAATAGAACGAGACGGCATTTCCGCACTGGCATCGAACATACAGCGCAGCGGCGTGAAATTGGAAATCTACATCCGGTGCCGACCCAACCAATCGCGAGATATGGATCTGTGAGATGGAATCATAAGCCCCTAAGAATTTTCCCAACGTCTAGAGGCAGCTGTGGTCAAGGATTCGTCACAGTCGGTTTTGTCCGCTCAAATTTGTTGCATTAAGATTACAATGGGCGCTATCCATCCTGCTGGATCAAAAAGTTGAGCTATAATTGATAACAGCTTGCGTTTGGTGAAATGGAATGGGCTGGAAATAGAAGTGATCAGATTTTCCTTTCCAGCGAATCCCTAATATCTTGGTCAACCTTGCTTCATCCAGCTTCAGGAAGTGCTCCCGGAGTAAGTGATCCGGAGGCAAAGACGAAATAATGGCTTCAGTGTTAGCTGACCACTTCCGCATAGAAGAGCCGGCAGAGTCGAGTGCACGGGTCAACTCATCCCGGGTTTGTATAGCCACGTTTACATCATGTGTGCCGACTAAGGCGTCGTCTACATACATGCTCTCTCGCAACACCTGGGCTGCTAGGGGTAGGTCCTATTCAACGTCTGTCGACAGCTGTTCTAGTGTTCTAATCGCTAGGTGTGCACAGTTGACTCCGAAGGTAAGAGTTTGTAACTCGTAGTCGGACACTGGCGTTGCAGGAGAAGCCCTGAAAATATGTCGCTGGCACGTGGTGTGTTTGGTGCTACTTTAATCTGCCGATACATCTTCTGATCATGCTGCTACTATTGTTACCATACGGAACCCCCGAGAAACTGATGAGTTGGCGACGACAGTTACACATGTTAACTGGTTGACATACAAGAAATACCTCAGTGCCCCTTGCACGGAAAGCATTCTGTTAAGAACGCTTGCAGACATAGATGGCTGTATTAGAAAGCTAGATGCAATCCTCAAGCAATCTGTTGAACATGCTACTTCTACCAATCGACAGGTCAGATACCATAGAATCCATTCTGTAAATGTAGAAGGGCTATTGTCAGAAAAAAGAAGAGTTCGAAGAGAATGGCAACGATACAGATCCCCGCAGTTAAAAATTAGGCTCAAAGAATGTACTAAACAGCTTAGAAATTTATTAGAATATAAAAAATCAGCATCTCTGCAGAAATTTCTCCAAGATCTCGACGCAACGGCACAAACAGACTCGCTATGGCGAGCAACCAGAGGACTTAAAAAACCTGAGATATGTAAGCCTCCCCTACGAACTTTGGGCGGAGCTTGGGCAAGAACTGATACTGAAAAAGTGAATCTTTTTGTAAACCATTTGAAAACCGTTTTCACTCCAAACATATCTGCTGATATGGTTCAGATGCCAATAGTGGTCGGGGAAGCAGCGATTCCTCTGAGCTTTAATATTCGGGACATTAAAACCACTATTGCTGGTTTAAACTCGAGGAAAGCCCCTGGTAATGACAAAATCAGTAATAAGATGCTTTTATAGTAAGAAAAATAATTCTTTTCATTTTCAATGCTATTTTACGCCTCCAACAGTATCCTACTGAATGGAAGGTTTCGTTGCTTACCATGATACCTCAGCCCGGAAAAGATCATACGAAAGCAGAATCTTATAGACCTATTAGCCTATTATCTAATATGTCAAAATTATTTGAAAAATTACTTATGAGCAAGCTGACCCCCATACTAAATGAGAATGAAAGCAATCCAGATCGTTAATTTGGATTCAGAAGAAAACATAGCACTATTGAACAAACACATAGACTTGTAAACGTAGTTAGAAAAACGTCCGAAGAAAAGAAATATTGTTCTGCCTTCTTCATTGACGTTTCCCAGGCATTTGATAAAGTAAGGTTTAATGTTGAAATTAAAGCAAAACTTACCCGCAAATACTCATTAGCTATTTATAAACTATTTAACTGGACGAAAATTTATCATCAAAGAAGGTAATTTTCTGAGCACACCTCAACCGATTCAAGCCGGAATTCCACAAGGCAGCATCTTGGGTCCTATCTTATATTTTATATACGCCTCTGATATGCCAATAAGCAATAATATCCACGTATCAAAATTCGCTGATTCGCTTTCCTAAGCGTCCACGAAAACCCTCAAGAAGCATCTCGAAAATTACAGGAATATATATCTCAGTTGGAAAAATGGCTACAACAATGGAGGATAAAGGTGAACGAACAAAAATGTATACATATACATTTACATTGCGCAGGGAAACATGCCCGCCTATCCATATCAACACCCAGACTATATCGCAACACAGCGAGATTAAATACCTCGGTATTCATCTTGATCGTCGATTAACATGGAAAACCCACATAGAGGCAAAGTTGATCCAAATGAAACTAAAAACAGTTAAAATTAACTGGCTTATTGGGAGAAATTCAACACTAAGCCTAGTCTGTAAACTTTTACTATACAACTCGATTCTAAAACCAATATGGTGCTACGGGATTCAGCTATGGGGTACTGGCTCAGTGTCAAATATAGAGAAAATTCAAAGGCGACAAAATAAAATCCTCCGAATGATTATAGCCATTCCGTGGTATGCCAAAAATTCGTGCATTCACAAGGATCTAAACGTCCCGATTATAAAAAAGTGTTTTCAAAACATGTGACAACGTATATAAAGAAGCTTGAGTTCCACCCAAATCCACTGGCCCGTAATATTCTAAATTATAGAGGTCACACTCGGATGAGAAGGAGGGACACCCTTGCTCTCAGCCGATTAGGTGAGACGTGAAAGACATCCACAGAAGCAATCGCAGAAACTAATATTTTTTGTCTAGCATTGGCTGGACTTAATAATAAACATTTTTAGAGTTATGATTTGATTACTTATTGTTAGTCCAATTTATATTGAAGATACAATAAATAATAAATGAGAAAAAAACATCTTCTGCAGATCCCCGTTAAACACGAACTGAAATATTCGCCAGCACACGATAAGTTGGGTCAAGTCAGCCTGCAAAATGGGTCCCGTATATAAGACATCGTTCAAGCTGAGGGTACTAGTGGTTGCGTGAGATGCGTTGAACACAACCCGCAACTTGGTGGACGTACTCTCGGGTTTCATCACCGCATGATGAGGCAAATAGTAATGAGCGAGAGCGCCTGTAGGCGGAGGCGGAACTTTGATCATATGATCGAGAGTTAAGTACTCCTGCACCACGAAGTCGTATTGATGTTTCTGATCGGGGTTACGAAACAATCTATTTTCATTGCGTTCGAACTGCTTTAACGCAATGTGCCGGGAAGCCACAAGCGACTCCTCAGGGTGGTGCCATGGTTTGAACGGTAGTTCAACTACATACCACCCAGAAGGTTCCCGATAAGTAGTCCCGGTGTATAATTCAAGACAAGCTTGGTCACCGGGCGATAACCGTCTCTCCTTAGGTGGCCCCTTCACCTCCCAGAATCTCTGCAGGAGCTCTTCGACCGGGTGGCCGGTCTCAATTTGTACTCTCGCACAAAAGTCTGTGTCGACCTCTCAGGCAATTTCCTGTGAGAATCCACCCGAATACAGTTTCCTACGCGATTAGCTACCCAATAACGTCACGTTTCAGACCATCAAGCAACAACATTGGATATAAGTCTCCCTTATCAAAATGTCCACCTGCGAAGAGTTTCAAAGGCTTGGATCAGCCAGTTGTAAGCCGGCCAATTGGTGACACTGTTGAGTGGGTACCCCCAGTCGGGGTAATTCGCTGGTTAATGTGGGCAGTACTAAAGCTGACACCGGGAGCCGCACAGTGCTGTCGAGAGGTGACCCTATCATTAGGTCGCACGGTTTCGTCCCGTTAGCGGCCACCACATTGCTTACCCCGGACAGTTGGGCATGCACGGTACGCGTAGGGAGTCGTTGGAGCTGATCCGAGATAAAGGACCCTTCCGACCCAGGGTCGATCAATGCCCGGGCCATGTAATTGACTCTCTGGTACCAGATGTGAATAATGGCGGTACCTAAAAGCACGCGCTTGGGTAGCCGACATCCGGCTCGAATGACCATGTTTATATCTGTGGGCTTGTTGGGACTGTAACTCATTTTTATTTTCCTCTGTTTATTTCAATATTTTATTATATAATATACAGTTGAAGTTTTACTTATATTAATTAAGAGTTTACGAACGCACTGTTTATTAATATACAGTTGATGTTTTAGTTATTTTAATTTATAGTTTACAAACGCACTGTTTACTGTTTACTGGCTCGAATCGTACTACAAGTTCTGTTCTGAAACCCAATTAAAAATCGAACTCATCGATCATGAAAACATGGGTCGCAATGATATCGACGAAGCCTACGTGAGGACAAAGACGCAAATTCTCACTCTGCTTGATGAACACCGTGCATCATCGCTGAACGAAACATTACGTTACATTTACGTTACGCAACCCTCGACCAATTTGTTGCCCAACATTTTGCTACCAAGGTTCAGCAGAAAATATTATGAGTACAAGGGATTTCTGAGAACCTTCAATACACTAATTGGGAAATATGATAATATTTGGATAACGGAAAAGTTCAATTTGCTGCTCCAGTGTCTGTCAGGTCAGGCTCGTGATACCACTTCCATGTTTCAAATAAGCAACGAAAACTACCTGAGGGCGCTAACGCGTTTAGATGAACTTTACAATAACGACTTTATAATCTTTATGGACCATGTTCGTTAAGCCTTTGAAAATGAAAAGGTGGCAAAAACATTACAATTGTCTCTTCGATCTTTAGTTGACAAAATTACAACAACTTACAGAGCCATCATATCGATTGGAACACATAAACAAATTTGTGACGCACTTATCTATATTGTCGTGGCAAGAGCTGACGCTGACACTAAGTCGAAATGGCAGGAAAATATGAGCTTTCAACAGCTGCCAAAATAGTTTGATTATAGCAGTTTTTTAGATCGCAGATATCACCGATTAGAGGTGGTAGTTACTCCCACGCCGAATCAAAACGAAGAGAAAGGTGCTGAAGATTACAAAAAGAAAAGGACCGCTAATGCTCATGTAAACTCAAAAAAGACATCACCACAACGTTTTTGTGAAATTTGTCCGCAGGGTAGTCTTGCCAATTGTGCTGAATTCGCTTCATGGAACTACTCTCAGCGAAAGGATAAGGTAATTAAACTTAATCTTTGCGTAAGCTGCTCGAGAAAAGGGCATCATCCAGCGCATCCAAATCCTCGAATTCTTGCAAAGATTGTAAGAGAAAAAACCACTCAATGCTACATGTTTTTGACATCAAATCCAATACTACAGAAGCTACTGAAGCATCTTCTAACGTAAATTCGTCAAATCAAGTTCATTCATCAGACTCTCAAGTCATCCTAGCCACAGCACTTCTACTGGTTAAGGGTAGAGCTGGAGTTTATCACACCGCTAGGGCTCTGCTCGATAGTTGCTCGCAGGTTAATTTTATGCGTGAATCATTTGCCACATCACTCAATCTAAACTATTCGAAAACACACATCGAAATCAACGGCGTCAACAATTGTAAGACGACACTGGACCATGAGATGCAAACGACCAGAAGATCATGTATAAATGGCTAAGAAGCAACTAAAGAATTTCTTCAAGCTCCAAGTCTCTCAACCTATCAACACTTTGGCGCGTATGTTGATCGTATACAAATTCCGCAAAATTTAGAACTGGCGGATTCATCGTTCAACTTGCCTAGGAGAATTGACTTGTTAATTGGAGGCGAATAGGTCAATTTTGGCGCAATCATCTACACTCTTCGCTCCTATTGGAATCGTAAGTCCAATCATCATCCTTTTGCAGAAACTGTGGATTGGCAAAGTTTACTGGGATGAATCCGTGCCTCAGTTTATCGAATCAGACTGGAGGATTTTCCTGAAAGATATGCAAAAATTGGCAATGCTATGCATTCCACGTTTTGTGTTCTGCCCATAACTTTACGACATAGAAATTCTTGGATTTTCCGACGCTTCAAAATGACATATGACTACGTGCAATACATCCTCTGTAAAAATTAAAACTGCGTCTTTGCATCGCAAATTCTCAAGTCGAAATCGCGATTCGCTCCACTAACAATCAAAACTATTCCTCGTCAGGAACTCTGTGGCGTTCATTTGCTGGCAAAATTTTGGCAAAGGATCAAGGAAGTGCATATTCTTCAATCGTTTTTTCGTGTGACTCTAAAGTGGTTCTACATTGGGTCGGAACTCTCTCATCGCTTCCGGCCACGTTCGAGGGATAGAGAATCGCTGATATACATGAATCTGTGCCGGAAGTTACCAACAGCCAAAAACACACCTGTTATGGTGTCCAAAGGCGCTTCAGTGGCAGAGCTGGCTAACTCATGCTTGTTGACCGGCTCGCAATTTCTGCCCGAGCCAACTGAACGGTGGCCACCTAACATCGTTGACAAGCTTTCACCGCAAGAACAGCAGTATCAAAAATGCAAATATTCTCATGTATGCTAAAGATAAAAAAAATCTGCTGTTGAGAATTATTCAGCACTACAGCAAATGCACAAAGCTGATTTGGGTTTTTGGGTACATATTCCGATTCATTCGCATCAAATGTCACCATGAAACGCTTGCTGGCGATCTATATGCATCAGAGATACTTATAGCCTTAAAGCATGTATTCGCTTTCATTCAATGCCATCACTTTGCGATGGAAATTAAAGCTCTCGACAAGGGCATGGAACGCTCCGTTCCCTGGCGCCGTTTATAGATAAAAGAGATGACTTCGAATTGTTGCGTGTCAGGCTTTAAAATTCTGATTTGTCAAACTATTCAAAGCATTAATGGCTGTTACCAAGGGATGATCCATTCAGTGTTGCACTGGCATCATCCATCTCCGCCATTATCCGGCCGGACCGAAATAATTAACAGCAATAATCAGGCAACAATTTTACAGTTTCATTTCATACCACCACGCGTACCCCACTTTGGCGGCATTTGGTAAGCTGCAGTCAAGATCGCAAAGTTACATTTGCTTAAGTGTTTGAGTTCAACGCGACTTACATTCGAAGGCTTATCAACAGCCATAGTCGAAATAGAGGATATTATGAACTCGCGCCCAATTTGTGTTGCATCGTCTAATCCTATCGACCTCGAAGTGATGACGCCAGGACATTTGCTTATAGGCACTAGTCTTAAGGCCAGATCCTGGCCACACCCAATCCGACATAAGTTATCTTAAAAAATGACAGATCATTAGTGCAATCCATTAGGCGAAAGGAGTATTTACATGACTTACAAGGTCGCACAAAATGGACATCATCCAAGGCTAATATCGGAAGCGGCGACCTTCCGCTTGTACATGAAGACAACCAGTCACTATTGAATTGGCTAATGGGACGCGAGTTACGTAACTTCACCCCAATATTCAACTCGGATCGAATAATAATGTTGAGGTCGACGCATTAACATTATTATTCAAAAATATCTTGCACCAGCAATAAAGTAAATGAAATAAAAACCACTTACACCAGCAGATCCGAAATGAAAGATTATTGCTTTGCTGGAAATTATAAACTAATAAGTCAATAGCCTCAGCATATGCAGCGTCAACGTCGTTGAATGTTTCCGCTGCTTGTGCTTAGAAAACATTTTTATATGAACTGAAATAAATGTATTTAAAAAATATAGTTAGTCTTAAGAACATACTCGATAGACGAAGTTTAAAAAATTAAATCTTAGAATTAAAAACTGAAGTTTTATTAATTGAGTGCGATTGAAGATCCAAAGATCATAAATCACGTATCTGGCGCAGTCAACGGAGAACCTAATTTTTCCAGCTAAAGCTAGAAAAATATAATACATATATTTGGCGGTATTACTGAGCTTTTAAAGACTAAATAAAGTGAATAAAATAAAGTGTGACATTAGTGGCGTTAAATACCTTTTTTTTCACAAAACTACCTCTACGTTATTCGTCAACAATTTATGAGAAGGCAGAGAATTTTCGATAACAACCGGGGTTTGAACATGGAGCATGAACAAGTCATCAGAAGACAAGAGGAGGTGATTAACCAAATGCAACAGCAGCTGGAACAAATGCAACAACAATTGCAACAACAACAACAACTATTGCAACCGCAGCAACAACAACAACGACAACAGGACTTCCTCTTATTAAAAAAGGATATACTCCAACAATTTCGGCAACTAAGAAGCCTTGATAAGAACCACAACGTATTGGCGTTTATTAATTCGGTGGAAGCAATCCTTGCCTTATGCCCACCAGCGGACCAGCAATTGAGAAATTTGGCCATGTCGATAGTGGCAAACGACAAACTGAGCGGTGAAGCTGCTAATTATGTATTGGAGCTAGGACCCAACCCAACTTGGAGCGAGATCAAATATAAGCTGCTGGACCAATACCGCCCAAGAACGACCTACGGAGATGTAATAAAAAAGTTAAGGGAGCTCAGAGTAAGTAATTTGAGAGAATTATTGGAATACGCTAGGCAGGCAAAATTCGGGATGAATCAAATATATAGCTATGACGAGGATAAACCCCAGTTATATAGGTCAGAATGTGTGATCACATTCCGACAAATAATGAACATTAAATGAATTAGTTAAAAAATATTCACAGATAGAAGCATTAGACAATTATAGAATCATCCAGGAAAAATTTAGATAATTATTTTTAAAAATTTAATACTAACATATATATATATATACAACCAAGGAACATTACAAGTAACATGAGCCAAATTCAAAAATATAATAACGTTAACAATAATAAACAAAAAAGATTAACAAACACTACCCAAACCAATAACTTTAGACAGCGTGAAAACCAACCACACCAATACCAATTTATCAGAGGTGGTCAGAGCCGTAGGGAAAATAACTCAGGTCAGAGCCGTACGGAAAATAACTCAGGTCACAAACGAAACTCACACAGGAGCGTCGACACGCAAAGACCAACCCCAACCAACGACCCTGTATACATGGAGGTAGATACCATTGAAGAAAATACGGACGGTGAGGTAAATTTTTTAGCATTGCCTCAAGAGCGGCACTACCGATAGTGACTGTTTCCATTGGCAAGAAAAATATAATATGCTTGATTGACACAGGATCAACAATCAGCATTCTAAATCACGATTCTTTAAAAGAAAACTACCCACTAATAGTACTAATAAAACCATGCTACTATAAAACCCTTAACGGGCTCAAGGAAGTAAAATACGCAGTAACGACCCCATTTCCGCAGGATTTTCGCTGCGAAGGAATGCTTCAGTGGAAGGTCATAAATTTTTCCGACAAAAATTTTTCTGGCATAATTGGGCAAAATTTTCTAACGGCATTAAAAGCCAAAATAAACAATGAACAAAAGTTTGTTGAAATATTGGGTAATAAACTGTATTTCGAAGAATTCGAATACCCGGAATATATGCACCATATATGCACACTGCAGTCTAAAGAAGGCAGTAGTATCGACGAACACTTTAATTTGCGCCATATGAATCATGAAGGAAAACAAGCAACCTTAAGGCTGCTCACCGATTTCGAGGACTTATTTTTCAAGGACGGAGACATTCTTTCTTCGGACGAAGTGACTCATGAAATAGTTACTACAACAGATAGACCATTATATTCAAAAATATACAGGTACCCACAAGTCCACGAGGTGGAAATCGAACGGGAAATTAGAGAAATGCTTGACCAAAACATCATAAAGGAAAGTAACTCCCCGTATAATTGCCCGTTGTGGATAGTGGAGAAGAAATTGGGCAACTCGGCAAAAAAAAATATAGAATTGTCATAGACTATAGAAAACTAAATGAGTTCACAAGAGACGACAAATACCCTATCCCAAATCTAAACGCACCATTGGACAAATTAGGTAGGGCTCAGTACTTTACTACACTTGACCTCTCTAAGGGGTTTCATCAAATCACAGTAAAGAAAGAAGACAGACACAAAACAGCATTTTCTACACTTTCAGGACACTTCGAGTTTGTCCGTATGCCATTTGGGCTGAAAAATGCCCCATCAACCTTTCAAAGGATGATGAACAAAGTCCTCAAAGATCAAATGAATAAAACATGTGTCGTCTATATGGACGACATACTGGTTTTCAGCACTACACTAGTCGAACACATTACTAATTTAAGGAGCATATTCAAAGCTCTAAGAAAAGCCAAACTAAAAATCCAGATAGACAAATGTAACATTCTAAAGAGGGAGACGCAATTCCTTGGACATCTACTGACAAACCAGGGAGTTAAACCAAACCCCCAAAAAGTATCAATAATTCAAAATTTAAAAATACCAACCACACCCAAGAAAATCAAAGCATTTCTTGGAATGACAGGGTTCTATCGAAAGTTTGTGAAGGACTATTCAAAAATAGCCTACCCCATGACCCGTTATTTGTAAAAAGGTCAAACTGTGAACACTAGCGATCCCAATTTCATCGCAGCGTTTGAAAAACTCATGGATATCATAATTAACTCCCCGATTCTTAGATTTCCCAACTTCGAAAAAAAATTCAAAATAACAACTGACGCTAGTAACTTCGCAATAGGAGCCGTACTATCACAATATGGACATCCTATTGCATACGCCTCAAGGACACTCAACAAACACGAGGGAAACTACTCTACAATAGAGAAAGAACTTTTAGCCATCGTCTGGGCGGTAAAATACTTCAGACCTTATGTGTTTGGCAGGGAATTTGGCCTCGAAAGTGACCATCAACCACTTAAATGGTTGATGACAAAGTATTCAGGAAAGGATATAAGTCCAAGGCTTCAGTGATGGTTGATAGATTTAGGGGAATACAACTTTTCACTAGATTATATTAAAGGCAAAAACAACTACATAGCAGATTTCTTGAGCAGAGTTCAGGAGGACGAGATAAATCTTGGGCATGAAGAAACTCATGCCGGAGAGACGCAGGAAACACAGACTGTAAACCCACAGGGAGAAGACTTAAATCAGAACATACCTGCTACAGAGAAGAACGATAATGACTCAATGGTGGTACAAACAGTTCATTCCCAGGAGGAGGACATGGGATACAGCATACCAACCATGGAGACAGTTGTCAATAGATTTAAAACACAAATTGTGTTTGTGGTAGAAAAAGAAAACCGATAACAATATCTTTTGGAAACATACGAATTTTCATAGAAAAAAGAGACTTAAATAACAACCAGGCCCTAAACATCTTACGTAGGGAAATAGTAAAAGGTAAGGTAGGAATATACTCACACCTTGACGATCACGAATACATACTCCAAAAAATAATAGAAACCGAATACAGAACGAACGCTAACATCAAATTAGTAAAATGCACTAACTTTGCAAACGACATTGATAGCCAGGACGAACTGGACAAACAAATTGCACTCTTTCACAAAAACGAAAGCGGCCATTGTGGCATTGTGGCCGCTTACGAGAAGTTGAAGAAGAAAATTTACAATCCCACGCTTAAAACTAGCATACATAGGATAATAAACAATTGCGATATATGTCCGGGCGGCAAGTACGATCGACATCCCATAAAAAACAGGTTCGCAAACACCGAGACTCCAAAGAGAACGACCGAGATTGTCCATATTGATACATATGTTAATAGTAAACAATCCTTTATACTCTTTATCAACAAATTCTCAAAACATGCAGTTTGCCTGCCACTTCCTGATAGAAATAACAGGACAATAGTGGACCATATCCAACAATTTCTAGCGATAAAAGGCAATGTTAAGAAATTCGTTTTCAACAACGATTTCAATTCCACAAACGTAAGGGAATTCTTAGAAGGAGAAGGCATAGAATATCATGCCACAAAGCCAAATAGTCACACGGGAAATAGTGATGTGGAAAGGCTCAATAACACTTTAATAGAGAAAATAAGAACCCTTAATATAGAGAATAAAATACCTATAATGTCCCTGATGAACAAGGCAGAAAGATTCTACAACGATACATTCCATAGCACAATTAAATGCACAGCGTCAGAAGTCCAAAACCACCTAGTGAAACATGAAACTATCCTCAACAGGTTAATTAAAACAAAACTAGTACAAATAGAAAAAGCAAACAGAACTAAATAAAATTACCAAGAACAAAGAGAAGAAGGGTTTATTAAAAACTACAGAAATTTAAGACACAAAGAAACACCAAAATTTAGGAAAGCACAATTGAGAAATATCCACACAATTAACATTAAACGACCTAATAAATTTTCAGGTGATCGTCATGATACTACTACTTGTAGGTATAACCCCGACATCAGCATCACTCCCATCCAATCTGAAGTAGGATTCACAACACTGGAAACATCAACAGTTGAAATTATTGACAAAACTGATATCATAGTGCATATTATAGACCCATTAGAAATAATAGCAGTGGTAAACAGTATAGAGCAAAATATAGAAAGCATATCAGGAGAAAATAGACATCAACTTAATGTCAAAATCGCAACATTGCGTTCGAAAATACGACCCCCCTCCCATGATAGACAGAAACGTGGATTGTTGAATGTTGTCGGTACGTCATATAAATGGTTTTTTGGCATAATGGACGACGAAGACCGAGAAAACATACTCGAACATTTAAAACTTAACCAGATCAATAGTCACCAAGCTATAGAAACCACAAATAAACAAGTTAATATTAACACTAACTTTAATGACTCTATAAACATACTCAAAGCAACAATACAAGATGATCGAAAAAAAATAAAATAATATGTCAACACCATTCGAACCCACGACAATGATATTAGAAGTTATATAATGTTCCACGACCAAATTATAAAACTAAAATTTTTACAAGATAAGATAGACGATATACTCGACACGATAGCATCTACTAGATATAACTTACTACATCCATCAATACTAACCACCGAAGAAATAGACAAATATAACATTGACTTTTATAAAATTAAATTTATCAAAACAGGGGTAATGATCCATAACGATGCACTAATATTTGCAATGAAAATACCAACTAACTTCATACAAACAAAAGTAATTCTAATAGCCAGTTACCAATCATCTCTCTTAGAGTACGGTCGACTTATTTCTCGCGCAAGTGCTAATACATTTTTTTTTTACAGTATCAAAATATACTCAGCAGAAAACTTGTTCTCACAACTAAAATTTGAACGTGCACTGAGCCATGATGGCATCCGATCCTGGTGGAGGGGACCAAAACTACTTCTCCATTCTAGACGAAAGTCCAAAAAAAAGAAAATTTAACCTAAACAATAATCATGACTTTCCAATCATTAAAACAGTAAAAAAAGTGACAAATAAAGTTTGCCCTAAATTCATTTTACTAAAAAACACTGACGAAGTAAAACCTATTCGGTCGTTTAACATTTTTACAGTGGCCAAAGCATTAGAAAGTATTACTACTGTACAACCTTTACAAACAACTTTTACAAGAGAAGGACACCTATTAATTCTGACAAAAAATGAACAACAAGCAAATCGCTTCCTAACCGCAAACAAGCTCTCAAACCTATGTAACATTGAAGTTTCACTGCACCCGACCTTAAATATATCGAAAGGAGTCATATATTCTGAGCATCTTGTACATTTAACTGAAATGGAAATTGTCCAAGGTTTAAAAACACAACAAGTGACGGAATGCAAAAAAATAACTAAATTAAAAGACGGGAAAATAATAAACACCCCTCTCCACATTCTCTCCTTCAACACCTACGATATTCCAAACGAAGTAGAGGTTGCGTGGGTCAAAGTCAAGGTCGAACCTTACATTCCATCACCAATGCAATGTAAAAACTGTTTCTTAATTGGGCATACAAAAAAACACTGCAAAAATGAAAAGAAATGTTTCGTGTGTTCAACAGCTGAGCACGACCCAACTCCCTGCACAAAAGTTGAATGCATTAACTGCAGACAAGAGCATCGTTCAAACAACAAAAACTGCCCAACTTACAAAAAACGACAAGAAATTCTCAAAGTAAAAACAATTAAGAAATGCACTTTCCGAGAAGCATTACACTCAGTTAACGAATCCAACACAAACATTAATACGAATCATACATTAACCGAAAAACTAGAAGAAGCAGTTGCCATTAAAAACAAAAGCTTCAATAGAGAAAACAAAACAATACAAACAACTACAACAGCAACAATAAATAACACTATCATTGACAAAAATACAGTAAATTCCACACTCGAAAAAAATCAAACCAACAACAAAACTTTAAACAAAACTGACACTCCTCAAACATATATAACGCAAAAATACAATTCATCCAAATCTAACAACATAGAAAACACTCAAAAACACAATATACCAACAACAAGCTCTCTTACAAACAACAATTCCGCTCACACCAAACCAAACTCTCCCCAAAACAATCTCTCTCCAGAAACTCATAAAACTTCTTCACCAGAACTCTCTCAATTTACACTCACACACCTAAAAAGCCTTGAAAAACTGAAACAGTCCAGACAACAACAAGTCAATAAACTCAACACACAAGAAATCAGCTCTGAGCCTGACATGGAAACAACTTAAAACTCCTCCATTTGTTTAAATAATTTAACATATATAAATATCTGCAAAAACTCTGTAAATCTGACAGTAATGACAGCATCTTTAAAAATTATTCAATGGAATATCAAAGGCTACAAAAACAATTATAATGAACTAGAAATATTATTAAAAAAACATAAACCACAAATAATTACCCTACAAGAAACACACCTAAAAGACGACAAAATAATACCTACTCCCATTAACTACCAATTATACACATCTCTACACCCACAAAATTCATTTGGCGGCGCAGCCATACTCATACATAATTCAATACAACACAGCACAACCAACTTTCCTACAAACAATTTTGACATAGTAAATATTTTTATTTTTTCAAAACAAAAATTCCTACTTAGCTCAATATACCTACCACCCACAAAATCTTTCAAAGTCAAAGATCTTCACGATCTTTTTGACAACTCACAATCACCACACTTGATCACAGGTGACTTCAATAGCTGGCACACCAATTGGGGTTCTAATTATAACAATGCTAGAGGCAAAAAAATCGATAAATTTATCACACAATCGGCACTGACTCTCCTAAACAACGGCACCCCAACCCACTACACAACGCATAACACTCTAACTCATATTGATCTTACGCTTGCATCTCCTATCCTAGCAATAGAAACCAACTGGCAAATAGAATCCGATCTATGCGGTAGTGATCACTTTCCTATCCTCATATCCCTCTTCCCCAATCTCACAACAATTCCAACTACAAGTAGACCTAGATTCAATTTAGGCAAAGCGAATTGGGACAAATTCAGCATACTAGCTAATCACTTATCTGAAAAAAGAGCTGTTAGTATAAACATAAACAAAGAAACTGCTACTATTCAAAAAATAATAATTCAAAGCGCTAACGAATCCATTCCTCAATCTAGACCTAAGCGAAGAACAACAGTCCCCTGGTGGAACAATAAATTAGAAGACTTAAAAAAAGAAAGAAACAAACTTCGAAATAGCCTAACCAGAAACATATCACTAGATAATATCATAAAATTCAAGAAAGCAAACGCGATACTTAAGCGCGAAATAAAATTATCTAAATCAGCCTCAATACTTAACTTCACCTCAAACATCAATCCTTTTACACCTTCAGGAAAAATTTGGTCAACAATTCGCACATTCTGTGGGCTTAAAACCTATACCCCAATCCATTCAATTAACTTACCCCAACCTAACCAAAATTCGATCACAAATAACTCCATAATAGCCAATACACTTGCAGAAACATGGTCTAAAGAAGCACACGATAATTCATTCTCTCCTACTTTCCTTTTAAACAAACAAAACTCCCTATCCAGAAGTAGGTTATCGAGTCCGAGCAAATCAGCCTTACTTATTGACGATAAAATCAATCTAATCGAACTAAACATGGCAATAAACCAACTAAAAGGCAAAACTCCCGGAATAGATCGAATATCCTACCCAATGATTAAACACCTACCCTTTGCAGTAAAAAGTCGACTTACTGACTTATATAATAAAATATTTTCTGGTTTTATCCCTCAAATGTATAAAAATAGTCTCATTATCCCTATACCTAAACCTAACTCAGACAAAACCATGTTAACATCATATCGTCCAATCTCACTTAACCCTTGCTGCTCCAAAGTACTAGATAAAATCATTGCCAACAGGCTTTGGTGGTTTGTATCAAATAACAAACTTCTCAATAGCCATCAATTAGGATTCAAAAAAGGGAAATCAATGTCTGATTTTCTGGTTTACCTTGATCATCAGATCACCCATTCCCTCTCTTACAAAAAACACATATCCCTCATCTCACTGGATTTTGCTAAAGCATTTGATAAAATTGGAGTACATGCTATTTTAGATCAACTTAACTTGTGGAAAATCGGCCCCAACATTTATAATTATATAAAAAACTATATGACAAATAGGAACATCAAAGTAAAAATCGAATCCCAATTTTCTCAAAGCTTTTCTCTCCAAAATGGCATTCCCCAAGGTTCCCCCCTCTCCGTAATCCTATTTCTGATAGCCTATAACAAGCTAAGCAACACCTTATCACTCCACAAAGAAATTGACTTTCTCGCATTCGCTGATGACTACTTACTAATTAAAAAACTAAATAGAAACAAAAACACCCCCTACAATTTCGATCCCATCTACAACAAAATTTCGGATTGGTGCGCATATTCAGGAGCTGCATTATCGCTACAAAAATGCAAGCAAATTCACATCTGTAGAAAACACAATTGCTCCTCAAACATCATATGCAACAACATAAATATAATCAAAGTTGACAATTTAAAGATACTTGGGATTACACTGAACAAAAGATATCGATGGGAAACACATATTATTCAATTAATAGACTCATTAATCAAACCACTCAATATAATCAAATGCCTTTCAAGCAAAAAATTCAACTGCAATACAGCATCACTAATTTCAATAACAAAATCCCTCCTCTTATCTAAAATTAACTATGGTCTTTACTTATTTGGGTATGCACCAAAATCAACCATAAATAAATTAAACACTACCATAAATTCCGCTACGAGGATTGCACTAGGTGCATTCAGAACAACCCCTGTTCCCAACCTCCTGTATGAAGCTAAAATTACACCAATATCCTTTGCCCGGGACCTAATCACCTCTAAGCTTATTAAATCAGTTATTATCAACGACCACTCCCCACTCCCAACCCTATGTGCCCAAATCCTTAAATCTAAAAAACTCCAACAAGTACCATCCACATTAAATAAAGTGATTAAGACCGCCCAAAACATTGAAGTACCCATAATCACAAAAGTACACAAGAAATATTTAGTATTTCCTAGCTGGCAACTTCCTCATAACTCAGTCAATACTGACCTACGACAACATAAAAAAAATAATACACCAAATGAAATCTATATACAGAACTTTCTTAAATTAAAAGCAGAGCTATACTCCTTTAAGTTTATATACACTGATGGCTCAAAACAAAACGACCTTACAGGCTATAGTATCGTGGAAGGAAACAAAACCATTCAACCAGCACACCTACCACATTACATCACAAGTTTTGGAGCTGAGCTAATAGCCATTCACGAAGCGACTAAATACGCAAACACAAAGAGAAGGAAAATCGCGATCTGCTCAGATTCTCTCTCAGTCTTAGACGCAATTACTAACCCAGTAAACAGCAACCATTACATAGACGATATAAAAAACATATTAATCAAGCATAAATCCACAATCAGACTCATTTGGGTCCCCGGACATGTCAATATAAAAGGCAACGAATTAGCGGACAAAATTGCCAAAAATGCCACGTGTGCCCCACTAACGACTACACAAAATATCTTATCATCAGACATCCTAAAATTCATAAAAACCATTCACCGGAAAAAAGCCAAAGACCTATTCCAAACTACTAATGACTGGTACAAAAAAATTAATAAATCAAAAATACCAATCTATGAACATTTTAAAACTGTTAATAACACCAACATAAACAGACAAGACTCAATAAAACTCGTACGACTCCGACTTGGACACACAAAACTGACCAATGAATACATTATCAATAAAACAAACAACATATGCAAATTCTGCAACCTACCCAACATGAACGTCGAACACATATTAAACAATTGTACATACTTTAACATCTACAGAAAATCACTTCCAAACATCAAACCAACAACCCTACTTAACAACCCTACCGATAAAGACTTAAAGATGCTGATAAATTACCTTAAGTACTCTAAGACCTATAAAGAAATCTAACATACGAGTATATATAAAATTAACTAGCTTAAGACCATAGATGTCATAGCTGTAAGTCTAATTGTATTAAAATTCTAATTTTAATACAAGTATGAATAAATAAATAAATAAAATTCTAATAGCACCCATTACTAACAGCCAAAACTTCAGAATAGATAGCGAATACGAGCAAATAGTAAGCATACAGAATAAATCGTATACATACCAACAAGAAAAAAACTTGAAAGAACTAAAATTAAGCAAACATTGTATCTTTTCTAAAAATTTTAAATTATTATTTGATATAAAAACGCAAATAAAGACCATAGACGATGGCATAATTTTATTGAGAAATAATAAAGAAACACTTGTCAGACAAAAATGTGGTCTATTGGAAACAGAAAATATTGTAAAAAACAACAATTTAATAGAATTCACAAACTGTTCAATTACCATAGAAAATGAGAATTTCTACAATAACAAAGAAACTTATGTACAAAAATTTATTGAAACTAAACCAAAAGAGCAATTCAATTTCACTAACGAATTAACCTTTGAGGAAATAGTAACAAAACAGTTGGAAAATATTGAAAAAATTAAAGAACTAAAAATACATACACAAGTGTCAAATATATCAACCGTAGCAATAGTTTGTATCATTGTAATTGTACTAATAATAATGTATAAAGTCAAACATAGAAATGTAAACATAAGTATAAACAATAATGTAAAGAAAGAAAGGATCCAGGAGAATCCTTTAACAAAAGGGGGAGGAGTTACGTACCCTCACTCCAACATTCAAGTCGGATCGAATAATAATGAGGTCGACGACATCAACATTATTATTCAAAAATATCTTGCACCAGCAATAAAGTAAATGAAATAAAAACCACTTACACCAGCAGATCCGAAATAAAAGATTATTGCTTTGCTGGAAATTATAAACTTTAAAGAAACAATAAACAAATAAGTCAATAGCCTCAGCATATGCAGCGTCAACGTCGTTGCACGTTTCCGCTGCTTGTGCTTAGAAAACATTTTTATATGAACAAAAATAAATGTATTTAAAAAATATAGTTAGTTAAGAACATACTCAATAGACGAGGTTTAATAAATTAAATCTTAGAACTAAAAACTGAAGTTTTATTAATTGAGTTCGATTGCAGACCCAAAGATCATAAATCACGTATCTGGCGCAGTCAACGGAGAACCTAATTTTTCCAGCTAGAGCTAGAAAAATATAATACATAAAAGACTTTGGCGGTATTACTGAGCTTTTAAAGACTAAATAAAGTGAATAAAATAAAGTGTGCCATTAGTGGCGTTAAATACCTTTTTTCCACAAAACTATCTCTACGTTATTCGTCAACAATTTATGAGAAGGCAGAGAATTTTCGATAACAACCGGGGTTTGAACATGGATCATGAACAAGTCATCAGAAGACAAGAGGAGGTGATTAATAAACTGCAACAGCAGCTGGAACAAATGCATCAACAGTTGCAACAACAGCAACAACTATTGAAACCATTGCAACAACAACAACGACAACAGGACTTCCTCTTATCAAAAAAGGATAAAGGCAAAATTTTCTAACGGCATTGAAAGCCAAAATAAACAATGAACAAAAGTTTGTTGAAATATTGGGGAATAAACTGTATTTCGAAGAATACGAATACCGGGAATATATGCACCATACCACCACACTGCAGTCTAAAGAAGGCAGTAGTATCCACGAACACTTAAATTGAGCCATATGAATAATGAAGAAAAACAAGCAACCTTAAGGCTGCTCACCGATTTCGAGGATTTATTGTTCAAGGACGGAGACATTCTTTCTTCGGACGAAGTGACTCATGAAATAGTTACTACAACAGATAGACCATTATATTCAAAAATATACAGGTACCCACAAGTCCACGAGGTGGAAATCGAACGGGAAATTAGAGAAATGCTTGACCAAAACATCATAAAGGAAAGTAACTCCCCGTATAATTGCCCGTTGTGGATAGTGGAGAAGAAATTGGACAACTCGGCAAAAAAAAATATAGAATTGTCATAGACTATAGAAAACTAAATGAGTTCACAAGAGACGACAAATACCCTATCCCAAATCTAAACGCACTATTGGACAAATTAGGTAGGGCTCAGTACTTTACTACACTTGACCTCTCTAAGGGGTTTCATCAAATCACAGTAAAGAAAGAAGACAGACACAAAACAGCATTTTCTACACCTTCAGGACACTTCGAATTTGTCCGTGTGCCGTTTGGGCTGAAAAATGCCCCATCAACCTTTCAAAGGATGATGAACAAAGTCCTCAAAGATCAAATGAATAAAACATGTGTCGTCTATATGGACGACATACTGGTTTTCAGCACTACACTAGTCGAACACATTACTAATTTAAGGAGCATATTCAAAGCTCTAAGAAAAGCCAAACTAAAAATCCAGATAGACAAATGTAACATCCTAAAGAGGGAGACGCAATTCCTTGGACATCTACTGACAAACCAGGGAGTTAAACCAAACCCCCAAAAAGTATCAATAATTCAAAATTTAAAAATACCAACCACACCCAAGAAAATCAAAGCATTTCTTGGAATGACAGGGTTCTATCTGAATCCAGAAGGACTTCCTCCCCACTGAGCGTGGTTTTCCCTACGAGACTCACTAAACCCCACACAGTTTGCACAGAGTCACTGCGTTTCGCGTGCATGGTGGAGTCCTCAGCATCAGTAGGATCAGAAGTTACCCTTAAAGGATTCAGGTTCAGTTTTCACCACAAGTGTTACTGACCTGGAATCCCCTCTTGGTTCCTCTACTTTGGTAACCTCACAATTTTTTGTCGGGAGCTCCTGGTTGCTCAGCCTAAGATAATAAGATCTTCAAGATAGCCTCAGTCTCAGATGGTTCGGCTGGGATCCATGCACACACTCTATGTCTATTAGATCAGCTCCCTAGGTTCGGTTTCGAGCCTTGCGCCTGGCCATGCTTCACCGATCCTGGAGATCCCGATCCTGTATAGGTCTACTGACCTTTGGTCCCCGCAGGCGATCAGCTTCACATGGCCCTGATGACATCTGCGGTCGCGAAAAGCGGGAAAACCAGCTGGATGTAGACACTTGAAAGGCAACTTATATCTCCCTCCAGCACTCAAACGATGTACTGCCATCCGGTCATTACGATCTATGGCCGCCATAACCTGATGTCCTTTCAGCACTTCGCTGAAGGACTTCGTGGTGACAGTGCCACGGTTTTTAAATTTTTAGCGGTCTGGGTGGGTGGTGTCCTCTAGGGACCGTTAGCGTTTAGAAGCCTGCTGTGAGGGAGCTGGAGACTCCTTCACGACTTTCGTCGCCCACCCGAGGAAAGCCTTTTGCTTCACCGTCCTCTCCCTCTCAGGAATAAATCCGCGACAAGCGTACTACAGTCCGGAGAGCTGAACTTCTCTCTTTGTGGATCCTCTTGGGTCTCGATTTCGCAACACTAACGCAGCAAGTGGCATTGCTTGCACCAGCCTCATCGTCCTTGGCTGCAATAGCTGCCACAGAGTGTGCGAGGGATTTTGGATTCTAATCAGAATTAGCGTTTAACCGCTCGTCAGTTTTTTTTCTTGTATGCATACATCTGGTTCGCACGGCCACCTGCTCGACAGGATCATGCTAAGACAGCCAAAAATTTGAAAGGGGCAGGGGTTGGTCAACTGTGGCAGTACCCCGTACTACAGCAAGCCCACCGTTACTACCTGAGGCGCCTTGGTATCAAGAAGGGGAGATGCGTTAAAATACAGCCTAATGGCTGCGAAACAACATCCAATGGGCACGATCCCAAGAACACCCTGGATTTGAAGGGAAACAGTTCTTAGTTGGATTACTCCGCAGAAGTCAGTCCGGCTAAGGCAATCCCATAAGCGCCATAGCTCCGCCATCCCAACCCATTGCGTCAATGCAATCATTTAAGAATAAAAAGAATGAGCAAAGAAACTTTCAATGGGAACTGAAACCATGGTTATACATGCAGGTACTGTCAGTATCTTTGCACTTATAAAAATATGAAATTTAACTTTAAGATATTTATTTGATTGTGAATTTTTGCAATAGCCCTGCTGTAAAAATGTCGGAAATTATTTTATTGACTTCTTTGTTACATATTTTTAGTCAATATTACGCATTGCACAGGTCCATTATTATTTTCTCTCCAAGTTTGACGGGTTCTAACGTCACAGCAGCGCCAAAAATTATAAATACATAGCTGTTTGAACAGCTTATTTATTCAATTGAGCATTTATGATAGTCGGTTTTCCAATAGAAATAATTGCAATTTAAACGAAATATATCCGTCGATATATTTGTAATATTTTCTCATCTTTATTTTCCCGAAAAATGTTGCATATAAAGTAATAAACCTTGGTATTTTAAATATTTCACAGAAGTGTTCACTTTTTTCTTTACAAAATGGTTGCTAATTTGGCATTACGTTTTACAGCCAGAGCTCTGTAGATGCGGAGAAAGAAAAATGTTTGTACACCGATTTGCGTCATCTTTGCTTCTATCATTCTTGATTTTTATTAATAATATGGAAAAATAACATTTTTTCATACCATGATAACTATTTTTCAGAAAAATTAGCCGTTGCCAGTACCTAGATTATGCTACCATGATCTTAAACTAAACTGTGAGTGAGAAGAAAGAGTATAATAGAGAAAGAAGAGCGTTGCTATCAATTCATTAATGAATTTGTAATTGCTTTTGAGAGCAAAAAATTGTCATGGAAATATCAATACTCCCTTTGTATTCCCCAGGGGAGATCTCCCAAAATTTTTGCGGGACGCTGGAGTTGTTTTTATTATCAGCTATTCTATTTGACTATGAATGTAGGGGAGGGCCGCTCAAAATTTACAGATTGGCGTTCTTTACCACCACATTCAATCGAAATTTATTATTGCACTGAACAAAATTTTGCGAAGCATAATCCAAAAACTGTTCTTAAATCGATGAAAGCTTTTATTTATAATGTAGCTCATTGAAAAAGTTTATTATGTTATAATTTTTAAAATTAAATAAGTTTTTTTTTATATAAGAATTTAAGTATAATTGCGTCGAAATATTCTGTCAAGCATTTGTTGTTTTTACGTTTTTTTCTAATATATGGTCTTTTTGTAGAGCTATTAAGCATTTTGCGTTTTTGTATAAAATAACTCTTATATAAAACTCTAAAATTACAAAATGGTGCTAGTAGAAGTCTTCAGACAGGCTAAACCAGTTCTTGTACGCTGGTAAACCATCTGTTTTAATTTTTATCATCTCCATAATTTTTTTCCTTTACTCCTGCTACGTGAGATATTTTTTCAAAAGTTCCGTTACCTTGTAAATTGCTGTACACATAAATTGAAAAACTACCTGGTGGATCTATTAGAAACATCCTCTTCGACTCATACTCATAGTTCTTCTCATGTATCCACAATTCGCTGGAATCGCTGGACATTAGAGGTGATCTCGGAGATAGTACTTGGTGACGCATACAATATCTCCTATCTCTCTGTCAAGTTAACAGCATCCTCATTCACATCGATCTCAGTAAGGTCCATTTTATATTGTATTCCTTCTTCGTTGGAACTCTGTCATTGCATGAATGTAACTTTTGACAGATTCGTAGTTTTCTAATTGCTTCTGGTATTCGAATGTGGTTATCTTCATCGATATAAACTTGGGCTATATATATTGAAATTTTGATATCAATGGATGTGTGCAACTCACTGATCTTATCCGGTAAAATTTTTTTCCAAAGCATCTGACTCTTTTTTCCTAATAAAATTATTTGGATGTTTGGAAATTCTTCAAATAAATCATCTCAAAGTATCATCATTGCTTTTAAAGTTAGAATTGTCCCTTTTATACACTTTACGTATTTTCCTGCAGATAATACTGCACTTTTCAATAATGCAATAAATTAATTTAGAATATCGCGTTCTTTAATACCAACTCGTTTATATCCGCGGCGAAGAGGAATTTTATCATGTAAATGTTTGCTTTTTAAGGGCCAATACACACTATTCGTGCCGGTCACGGTCATTCAAGCATCCGTCAAGTATTCTTAAATGCCTTTTAATAGGAAGTATTCACATTACCGGTCACGTGCCAGTCACAGTCCAAGCAAGACCGCCGCGCTTTTTTCAAAAAGAATACTTGACCGAAGGTTGAACGGCAGTGTGGAATGCATCGCTTGCTTGTGGATTTCGATCTTATATTTCATATTTCGGTCAGATGAAATTTTAGGCGTTCTAGCTTAGGGATCGACTAGATATGCCAGCATGTGTGTGAGTGTGGAATAAATACGATCGACGCCATCCACTTCGTTTAACTTTTATTTGTTTTTGTTGTTTTCTCTCCTATTAACTCAACTTCGGGCATATATTAAAAGAATAGTTAGCTTCATGTGCATTGCATAGCATACGTACATTCTTATTATAACTTCATATTAATTTTATGTATATACAATATGTATGCAGTTTATAAATTTCAGACGAGTAGTTGGTTGAGTTGGTGCGAAGCCATGAAAGTCTTTTTGACTTACAGTCGGCGCATATACAACGTCTTCAATAAAAAAAAATTATTTGGAAAGAAGTTTCCACAAACACATAAAGCTGACATTAGCATCCATATTTGAGAAGTTGTGACAAAGACAATATACTATAAAGACATTACATCGTTCTCTTCACTCAGCGAAATGAGTTAAAAAACCGTAGCTGCCTTTGGAGCTCACCCGCAGTGTGCTCGGCAATGCAAAGGCAAAACATGTAGATACACATAGTGGTTTTTGCAATCTATATATGCGTGTGTGTTTATTACATGTGCGAATGTTCAATCTTGACAAATTATTTCATACATACATACATATGTACATATTTGTGTTTCGATCATTTTGCAGGTAGCGAATTGTGCCATAAGAAGTATGAAATAAAGCGCTTTCATGTCGATTGGAGTTTTTGTTGTATGATGTGCGGTGTGGCTTCTTTAACTATAAAGTGAAGCAGAATTCAATTTGTCATGCAATTTTGGATATATCAATATTTTCAGTATGGACAAATATCAGCACAATTTACTGTTTCGATCTTATATTTCATATTTTCGCTTTAGCAGGATGTGATCAAACATTTTTTGAGTCTATCCGAAGAAAGAATTATTATGCACAAAAGACCAATTTTGATCAAATTAATGATAATCTTTTAATATTCATATGTTCGTGTGTTGCCTATTCCATTAGTATATTTATCTAAAATATTTTTAAATTAAGTGTAAAGTCCACAAAGTCAACTTGTTTAAAAGTTTGTCTTACTTTGTCAGAACCGCTTGAAATCCTACAATCATATTTTATTAAAAATTATACCACTCGTACGTACATGAATATGTGCTTACTCGTACATATCTATAAACACTGATTCTCCGCCTTTACATAGTATATGCTGTTCATGTTTGAAGTAAATTTTATGAACTTCAATATCTAGTATTAAATGCATATGTTCTTGTTATATATTGATTTACAAAGTTTTGTAAATAAAACTGTATATAATGCAATAACCTATATATAAACGTTTATTTCCTATGGAAAAATGTAGTTCAACCATAATTGTGTTCCAACGCATAATAAACCACTTCATAATCGAAAATTAATATAATCAGAAATCTATAAAAAATTATTTCAAGTATTTAAAAGTCCAAGAGATTTTAAATTTATATTAGGATAAATAAGGTTTAGTAAAACATAATTTTATTATAAGGTGCGGCGTCTTTTTCCCATTCCATTTGACATTTACCTCAAAAAATGTCTACATGAGGTGTGCAGGGGTTACCCAAGTCGACTTGCTGGCAGCTTTTTTCACAAACGCCATTCGAAATACTACAACCGGCAACTCAATTGCTTTGACGTGGAGACTTGAGTTATGGAAACTAATAGAAATGTGCAAAAACTTCTTACTGCTTCGTGATTCTTTATGCATGTGACCTTGTCTTTGGATGTGTATCCACTTACATATGTAGAAAATACTTTGAATCAAATAAACTGTCTTGACCTAAATTCCTGAATAATATTTGGGACTTCTTTTCAGTTTTATTTTTTAATTATTTGCTGTCTAAGTTCTTCTAAGCAACTTTTGCATGTTTTTTTATATATTATAATTCTATCAATTTAATTGTAAATAATGTATTATATTAATCAAAAATCTGCAAAATTCTTCCTTTTCGTACCATAAGAATAAAATCCAATCTAACAATTTACTTAATATAGCATATACGAAAAAACAAAAACTTCCTAAAATTGCACATATTCATTGACGAAAGAAATGCCTGATTGAATTAGATTTTGTGAAATTTATGAGCTTCTTCAGGCGAATTGCGCAAAACAATCGTACAAATTCTGACACAATTTCACGCCCCATGAGAATTTATGTATGTGAGTTAACAAACACGGTTATGACTATTTTTAGAAGATATAAATTTCTTTGCTGTAATGATTTGCTATAGCAGCAGCAATTCAATGTGGTTTAGTAAAATGATTTAATACTGAATAATTTATGCTAAAGTAGAAACTATTCTTAATATTTTTTATGAAAATAATTATTAGCTTGCATTCAAAATAAGGATGAACAATTAAAAAATATAAAAATAAACACATTTCTCAGCGGACTTGAACCCGGCATCATAAATTCGATAAACCAACGCTTTACCACTTGTGCCATCGATCTTTATAAAAGATCCTGTGCATGCATATTTATTTTATATTGTAAAGTGTTCTAATATGCACGCATTATGCTTCGTCATGACATGGCAAAACTTTTTTATACGCAAAACCATAAATGACTTGCGTTAAGCCCCACTTTCCGTATAAAAAAGCTTTGGCATATAGAACATTTTACCCCAGCCACACAAATCAGAAAATAAAAATTTTATTTCAAATCAATCGCTTCTGCAGTGAGCACACACACACACACACACACTGCGCATTTCGCAGTGTATCGGACGAAGCAATAGGGATAATAAGCAGCAAAGCACCCATTGACTTGCTGGCGAAGGAGGTACACCGGCTCTACAAGCAGAGGGCGAGACCCACAAACATCGACAAAGCCGCGGAAAGAAAAAACACCATTGTGGAATGGCAACAGAGGTGGAGGCAATCCGAAAAGGGTCGATGGACCTTCATGCTGATCCCTCACATCACACCATGGGTAACAAAGACGCACGGGGAACTGAACTACTACGTCACACTGTTGCTAACTGGTCACGGCTGCTTTAAGCAGTACCTCCATGAGAGAAAGTATGAGGAAGACCCATACTGTCCGTACTGCCATGGGGTGCACGAGAACGCACAGCACGTGTTTTTCGACTGCCCACTCTTCAAAGGCACATGGGATGAACTGAGTGCTGTCCTCAATGAACCACCAACAATGGACAACCACTGTGAGCACATGTGCGATACGCTCGTCAAGTGGGAAACAGTTTGCTCGGCAGCGGCCACCATCATGAAGGCGCTGCGAATCGCAGAACGAGCGCGTAACGCTGAACGCAGCCGCCAGCGCCACTCCGATACTGCAACACACAGGACTGACATAATGACAGACGTGTGAGCAGTAAATGCTCTTACGGCCTCCCGACGTAAACCTAATCAGTGTCTCCGGGGGGAATCGCCGTAATGACGAGAGGAGGTTTTGGTGCAGCTAGAGTCCCGCACTGACGGGGTTCTGCCTTTTGATGTTTTCCTCCTCGCTAAATATTTAAAAAAAACAACTAAATTATTCATATGAATGTGCAAACAACAATAGCCATGTGTGTGGCTGCCAATGGACACATATTCACGACTGCTTCGTGAAATTGCCGATCAGTATTCCAATGTGGTTGCCATCAACTTCAATATGTTGATTCTCACTCAAGAGAACAAAGGTCTTTCTGTATATTCTTTTTGGTTTCCATGTAGACAAATGGAGCCATTTACACATAGCGTTTTGTAGCTGGCGGCGGCGACACGCTGTGGGGCTTCAAAATTTTAGTTGCTTCTGCTAGCGTTGGGAGCGTCGTTTCGGTAGCGACCGATTTCTGTGAACCTCGTTTGTCGTATTGTGTGCGTATCAACACCAGTTCACTAATGTGATTTTGTTGCAGATATTATTTAGTACCTGTTGTTGAGGTATTTGGTTTCTTATTCCAAACATTTGTAATAGTGTATGTCGCTTGGGCAAATTTTTACATGACAGAGTAAATATGTCACATATGGACTTTTTTATATATTAGTGTTTATTTCAAGAGTTGTTACAGAACGCCCACTTACCCTATAATTATTACACCTGATTTGCTTATTTGTGCCCTTCTTTATTATTATATTTGTTTTGTGATTTGTTCGTTTATGTACCATTCAAATCTCCTATGTAGAAGTTCGCCGTTATGCGGTTGCTGCGTGTTTTTCTGTTTAAGCGAGCCTAACGAGTCGTTGGTCAGCAGCCGGGGAACCAATATCAAATAAAACCAATACCAATACTGAGTTGAAATAATTAAAGCATCGTGTTTCTTTTTCTTATATCAGTATAACGTATACGTTAAAATTTGTGTCCAGGCCAACGACTACAACTAATATACATATTTTTAAATTTTTATTAGTTTTATTACTAGAATATTTATTAGTTTTATTACTAGAATACTTCTTCAGACAAAATGCGCAAAAGCATCACAAAACTAACTTCACCAAAGCAATTGAAATTGCACAAACACTAACACAATTTTATGCGAACATGAAGAATTTATGTTAGTTGGCAATCAGCTTTATGACTCTTTTTAGAAAATATAAACTTCATTCCTGCAGTATTCTGACATAGCAGCAGCAATTAAATATTGTTCACCAATATTATTTAATACTGGATAATTTATGTAAATTTTTTGCAAATTTATTTTAATAATTGTATTAATTTACTAATTATATACACTTTATAAACCATTCATCCAATAAGTTCACACACTCAGAAGCATGAAGCAGTAAGAAGTTTTTGCACTAATTACTTTCCATAACCTAAGTCTCCCCGTCAAAGCGAGTGATATAGTGAGTTGCCGGTTGTAGTATTTCACATGGCGTTTGTAAAAAATGTTGCAAGCAAGTCGACTTGGGTAAGCCCTGCACATATCATGTAGACATATTTTTAAGTAAATGGGCAAAAAGACGCACCTTATATTAAAATATGTTTTACTAAACATTATTTATCCTAATACAAATTTCAAATTTCTTTGATTTTTAAATACTTGAAATACTTTTCATACCCTTTACTTTTAAAAAAAGTTTCACAAAGTTTATGCTTTTGAGAGGGATTGCAATTTAAAGAAGGAGGTGTGGTAGCTGTGGATATATATATACAGATATAATCAGAATCACTTTCTAAGCAATTTTTATTTTGTGCGTCCGTCTGTCCGTCTGTCCGTCTGTGGCCACGTTTTTTCTACAGCTTAGAGCTATCTTAATGAAATTTAGCCAAAGTGTAGCCTGCACAAAGATACAGAACCAGATTGTTTTATGGGCCGATTTGGACAAAGACCCCGCCTACCTCCCATATAAGGAACTTTTTTCACCTTTTTTAAAATGACTATAACTTCGGTCCAATTGACAGAATCGTGACACTATTTCGCAGCTATGGAGATGTGGGTCCTACTAAACACTGTGCAAAAAGTGGGGGGTATATATGAACTACCACGCCCACTATTAACAAATATTAATAACTTAAGATCTGGTAGAGATTTACGGACGAAATTTTACGGGAAGGAACATGTGGACATTATAAAGCTATCTGCAACAAATGGGGCTGCTCAGAGAAAAGACACGCTCACTTTTGATATAGGGAACTTTCGGGTCTAAAATTAAAATTAGCCTACCTATGCTCGTATTGATGCCAGCGGAATAAAAATTGGCAGAAATATACATGGGGTCCGTAATAGTGTGTGTGTGTAGAATATGGAGATCATAATAGAACGGCCACGCCCACAATTAGCCAAAAATCATTACTGTGTTCCTATTACATATTTATCAACGAAATTTCATAGGAAGGTTGCAGGTACTAACATTAAAAACCACACAAAAATTGGGCGTGTTATTACTGCCACGCCCACTATTGACATATTATTATAACTTGCGACCTATAAAGGGTGTTTTTTTTAGACGTGTGGCTTTTTACACTTGCAATACTTTTTTGGGAGTCCGTCTTTTTCTCAGCTGTCACTTGATTTATGCTCAGTTTGGTTTGCCATTTCTTAAGTTTATGGCAGAACGACCATCAAGCGCGTCGCATGTTCGGTGAATGGGCCCAAAACGAGATGGCCACCGATCCCAATTTTCACAAGAAAATTGTGTTCAGCGATGAAACTCACTTTTGGTTGGATGGGTAAGTTAATAAGTAAATTGTCGCATTTAGAGTGACGACAATCCACAAGCCATTGTTGAGACGCCGTTACATCCTAAAAAAAACACTGTTTAGTGCGCTCTATGGACAGAGGGAATCATTGGTCCATATTTCTTCAAATATGAAGCCGGCCACACTGTTCCAGTCAATGGGGAACGCTATAGAGCCATGATTAATGTCTTTTTCGTGCCTGAATTGGAAAATGTTGATGTGGACGACCTTTGGTTCCAACAAGACGGCGCTACATGCCATACAGCCAACGAAACAATCAATTTATTGAAGGAAACTTTTGGTGAGCGCATTATCTCGCGTCGTGGGCCAGTGGCGTGGCCTCCAATATCGTGCGATTTAACACCGCTGGACTATTTTTTGTGGGGTTATGTGAAGTCGCTTGTCTACGCAGATAAGCCCGAGATGATTGACGCCTTGGAAGAGAATATTGGGCGCGTTATAGCTGACATACGGCCCCAATTGCTGCAAAAATTTGTCGAAAATTGGACCTCTCGGCTGGAATTTATTCGAGGCAGCCGCTTGCCCGAAATTATTTTTAAAACATAATGGCAAACCCTTATCTTCATAACAAAGCTAAATTCCTGGCCATAACATTAAACTATATGCGTTTTATATATGCTTGAAACCCACATGTTTAAAAAAAACACCCTATACATAAATATGTATGTAGATTTAGGTTATTATATGTATGTGTTTATAATACAGAAATAAATTAATTGTTATATAAAAAAAGAAAATAAATAAATCAATATACAAATGAAAAAGCTAATATTCTATTATTTGGGGAAGAGTTAGTGTCGCTAAGACGAGTGGTACTCCTTGTTACATTAGACGTAAGAAACGCTTTCAACAGCGCTAGGTGGGTGGATATGATCGAGGCACTTGAAAATCGTTTTCAGATACCAGCTTATTTGAAGAAGATAATCCGGAGCTACCTTAAAGATAGAATGTTTTTATACGAGACCAACAATGCCACCCGAAGCAAAATCATCACGTCAGGGGCAGCGCAAGGGTCCATCCTCGGACCGGACCTTTGGAATATAAGCTACGATGGCATTTTGCGCATAGAGATGCCAGATAACACTCATCTAGTCGGATACGCAGACGACATTGCGGCTGTCATCACCGCACGCGACTCGGAAGACGCCCAAAGAAAGCTGAACCAAATCATGATCAGAACCCAGAGGTGGCTCGATTCACATGGCTTGAAGTTGGCCACGGAAAAGACGGAACTGCTATTCCTCACGAGAAAGCACATTCCAATAGAAATCGACTTGAGAGTTTGCTCCGAGACCATCAGGACACAAAAGGTGATAAAGTACCTGGGAATTCAGCTTGACTCCAAGCTCACCTACTGGGCGCAAATGCAAAATGCGGCGACGAAGGCAGCACGGGTAACGGCTTCTCTCAGCAGACTAATGGCAAACATCGGAGGGCCAACATCCATCAAGAGGAAGCTTCTGATTATGACAACGCACTCCATTCTGTTGTATGGTAGCGAATTGTGGGCTGACAAGCTAAAGGTGCACGCCCGAAGAAAAGTTTTATCGTCCGTACAACGAACCGCAGCTCTGCGAGTAGCTTCAGCGTACCGTACTGTATCGGAGCCGGCAATTCTGGTAATTAGCTGCTTAATCCCAATCGATCTCTTAGCCCTCGAACGAAAACACCTACGAGAAGCCAAGATGGGTAAGAATACCAGAGGAACTGCGCAGCATATAAAGCAACAAACCGTGCACCATTGGCAGGAACGATGGGCCGCCGAGAGTCGCGGAAGATGGACAGCGAGACTCATACCCGAAATAGCGAGCTGGATAGGAGGAACAGCCGGAACCGTCAATTTCTACCTCACGCAGTTACTGTCTGGTCACGGATACTTCTGCAAGTATCTACACCGAATGGGAAAAATTGGAGGGCCTGAGTGCATATACGGCGACAGCAATGTGGATGATGCAGAGCACACCTTTTTCAAATGCACAAGGTGGCAAACAGAGCGCACCACGCTTGAAATGGAAATCGGGGAAACCTTAGCCACAGAGAACATTGTGGAGGTTATGCTAAGCAGCAAAGAAAGCTGGGACCACGTAGATAAATATGTGGAAAATGTGCTCCGGCGGAAAAAGCGGGACCTGGACGCAGGAAAAATGTTGAGAGTCCAATAGGGACGAAGTGAGAATCTCCACCTTGAAGGAAGTATAAAAAGGGTTCCAGGGTGGGGAGATGTTCTCAGCGAGGGAGGGGGATGTTTTAGTGGGTGCAATTCTCACATACCAAATCTGTGACGACAGTTTTGATGATGCGGCAGGCATTTTTACCCTCTCTACCCAAAAAAAAAAAAAAAAAAAAAGTGTCGCTAATATTCTTAAAATATTTAGGTAAATGAAACTTCAGCAAGCATAAATATACATATATATATATATACATATATATATATATGTATATATATATATATATATATATATATATATATATATATATATATATATATATATAAATATGTATGTATATGTACATATGAATGCATTCATATGCATTGCGTAAATTTTGGGAGGAAAAAATTGCACAAATTAAATTGCTATGTTCTATTTTTTTATGTTTACAAAACCTATTAATTTAAAAAAAAATTCTAAATATCTACATTCATAAAATTAATTCTATAATACAAGTATATATTAAAATGCATTATAGTAAATTCCGTTAGGCTTCCAAATGGTGTATTAATCACAGAATATGCGCTTTTTTAATGCATTTGATATGCTTCTTCGTGTACATTTTACGAATATATGTAAATGCAAATATAAAAAGATCAGTCTCGTTAGTATTGGTTACAAAATTGTGGATTATGAGAAAACTTTTTTATTTTTTGAAACAGGAATAAATTTGTTCAGTTTAATTACAATTTGAAAATAGTGGTCAACTAAAATTAGTAGCTCTTAAAAAAGGATTTATAGCTAAATTGGAAAAAATATAAGAAAAAGAAATTATTCTAACAATTAGTGAAGTGAATTAATTAATTATACTACGTGAGTAAGTCGATAGTCGTCAATTCTGTGAATATTAAGATTATTTTTGTAACGAATTTATCGACAAGACAAGTTGCAACAGTAGTTGCGTATGTGTGGTTATGCCAAAGCAATGTACTATGACACCAAGAACGATTGAATAAAGATCACGCAATAGACTGAACAAAAATTGCCTCTCTCTGCGCATGACGTCACAAAGTATGTTTTTAATAACAACAGCATACATTTAGTATGGGAAAATATAAGCATTAAAATTAAATAAGAAATAAAACGTTTATTAAATCATAATAAATAAAAATTTATTAAAAACATTATTCAAAGTTATGTTTTTATTGTTTTAATATTAAATTTACTGATATTTTTATGTATTTATACCTATAATCGGCTAATGAAGAAAGAAGAACTTAACAACAATGCAGTTGACCTATAGAAATTAAAAAAAAGTCTATTTTTTAATGTTTCATAAATTTTATTTATCAAACAAATAATGAAAAAATGTTAAGAACTTATTTTACAAAATTTTCTCTTTAATTTATAAGAATTTTGTAGTATTTCTTTGTTAAGATTTCGTATTAGAAAATACATTCTTACGCGGAAAAACAATTTCTTAACTTTAATATTGCAATTAATATTTGAAGCCTTTCTTCAATATTTTTAATCTCAAACTCCTTTTTTTGCAATTGGTCTTTCAGATTTGCAATTTCATAAGAAAGTTTCTTTTCCACACTCAACAAATTTTGTGGTATTTTAAAGTTTACCGATTTTAAAAATTTACTAAATAAACACAAAATTTAATTCACAATATTTGACAACACAAAATAATTTATTATTGGAACTTACACTTCCTTTTGCAATGTTTTCACTTGTTCTTCCAACTGGTTTTTTCCCTCGTTACGTTCCATGAATGAAATACCTTCAGGGTTGTCGCTCAAAAATAAAATATTTTCATTGTTAGTTGAAAATAAAACACTTTCTTGGCAAGTGTCTATAAATGAATTGTTTTCATTGTTGGCCTCAGGTTCTGTTGTCTCCTCTAAGGATTTAGCTTCAAGCAAAAGCGACGCAACTATTTTTTTGTTGTTGCGTTTCTGAACCCTATCCGAACGAAAAACTTCAAATTTTTTGGGCTTTTCGTTGCCATATATTGAAGGAACAACACCCGGCTTCAAAAACCTTTTAGAACTTAGCCCTAGAATAATAATAATAAAATTCCGACATTCTGGCTAAAAAGACCCCACAATCAAAACTCACCCATATCAAACTGCAGCTGTCCTTCAATATCATCCGCCTTAAAATGTTCCATGCAAATCTTGGCTGATTTTGCATTGAAAATGTTTATGTCTTTTCCACAAAACTGCACCCACTTTTTAAGTAATTTCTTTTCATTTGGAAAAGAAAAGAAGCTTAATTTTGGATTTTTATTTCCTCTTACATTTTTGCAATTCAAAAACGCACACTTCATTTTTCACTTTTTAATTCACCAAAGTAATTTTATTTCAATGCAAAATTTTTCAACTTTTCTACACAAATGTATACAAACGACAATGTAAACAAACGTCTGAAAAGTACTTGTGACGTGTACAAAACTGGTTATCGCTGAGAGAGAAATATCGGACCTGCGCAATGCGTAATCTTCTTTTCTATAATTCTTGCTATGACACCACCGAAATGTAATAAAAAAAGAGAGAGAGACCTAACAGAACAAAGGAGGGGTAATAATGAGACAGAGTTGATTAGAGTGTGGTGGAATGAGACAATACATGGAGAGAGTTTGATCACTCAGTTCACCACCTGCAGCTAACGTAGTTCTCTGGATG
The DNA here is from genome assembly GCA_920105625.2 of Clusia tigrina. Classification (NCBI taxonomy): domain Eukaryota; kingdom Metazoa; phylum Arthropoda; class Insecta; order Diptera; family Clusiidae; genus Clusia; species Clusia tigrina. The sequence continues at coordinate 65,087,984 of OV050030.1, forward strand.
GGCAGATTACAACAGCTGTAAGTCCAGGTTCGATTTCTGGGGGGTTCATAATTGGTGTGCTGTTGATTTCTGAGACATAATAAAAAATGATTGTGGAAAAAATTGCCTTTCATTGAAAGATCTCCGATGAGGACAAGTGGCGTGTCCGAAATAGCTATAAGATCTGCCAAAAAAGTGTTTCAATAATTCTTCTTCTTCTTCTGAAAAATTTATACGTTGGCATAACCACACATAAGCAATTGCACCTACAGTTGCAACTTGTCTTGTTAATTAATTCGTTACAAAAATAAGCTTCTTAAATTATACAACATAATAAATAAAAAAAAATTGTTTTTCAAGATTCGTTAAAATATTTAAGTGATTTTATTTATGCGAATGAAACTTTTAAATATAAAATAAAAATTTTAAATCAAAATATTTTGATAAGTGATTGAATTCACAATGTTTAAAAAAATTTTATATTAAAACCTTAAAAAAAAAAAATCAAAAAAAAAATTATTCAATTTTGCCACGGTGTGTTGTGTTCCGAATTGTGTATCGTCAACATATGAGTGGAGGAAACATTTTAGTTCTCCCACAAATGTGCTGCAGTCAGAGATATGGAGGAAATTATAAATATTTCAAATGAAATAAATATTAAAAATTTCTTTCTTTGTGAACGCCATTTCAGATTGGAATTGATTGGACAACGACTTTTAAAGAAGAGACCTGTTCCTGAACTGTATTTAGGTAATTCCCTAAAATGTTAAAAATGTATTAATTTCTATATATGTATATTTTAACAAAAGTCTTTTTTTATATATTTTTGCTAACGCGATTTGACTTCTTAGTCTTTATTAAAAGTAAAAATATAAATATAAATAGCAAAAATAAAATATTAAAATTATAAAAAATTAGCAGATACGAGTACATACTAATATAGACAAATAACTTCTATGATATCAATTGTGCAAATTCTTTGATTGAAATTTCTGAAGGAGAAGGTCTTGGAAAATATTGCATAGTGAAATGAAATATGCAAAGAAACAAGCACACTACATTAAAAAAATAAATAATTTGCAATGTAATATAGATTATTTTATGAAAGAACTAAAGAAGTTTTAGCTAAAAGCATTACACCAAATAGCAATGTCAGAGGTACTCCCTTAATGCAAAAAAAGTAGTGCAAAATATCCACTGTGGTATCAAAATTGCAACTGTGAGAACACTACAACGAAGGAGACCAGTGAATATTGTTCACACTGCTACAGACCCAATTGTAATGGATAAGCTCCAGAAGCAGGTAGCTACTATGACGGATACGGAACGAAGTTCTTCTATTAGATGAAATGCATATTCGTACTGATCTGTCATTCAATAAACATACCGATCAAATCGATGGATTCGAAGATTATGGAGGAAATTGTAGAACGTAAACAGTAGCCGATAAATCCCTAATTTTCATGGTAAAAAGACTCTTAAGTGGTTGGAAATACGTGGTTAGCTATTATGCCACAGGAAAATCCATTGAATGTGTTAACCTGAAGACACTGCTTCTATCAGTGTTCAATTCCCTATTTAATATACAGCTGCGAGTGAAAGCAGCTATATGCGACCAGGGTGGCCTGAACATACATCTAGCACAGGAATTACAAATTGTAGAAAAATAACCATATTCTATATATAGAGAAATACAAATATATTTCCTGAATGATTATTTCCATTTGCTTAAATCTATGAGAAATACAATATTTAATATGATGTGCAAACTGCTAATGTAATAGTTGGTAAAAAAGTGCTAGAACGTATATACGAGTATTAGGACGAAAATAAATGTTAATTTCAAAATATGTCCAAAACTGACTACTCGTCATTTATATCATGGAAATTACGAAAAGATGAATGTTCAACTAGCAGTGCAAGTATTGAACAAAACAGTTGAATCAGCAATCCAATTGTGTGAAGACATGGAGCTGTTTAAAGATAGTTACACAAAGAAATGTGTAAAAGCAACTACACTGTTTATACAAAAATCAAATGAAGCATTTTATGTATTAAACAGCAAAAATTTACATGATAAAAATCCACTTCGCCGCGGATATAAACGCGTTGGTCTTAAAGAACGCGATATTCTAAATTATTTTATTGCATTATTGAAAAGTGCAGTGTTACCTGCAGGAAAATGTGTAAAGTGTATAAGAGGCACAATTTTAAATCTGAAAACAATGATGATGCTTTCAGACGAATTATTTAAAAAGTTTCCAAACACCAAATTTATTTAATTAGGAAAAATGAATCAGGATGCTTTGGAAAATGAATTTTTCCGGATAAGATTAGCAAGTTGCCTGAATACATATCCATCGATATCAGAATTCCAATATATATTAGCCAAGTTGATATCGATGAAGATAACCACCTCTTCGAATACCAGAAGCAGTTAGGAAACTGCGAATCTGATGAATGTACATTCCTGGAATGGCAGAGTTTCACCGAAGAAGGAATACCATATAAAATGGACCTTACGGAGATCGATGTGAATGTGGATGCTGTTAACTTGATAGAGAGACAGGAGATATTGTATGCAACACAAAATAAATTACAATGTGAGACATGCAACTTACTATTAGTAAAGGTAACTAATGCATTGGAACACGTAAGCGAATTGTGGATACATGAGAAGAACTATGAGTATGAGTCGAAGAGGATGTTTCTAATAAATCCCTCAGGCAGTTTTTCAATTTATGCGTACAGCAATTTACAAGGTAACGGAACTTTTTGAAGAAAGATCTCACATAGCAGGAGTAAAGGAAAAAAATTATAGAGATGATAAAAATTAAAACAGATGGTTTACCAGCGTTCAAGAACTGGTTTAGCCTGTCTGAAGACTTCTACTAGCACCATATTGTAATTTTAGAGTTTTATATAAGAGTTGTTTTATACAAAAACGCAAAGTGGTTAATAGCTCTACAAAAATACCATATTTTAGAAAAAAACGTAAAAAGCACAAATGCTGGAAAAGTTAACCACTTGAACACAGTTAACAGAGATAAATAATTTAAAATATATTTTTAATATTTATCATTTTATGTCCAAGCCCATTATTGAATGTTGACAGAATATTTCGAAGAATACTGTAACGACTCTTTTCTATAGCTGGGGTAAAACTCAGCGGCTCCAGGGGTCGTATACAGAAAAATATAAAATTCCTGTGTGTTAAATTAATTTCAACGTATTTATTTAGTGTATTGATTATGGACTCTTGTTAGTCCTTGCTCAAAACAATACTACTTCCTTAACTCTATGTTTGTATAAATAACTTATTCAATGTGTACTTGTTTTTACGTCTCTACGTCCCGGTAAGTGTGTGTCTCTGTGACTCAGTGGGAGAACGATTAAAAACCAGAAGCTCTCACTGAGTTCCTATGGTCTCTGTACGGCGTATGACTTAGTGGGAAAACGATTAAAAACCAGAGGTTCCCTCTAAGTCCCTAAGTCTCGGTGGCGTATGTGTCTCAGTGATTCAGTGGGAGAACGATTAAAAACCAGAGGCTCTCACTGAATCCCTGTAGTCTCTGTCTGTGTATGGCTTAGCAAGAAAACGATTAAAAACCAGAGGTTCTTGCTAAGCTTTCTATGTTCGTATTGTACTTTGTAGAGCTGTTGCTAGTCAGGATGCTGGTGATCGACGAAGAGACTTACTGCCTGGGCTACGTGGTTTATATAGTCCCAGGTCGCAGCGGCTGACACATATTGTTGTTCGCAGGCCACCGTTGTGTGATTCCGTTGGCCAGTAGTCGATTGTTGTTGTTGTGGCAGGCTTGTTGTTGTTGCAGTCAGGCTTGTTGGTGTTGCCGTCTTTTGCCCTTGGGCCACCTTCAACTTCTGGCGGTCAGCCACCTCACTCCAACGGTCCCTGGTTAGCCTGCAGTATTGTTGCCTGCCAGCAGCGCTGTCCGGAATCCTGTAGTGTTGTTGTTAAATATTTAATTTAACTGACAATCAGCATTTCCCTCTTGTGCTTTGTACTTGCCGGCCGTTGGCGTGGTGGTGGTTCTGTCGTTGTCCCTCTTGTGCTTCGCTCTCGTTTCTTCGTGTTGTTGGTGTAAGATTTCCGAGCGAGCGCACTCGGCAAATTCCACCGCTGAGTTCGTGCACTCACCTTCTCTTGTCCGGCATGTATTTGTTGTATTCGTCGTCGCTGTGTTTTTCCTCGCTCTTTGCAAGCATAGCGCTGATTGACAAGATCGTTGGCTGTGCGTGAGGTTGCTTTTGTTGTAATCCTAGTTATTATTCCAACTGGTATAATATGCTGATGGTGATCTGTTCTCCCGCCATTGCTGCGCTGATTGGTTACAACGTATGTAGTTTTTTCGTTAAATTTCTAATGTAGTTGCTTCGGTTCGGGTATTTTATCGTGATGTGTGTGTGTATATAGTTTCGTAGCGACTCTGTCATTTGTAGTGTGGGCCAAAATTTCCCACAGAAGATTTTAGTCCTCACAATACCTACATTATACCGTTCAGGAGAAGGATTATTAGTGTATAAATATCAAATTAATTTAGATTATTATTATATATAATTTTGCTGATGGAGGTTTCTTCTATACACTATTTTAATTTTAAAATACTAAATTATAATTTTATAACTTTTATATATATCTATATATAAAACAGGATGTGTGTATGTATGTAACGTATGGACTCCAAAACGGCTGGGCCTATTTTGATGAAATTTTCAGGGAATCTTCAGAATATTCAGGCGGGTGACACTGTGAAGTCTGATTTTTGATTTTCGGTCTGTGGGCGGAGGGGCGTGGCAAAATCCAATTTTCATATTGTACCACCAATGACATATACATATATTTACATTGCTAGAAAAACCACCGCAACACGGATGCAGAGGGAAAGAAGAGCCACTGAATCAGCTGAGGAACGCGAATCACGTCTTCAGGAAAATCGCGAAAGGGCATCTACGTCTAGAGCCGCAGAAACGGAAAGAGAACGCGAATCACGGCTTCAGCAAATGCGTGACAGTGCATCTTCATCTAGAGCTGTTGAGACACCCCAACAGCATGTCGAAAGACTTGCTGCCAATCGCTCGCGAATGGCTCGATCAAGAGAAAGAATCGATTTAAAGTTGGCGGCATTTCACTACAATAGGGACGATGACTACCGCAATCACAAGGACGTAGTGATTGGCGCAATGAACAAAGTTTGCTTACATTGTCGTGCTCTGAAGTTCACTAAGGAATCCCCGGGAATGTGTTGTTCGAACAGTAAAGTTGTTTTGCCACCAATGATTGAGCCGCCTGAACCCCTACAAAGTTGCATTTCTAGAGCCAATCCAATTTCCGAGCACTTCCTTCAAAACATCCGAAAGCACAACTCACGCTTTCAAATGACGTCCTTCGGAGCAACTAATATCATCAACAACGCCGGTTACATGCCCACCTTCAAAGTGCAAGGCCAAATCTACCACAGAATTGGATCGTTGTTCCCACTTCCCAATGATGATGCCAAGTTCCTCCAAATTTATTTCACTGGCAATGAAGCTACAGAAGTTGAACAGCGTTGCGCAATCAGTACTGAAGTCAGACGGGAAATCGTTTCGAGTCTTCAAGCTATGTTACACGAACACAACAGCCTCATCCGTTTATACAAAACAGCCCTAGACCAGATGCCGGCAGATGATTATACGGTTGTGATAAGAGCTGACAAGACACCGGCTGGTGAGCATGAGCGGCGCTTCAATGCACTGGTGATAGGTGACGTCTCAGTTGTTATGGTCGGCACAGACTTCGAGCGACGCGATATCAACATCATCCATCCCCGGAATGCAAGTGTTCAACGCATTGCGGAAAGTCATCGATCGCATGATACAATATCCAGTGCTTTTTCCACGGGGTGAGGATGGGATTAGGATTAGGATTTCAACGTAATGCAAATGAACCCCAACTCAAATGGAGAGTCGACAAAAAAAGTTTCCTGTATGGACTTTTATGCCTATCGCCTTATGATCAGGCCAAATGAATGTAATTATTTGTTGAAATGTCGTGAAGTCTTCCATCAATTCATTGTCGACAATGTATGCGAAAATTGAAAGTGAACGTCTGCTCTTCATTCGGTTGAATCAGCAAAAGCTACGCGTTAAAGAATATGTCCACTTGCGTGATGCGATCGCCAATGATGGAAACGCTGCGAATATCGGCCAAATGGTGATCTTGCCAGCGACATACACAGGCAGTCCGCGAGACATGCATCAGTACGCTCAAGATGCTATGACATACGTGCGCAAGTATGGACGGCCAGACCTCTTCATCACTTTCACATGCAACCCAGCATGGAAAGACATCACCGACCTTTTATTTACCGGCCAAAGTTCAACACATAGACACGATATCCTCGCCCGAGTATTCAAACAGAAGTTGACAAGGCTGATGGATATCATCACCAAAAATCACATATTTGGCGAAACTCAGTGCTGGATGTACTCGGTTGAATGGCAGAAGCGAGGCCTGCCACACGCCCATATTTTAGTCTGGCTAAAACAAAAAATCATGCCAACAAAAATTGATTACGTGATTTCCGCAGAACTCCCGAATCCCACAGCAGATCCGGTTCTATTTGAATCAATCCGAAAACACATGATCCACGGGCCTTGCGGTGAACTGAACACAAATTCACCATGCATGAAAGAAGGTAAGTGTACAAAGCGCTATCCACGCGAGCTGCTCCAAGAAACTCAAACAGGAGGCGATGGATATCCTCTGTTTAGGCGAAGAAAGGTGGATGACGGTGGATACACAACTACAATTAAAATGCGCAATGTAGATGTTGACGTCGATAACAGATGGATCGTGCCCTACTCACCGCTGCTTTCAAAAATGTTTGATGCCCACATCAATGTTGAGTACTGTAATTCGGTGAAGTCGATCAAATATATTTGCAAATACGTCAACAAAGGCAGCGACATGGCAGTATTCAGACTTGCCAATCAAACTGACGAAATCATGCATGCAATGAAGCAGTTTAGCGTATACTTTCATTCAACATCCACGAGCGATATCCAACAGTTCAACATCTAGGTGTTCATTTGGAAAGTGGCCAGCGTGTTTATTTCACCGAACGAAATGCTGAAAATAGAGCCGAACAGCCGCCACACACCACTCTCACCGCTTTCTTTGAATTGTGTGCAACCGACAATTTCGCCAAGATTTTAATATATCCTGAAATTCCAAATATTACACTTGGAACACGTCGTCGAAGAAGTTCATGAGAAGAAAGCATGGTGCGATTGTCGCAGAATATGCTGGTGTGCATTCTTCTCATGCTTTGGGACGTGTCTACACCGTTCATCCGAATAATGCTGAATGCTATTATTTGCGATTGTTATTGCATACGATCAAAGGTCCAACATCATTCGCCGCCTGGGGCCTGCTTGAAAGTGATCAGCATTGGAACAGAGGCGTCACTCACGTGTCACCCAAAACAAATACGCACTTTGTTTGCGATAATTTTAACAATATGTTCACCATCTAATCCCCGAGAACTGTGGGAAACGCATCGTGAAAGCTTAGGTGAAGACATTCTCAGGCAATCACGCGCAACTTATCCTAACCAGGAGTATTCGGACGAGATTTTCAACCTAACTCTACTGCTGATTGAGGACATGTGCATATCCATCAACAACAAAGTCCTTATTCAACTTGGAATGCAGGCTCCGATACGGGACATAAACAGTGTTGAAGACAGACACCTGGTGCGAGAACAGCACTTCGAAGTCAACTAGCAACAACAATATGTGGAAACTCAAACAAGACGGTTGGTTGATGATCAAAAAACTGCTTACGCAAAAATCATGCAACGGGTAACAAACGGAAGTGGCGGACTTTTTTTCCTCGATGCACCAGGGGGAACAGGCAAAACATTCCTCATCAATTTAATATTGGCGTCGGTTCGAATGCAGAATTGGATTGCACTCGCAGTGGCATCATCGGGAATTGCATCAACGCTATTGAACGGCGGACGCATTGCACACTCAGCACTGAAACTTCCATTGAATTTGAACCAGGCAGAAACACCAACTTGCACCATCAGCAAAAACTCCGGCATGGCCACAATCCTTAAAACGTGCAAAATATCATTTGGGACGAATGCACAATGGCCCATAAGAAATTGCTCGAAGCGCTTGACCGGACTCTACGTGATTTTCGAGGAAACGACCAACCGATGGGAGGCGCTCTTATTCTTCTTTCTGGTGATATCCGCCAAACTTTGCCCGTTATTCCAAGATCAATGCCCGCAGATGAGCTGAACGCATGCTTTAAAGCTTCATATCTTTGGAACCGAGTCGAGAAAATCACGCTATCGACGAACATGCGTGTGCATTTGTTTCAAGACCCGTCTGCCCAAACATTCTCAAAACAACTTTTGGACATCGGAAATGGAAAAATTCCAATTGGTCGCGCCACGAACGAGATTTCGTTCCCGCCAAACTTCTGTCAAAAGCAAATTAATATTCAAGCCATTGTCGACAAGGTATTCCCAAGTATAACAACCTCCTACAAAAATCCGCATTGGCGGTGCGAACGTGCAATTTTGGCACAAAAAAATGATGATGTCAACAAGCTCAATGAGCAAATTCAATTGAAACTGCCCGGCAAAATAATCAAATACAAATCGATCGACACAGTAATGGATGAAGAACAAGCCGTCAATTATCCCACTGAATTTTTTAATTCATTAGAACCACCCAGAATGCCACCGCATGTACTAACATTAAAGGTTGGATCACCGGTAATTCTTATTCGCAACTAAAGCGCACCAAAGTTATGCAACGGAACCAGATTGACCATCAAAAACTGTTCACCAAATTTAATCGAGGCAACAATCATCGGTGGCAGATTCAAAGGCGGAGACGTACTTATTCCACGAATTCCGCTGATTTCCAACGATTTACCATTCCAATTCAAGCGGCTCCAATTCCCTTTGCGTCTTGCCTTTGCTATTACCATAAACAAAGCACAAGGCCAATCATTGACTATTGCTGGCTTAATTTTGGAAAATTCATGTTTTTCACACGGTCAGTTGTATGTGGCTTGCTCCCGAGTTGGCACGCCAAAACATTTATACGTTTTTACACCAAATAAAAAAACAAAAAACATTGTGTATCCGCTGTCCTTAAGAAGAAGTAATAAATAAATATAATTTCCAATTTGCCTTAAATACATGTGTTTCTTTTTTGATTGAGCCCATATCTACACCATATGTAAGTTATTCTGTGAAAAAACTTTATGATAGGTATTCCATGGATTTTTATTTAAAGGCCCTAAAATTTTGTTAAAAGCTCTATTTAAATCGTGTGGTAAGACAACACTAATGTTTGCTTAGGGCCAGCAACGCGGACCGGGTCAGCTAGTAATATTATAAATAAAAATGACATAAACTGCATGCTTTAATTATTATAATATATGTATGTATGTGTGTTAATATAATATATATGAAATTTATATAAAGTTACAATAAACAATTGTTAAAAGTATATTAAAGAGCTTTAAATAAATTGGGTCCAACACCAGTTCCATTCAAGTGGACTAAAATAAGTTAATTTAAATACTTTTAGTTTCACCCCATAAGCATGCGAGCACGAATTGTTCTTGTATCGCACTTAGCTATAGGACCACGCACCTAGGGCCTGCAACCAAGTTATTTGCGCACCTTCATAAACACGGATAGACATCTTACTCCAGTGCTTATGGCGGTGCGAAGCAAACGCACGGGCATATGGTGTATTGTAACGAACTTACTTACGCTGGGGTATACTTAGCGGTGTCCAGGGTTCGTCAACAGAAATTTATTCTAACGAGTGAATTTTGAATTTTTAATAGCTTTTATTTATTTAAAAATTATATTCTATTTAAATAACTAACATTAAATTTTCTACAGTAATTTAATTGTAGGTTGCTATCTAACGTAGTGCCTAGCTGTGTCAATATGTCCCAGTGGAGACGGTAAAAACCTTAAACCACTGTTCTGTCTACGTTGAGTTCCGTAAGTATTCTCTGCAGCTAAGGTCTTCGCTGGTGTTGTCTCGAGGTGGCGGTATGGAAGAGAGAGATCTATTCTTGGGCCGCTGGTGCTTTTATAGTCCCAAGCTGCCACAGTATTTTTGTAGGAATGGCCAATTCACTGTTGCTAAGGTCACCGTTCGTTGCCGTTGCTCCTGCATTGTTTTTGTTGGTTCTGCTTGCCCTGTGCAAAAACAATATACAGAAAGACCTTTCATTGCTCTCTTGAGTAAGAATCAACATATTGAAGTTGATGGCAACCACATTGGAATCCTGATCGGTAATTTCACGAAGCAGTCGTGAATATGTATCCATTGGCAGCCACACACACGACTGTTGTTGTTTGCACATTCGTATGAATAATTTTTGTGTGTGTGTGTGTGCTCACAGCAGAAGCGACTGATTTGAAATCAAATTTTTATTTTCTGTTCTGTGTGGCTGTGGTAAAATACACAAGAATGAATTTTCTGTATGGCAAAGGTTTCTTATTCGGAAAGGGGTCTTAAAACAAAGCATTTGTTGTTTTGCGTATAAGAAAGATTTGCCATGTCATGACAAAACATAATGCGTGTATATTAGAACACTAGACAATCTAAAATAAATATGCATGCATAGGATCTTTTATAAAGATTGAAGCGCAAGTGGTAAAGCGTTGGTCTATAGATTTTATGATACCGAGTTCGAGTCCGCTGAGAAATGTGTTTATTTTTATATTTTTTTATTGTGCATCCTTATTGTGTAAGCAAACTAGTAATTACTTTTATAAAAAATATTAAGAATAGTTTCTACTTTAGCATAAATTATCCAGTATTAAATAATTTTACTAAACCACACTGAATTGCTGCTGCTAAAGCAGATCATTACAGCAAAGAAATTTATATATTCTAAAAATAGTCATAACGGTGTTTCTTAACTCCCATACATACATTCAAGAATAATAGAAATAAAGATTAAGCCATGCGCATGTTTTCCCGTTAGATGACATAGTTGATCCCATCTAAGGGTTGCCAACTCCATGTGTAACAACAACGGGTGAAATATTTCCGATTGGAACACAACATAAGAAATATTTTATATAAGAAATCAATTTGGATTTCATTAGAAATCATTATTAAATATACACACAATGTTTTGTTGCTCCGATTATTTAAATTTTATACACAACTGGTTGCTCCATACATGAATTTGTTTGTACCCGCTCACAATAATGTATGTATTATATGAGAGTTGGCAACCTTGCAATTAAAACTAATTGCAAGATAAAAAAAGAAGAAACCAAACGTAAACATGAGGTGTACAGTGGGCAAATGACACCAAAGTAAAGCAGAAAATCAAGTGAGATAATTTACAAGTGAGAAATTGTACGTTTTTTGAAATGTTAATATTTTTTGGTATAACGAAGGGTATAACGAAGGAGTTTTAAGCAGTAATGCAAATGTTGAGATCGACAATACGCCCGATTTAGAAATATATATTTGCAAAAAAATTAAAAATGAAAACCCTACTCTTGCGGTAAACCCCTTAGATGACTCTACCTACTCCTGGGTTAACCACCTAAGTGAAGGTGGGCTAAGTATGCCATCAAGTTCTTTAACGATGAGATTATGCGATGCAATATTTATAAAATTAAATGGAGAGAAGTTGTTGCTTACGAGCGGATTTTTGCAAAAACATTGGCAGAAGCAAGGGACATAGAATCCAATGAAAAAGTAAAAAACTTTTTTTCCGGTGGAGGATGTATTTTAGAATAAGGTTGCTCAACGACGAAATTTCTCAAAATATCAACAAACGAAAGAGAAAATTTAATAAAATATTAACGTAATTTAAATTTTTTTAAATTATCTATCAAATTACATATGGTCCCACTGTCATGTTTACACACATTTTTTAAGTTTGACAACTGAAAATCATTAGCCAATAGGAACACGAGCTGCATGACGTCAGAGTTCCTACATGCGCAGAACATTTTTATTTTATGCGCGGGATGGCGTAATCTTTATCTTCTATCATTCTTGACATACATTCATACGGGCTTGAAATTGTGTTTGTTTTGTGCGATTTCAATACCTTTGTTTATGTTAGTTTTGTGATGCTTTTCCGCAATTAGCTCATAAATTTCACAAAATCTAATCCAATCAAACATTTCGTTCGTCAATCAATATGTGCAAGTTTTTTTTCGCGTATATTGGATTTTCTTCTGATGGTAGGAAAAGGAAGAATTTTGCAGATGTATTAACATTTTTCATATTTCTTTTATATTAATAAATTTTTTACCAAATAATAATTAACTTAAATTAATATATTTAAATTAATAGAATTATAATATATATAAAAAAAACCAAGTTGCATGGAAGAACTTAGACAGTAAATAATTAAAAAATAAAACTGAAAAGAAGTCCCAACTATTATTCACGAATATAGGTCAAGACAGATTATTTGATTTAAAGAATTTTCTATATATGTATGTATGTAAGTGGATACACATCCAAAGACAAGTTCACGCGGTAAAGAAGCACGAAGCAGTAAGAAGTTATTGCACATCTCTATTAGTTTCCATAACTCAAGTCTCCACGTCAAAACAATTGAGTTGCCGGTTGTAGTATTTCGAATGGCGTTGGTAAGCCCTGCACACCTCATGTAGACATTTTTTGAGGTATATGTCAAATGTAATGGGAAAAAGACGCCGCACATTATGTTAAAATTTTTTTTACTAAACATTATTTATCATAATATAAATTTAAAATTTCTTGGAGTTTTAAATACTTGAAATAATTTTTTATAGATTTGTGATTATAATAATTTTCGATTATGAAGTGGTTTATTATGCGTTGCATAATCTTCTCTATCCATTCTGACTAAAAATACGTAATAAAATAGTCAATAAAATAATTTCCGACATTTTTACAGCGCAGGGTTATTGCAAAACATTCACTTTAATTATCTTGATGTTAAATTTCATGTTTTTATAACTGTTTCAAAGATACTGACTGTACCTGCATGTATAATAGTTTCAGTTGCCTTCGAAAGTTTCTTTGTTCATTCTTTTTATTGTCGTTCGTCTTTGAGCGAAGCTGGTGTCTGGTAAAGTTTTATTTTTGTATTGATTTAATACCAATTTTTGTTTTAAATATTCAATAAAATGTTAAGTAAATTAAATTTTTTTCATTTTATTACAATTTTTGTATTATCTAGATACTGGAAGGGGTCTGTAAATTGAGTTTTCAATGGAGGAATCTACATTAAGATGACGCGCTCCCTTAATGCTCCCAAGAGATGTGAAAAGGAGTGCTCCCTTCCAATGACATGCCTATGTATAAGGAGGCCAAAGGGCGCATAAAAGGGAGTTCTCACTTTGTACTCCTAAATTATGTTAAATTGAGGACTCTCAGATAAAACAACATTTTAGCTTTCGCTCTATACTCCCCTGGGTATTTAGCAAGAGGTCTAAAGGGAGTACTCCTTTTGTGCTCCCATAGGATGTGAAGGGGATGTCAAAAGAACTTTTTCGCTCAGAAAAATAATCTTTTTTAGCTTTTCGCTCTGACCTCCCTTACAATGGCATGCCTATGTAAAAAGGAGGCCATGGGGGCAAATGGAGCAATTATACTTCCCTTTGAAGACTAAGGGGATAGTCCCCTTTCGTGCTGGGAGCTTGGTGGCGTGAATGTGTGATTGGGTATCTAACATCCATGCATATATATTTAATATGTTATGACTACGAATTTCAGCGACTCGTACAAGACCGGCGCTCCCAGGAAAGACGTTTGTAACGCGACCCATTAGTCAATTTAATGGTGACTGGTTGTCTTCATGTATAAGCACAAGGCCGCCGATTCCGATATTAGCCTTGGATGATGACCATTTGGTGCGACCTTGTAAGTCATGTAAATACTCCTTTCTCCACCTTTCCCAAAAGTGGTACTGGATTGCACTAATGCTCTGTAATTTTTGAAGATAACTTATGTCGGATTGGGTGTGGCCAGGATCTGGTATACCCTTAAGACTAGCGCCAATAAGCAAATATAATGGCGTCATCACTTCGAGGTCGATAGGATCAGACGATGCAACACAATTTGGGCGCGTTTCATAATATCCTCGATTTCGACTAAGGCTGTTGATAAGCCTTCGAATGTAAGTCACGTTGAACTCAAACACTTAAGCAAATGTCCCTTTGCGAGCCTGACTGCAGCTTACCAAATGCCGCCAAAGTGGGGTACGCGTGGTGGTATGAACTGAAACTAAATGGAATTGAGAGGGCAAACATGATTAATATCATTTATGTGAGATTCTTGAAAGAATCGTTCACGTAGCTGCTTCAGAGCGGATGCGGCCACGACAAAATAAGTTTCGTTATCACATGTGATGCGTGATGGCATACCTCTACGCCCAATTAGACGCTTTAACGCGTCGAGAATCGCATTCGCCGAAAGATCCGAGACTGGCTCAAGGTGTACTGCCTTTGAAGATAAACACACAAAGACGGCAATGTGTGTTTTGTATGCCGCCTTCCCACGGGTGTTTAGGTAGTGTTTCGAATCGACAATGAAACTATCACAATACTTACAGCAATTCAATGGAAGTAAAACCCAATCTGTTTACGTGGAAAAAACTTATGAAAAAAACACTTTTTATTTTACTTAATTAAGGTCAACAGATTACTGGGAATTATGCGATGCATGTGTACAAAATATATTCGGACGCACAATACAATACATTATTAGCACATATAGACATACATATGTATAAATATATATATATATATATATATATATATATATATATATATATATATATATATATATATATATATATATATATATATATATATATATATATATATATATATATATATATATATATATATATATATATATATATATATATATATATATATATATATATATATATATATATATATATATATATATATATATATATATATATATATATATATATATATATATATATATATATATATATATATATATATATATATATATATATATATATATATATATATATATATATATATGGTGTGATCAAAAAATTAAGTATTTATTTATTCATCAACAACTATCTTGTCCCCTTCAAAGTAATTCCCCTCAGATATAATACACTTATGCCAGCGTTTTTTCCAATCCTCGAAACACTTCTGAAACGCTTTTTTTGGAATCGCCAACAACTCCTGTTTCGATTTTTCTTTTATCTCCTCAATCGTAGCAAAACGCATTCCTTTCATCGGTGTCTTCAGTTTTGGAAAGAGGAAAAAGTCAGCGGGGGCCAAGTCCGGTGAATACGGTGGTTGAGGCATGATAACGGTTTTGTTTTTGGCCAAAAACAGCTCCTGAGCGATGTCCATGCGACGTTGTTTTTGCTCAAAATTTATCAATTTCTGAACAATCTTCGCTGCCGCACGTTTCATGCTTAAAACATCCGTAAAAATTGCTTGGCATTAGCCGAACGATATGCCAACATCATCAGCAACCTCTCTGATAGTGATTCGCCGATTATCCAAAATCATTTACTTCACTGCGTCAATGTTTTCATCGGTTGTTGACGTGCTCGGGCGACCAGGACGAGCATCGTCATTGACATCTTCTCGGCCTTCCTTAAACCGGTTATACCACAATTGAACTTGTGTTCTGCTCATAGTAGACTCGCCAAAGGCCACAGTCAACATTTCAAATGTCCTTGCGCATTTAATTTAATTTTTTACACAAAACTGAATACAGTTTCTTTGATCCATTTTTTCGAATAGTACAAAATCGAAGAGCACACCAAAACACGACTAACCTTTTTATCTCTTTTCGTGAGTGACTTATGTTCGATGTTCGCATTTTTTTTTGTTATGTTGGTACACATGTCTGTTATATATGTTGGCAATACCAACCATTTTGGATTGTCAGTTTGTTTTTGATAGATAAAAAGGACCACAAAATCGACACCACAATATTGAAATGGCTTGCCAACGGTAATTCATCCCTTGGTAACAGCCATTGATGCTTTGAATAGTACGACAAATCAGAATTTTGAAGCCTGATACGCAACAATTCGAAGTCATCTCTTTTATCTATAAACGGCGCCAGGGAACGGAGCGTTCCATGCCCTTGTCGAGAGCTTTAATTATCCATCGCAAAGTGATGGCCTTGAATGAAAGCGCATATATGCTTTAAGGCGATAAGTATCTCTTATGCATATAGATCGCCAGCAAGCGTTTCATGGTGACATTTGATGGGAATGAACCGGAATATGTACCCAAAAATCCGAATCAGCTTTGTGCATTTGCTGTAGTGCTGAATAATTGTCAACAGCGGATTTTTTTATCTTTCGCATTCACGAGAATATTTGCATTTTTCAAGCTGCTGTTCTTGCAGTGAAAGCTTGTCAACGATGTTAGGTGGGTGTTAGGTGGGTGTTAGGTAGGTTAAATTTCAACTACAAATTATGTAAAACTATTTATTATAGTGAATCGCACGTCAGTCCACTAGCACGCAAGAATGAGAACAACCTCTCGTTATATGTATATTTAAAAGAACAATGTCTGTAAACAGTTTTCGTACATAACAGTTTACAAGCAACGTTGGTAGTCTTCATACACTACACTATCCCTATGATGCTAACAAGTATTTTCAAGCAAATTAACGTGCAGCATAGTAAATCGCCTATTCTATGCAGCAGCCATGCGAAACTGCATACAAATCCTAATACAAGAACCATGGGTAGCGAATAAACGCAAATGTGGATTAGGGGAAATTCAGTGGTGGTCCGTCCTTTACTGTGAGGGCGAAATCCGTCCTCGTTCTTGCATTGTCAAGCCGAAAGCAGTTGACTCCATCACATTAAGGCAATTCTGCTGCCAAGACTTAGCTGTGGTTAAAATTCCGCATGGTGAAGGGGGTAGGGGAGCAGAGTCGATTATTGTTTCAGCTTATAGCCCTTAAGACTCTATCATGCCTCCTCCTACGGGAGGCATGCCCAGTGTCCATGAACTTAGCCCTAATAGTAGCTCTGATGCAAATTCTCAGAACACTATTTGCGATAGCAACAAATCTAACTTCAGGGGGAATAAGCTGATGGATTTTATCCAGTCCTCGCGTCTGGCTATACAGAAGGCTGGCACTAGGCCGACTTTCGTCACTAATAGAATACAGGAAGTGATCGATCTGACGCTGTCAAATAACACAGCGGTGGATCAAATCACCAGTTGGCGAGTTCTCGAAGGAGAGTCTCAATCGGACAACAGAAGCCTAGAATTTCGGTTACGGCCGAGACAGACTCGACTCCCGCAGGTCCTAATCCACGAAAAACGGACTGGACACGTTTCGGTGACCTTTTTAAAGAGAGCATTTGAGAAGTTCCCGAACTTCGTTGAGGAAGCTTCTAATTCATTAGGGCGAATCTTGATTGAGTGCTATACGGAGGTGTGTCCGGAACGAAGGTGAAGAAAAAGCAAGGCGCTCCCGTGGTGGCACGCTGACCTTTCGAACTCCTAAAAACCTCCAAGAGGCTTCTGAACCAAGCCCTTACAACTTAGTTGGAAGCACACTGGCTTGTGTACCGTGAGCTGTTGGAAGAATATAAGAATAAGGTTAAATCCTATAAATTGGACACTTATAGAAAGTTTTGCAGCGAAATGGAGGATCAAAAGAGTTCACCAAGGCTATGTAAAGTTCTTCAAAGGGACCGGCCAGACAAAGTAAATTCTCAGTTGACGCCTGATGGTTTCTACAATACCTCAAGATCGGAAGTAATTGATATACTCCATGCAACAGCTTTATCTGGCTGCAGGATTGCTACTCCTCTGAGCGCCATCAACACATCTGATAAGAATAGTCTTGCTATCAAAAGGCTTGATTGAACTGAAGAAACATTCATTTTCACCTTATCGTCAATTGATCACTTCACGTTTGCAGGACCCGATGGTATTTATCCAGTCATGGTGAAGCGAGCTTTGTCCCTCAACTCTTGGGGTTTCTGAAAACAATTTTCATTGCTTACCTGTCTCATGGATATATTCCACGTCTTTGGCGCTCGGGGAAGAACAACTACGCTTTACCGAAAAGTTTGACACCAATAAGCTTAACATCGTATTTGTTTAAAAGTCTGGAACGTATGGTTTAAGGTTCTGAGACAAATTCCACTCAATGCATATCAAAACTCATATCAGATAGAAAATGTTGCTATTCGGATCATCACGACTGTGTTAGCATGGTTCAAAAAGGGCTGGAAACAGGAGACTTCACTCTGGGAGTGTTTGTTGACATTGAGGGGGCCTTTGAGAGTGCTACCTTTGAATCAATGTGCTACTCAGCAATTAATCATAGAAAAGAGGAAGCCATTGTGCTGTTGTGAGTCAGAATCAAGCTACTTACGCGCAGTTGACTAACAGCACCGGCTCATATTAAACTCATTAATCAATGCACATATTTTTAGGGTGCAAATATTGTAAATGAGTAGTATTTATGCACTAATTATGATGTAAACTTTTAGGGTGTCACAGTTCCGCAGTCAAGCTGACGAGGGGCATTTAGAATGCACCGACGACACTTTTACTGAAGTAGGGCGGCTGGCTTGAGCAACTGACAAATAACAATTGCGAAACTGGAACACCAGAAAAGTCAAGACGTAGGCGGTAGTGTTCATTTGTAAATAGTATATAAGAACTAGTATTTTAAGAATAAACCTCTTGTGTTTGGAAACCGAAAAGTGGTAGTGTTTGAATTCTATGTTAGGGCTCTTGATTTTTCAGCCACGCGCCCGAAAACGGCGACAGGACGTCTCTCTCGCCGACAAGCAGACACGAGGACCCCAACATTTTGGCGCAGCCGGTCTAAAGGACCTATTGGAGCAATCCCAGGGCAAGGAACCCTGAAGCAGAGAGGCATCCTGCAACGAATTCGAAGGACCTCATCTAAGGACACTGTGGAAAAAAGGATGTCATCGGTAAAAATAATGGTTAGTAGAGTGTATAGTAGCGTAAAATAAGTAGATACTTCTGGACAAAGAAGTCGCAACCTATAGGCGCGTTTGCGCTGTTGCACGCAGCTTTGTATGGGCAACCATAAACCGTCAGTATGATCGGACGGTCTATGTATGTCGTCTTAGCTGTGAGGATTTTTTTTGTAGGGATTTGTGTTTGTTTGTCGGTAGGGACATTTATACGATTCAATTTATATTGTTTCGAAATCAAAATAAAGATTGATTTAAATATTTGGCATTTTGAGTTTAGGGTATTAGGTGAAGAGGTGCAGACAACACGTGTTGTTGCATCAAAGTTTTCGAAGTTCGGAAACTACGATTTGCGTAGCAATGTTGAAGAAAACATTTAAATGCTATTATTATGTGGCGCATACTTTACGGGTTTATTTTTAAATATGGTTTCAAATTTCCGGGAATGAATCAAGACACTTTTGCCGCTAAATCAAATTTCGGTTTTTACAAACATATGGCCTTTTTCTATGGATTCTTGGGAGGATTAAAGATGGTGAGAGGAAATCAAGGAGTATCTGTGAGGAAGCCAAGGACCAATTTGCATTGATGGAAGGACTTAATGGACGCCGGTAGACAGCGGAACTTTGTGATGGAAAACAAGTATAGCCGAATATGTATATAGAATTTACGGTGGAATGTTTTTTTTTAAATAAATTTGTATTTATCAATAAGTAAGATGGAATAAAATATTGGGATAAGTTAATAACAAGTTTTAACAACTATTGGATTTTTATTTGTAATTGGGATACGCCATCTGTTCTGGCATTTGGGATATGACGAAGGAAGCGCAAGGATTACTGCTGAGGCAGGAGCAAATTGGCGAAACGATTGAAAAGCTGGTCCGTAACTTTAAGAAAGACGGCAGTTTACGTAAGGACAACGTGTATTACCGCAAGCGAATAACACAGTTGCAAGATCTGGGGAGAGAGTTCAACAATACTCACGGACTGTTGTTGCCTCACGCATTTGAGTACGGCAAGGGAAAATATTTTGCGGAAAAATACGCAGACTACATAAATAGTCTGGTCAATGAATGGGCAGATACATTTAGTTCTGAATTAGAAGGACTAGGGCAACAAACTGTGAGTTTGGTTTCACCAGACGAGGAAGTAAGGAACAGATTGAAATCAATGCAGTCAGAGGTGGAACTGTTTACTGGGAAAATAGTTGACCAGTTCGAAGCGAGTACGAGCAGGGAAGAAGCTCAGGAATTGTGGAAGCAGGCGAATGCCGGAGGAGCTGTGTCACCATTGGAAGTAGCGGATCAAGCCTTTACGGCAATCCAAAGAAGAACAGAAGAAAAGTTATTCAGTTTTCATAAGAAAACAGAAGATTTGAGAGCACAAAAAGAGTATCTTGAGAAGAAGGTAAAGGAACTTTCTCAAAGATTGACGGAAACAGAGGAAGCAGCAACGCTGTTGGAAAAGGACTGTGCGGAATTGAAAAGAGGACGGGTGACCAATAGGACCTCACTGAATAGGGAGAGATCAAAATCAGCATCAGCTGGATTTACGCAGACAGTATTGACATTGCCTCCGGAAGTACGTTGGCCGGAGTATTTAACACCAGAAGGGATAAGCCGCATGGTAAAGCCAAAATTAGTACTTAATGAAGAAAGGCAAGCGGAATTTTTGTTTGGCGCATCTGAAATCGGTGTCGAGCCTTTTGCTCCGGGAGGCCCGATAAATAATAAAAATCAGGGATATCCGCCAAAGGAGCCGGAAGCTGTACCCGTGCAGCAAGGTTCCGATACTGTGGGCAGTATTTCGCCTGCACGAACAAACGACCGAAGACTAATTAGTTTGAATCCGGCACTGGCCAATTACCTCTCAGATCCGGGAGAAGAGAATTTGGAAACTCCCAAAGAGATTAATAAAACTAAGGTTTTACCAACAATTGAGAAAACACAAAGGAATAAAATGGGCATTCTGGAAGTTGCTCATGCGGTGGAGAAGTTGGTGCCCATGTTCTCAGGAGTCGAGTTGTATGATCTGAGAACTGAGATCCGGCGCTTCAAAGAAGGTTGTGAGCTAGCACAACAGAGTGTTCCGGAAGCGGACGGGGAACACTTAATAAAGTGTATTAGGCAAAGAACCACAGGTGATGCGTTTGATTTACTAGCGCATAGCTCAGTAGCACCCTGGCAGAATTATATGCACTTTTGGATAGGACGTATTTAAAACAAAAGTCGTATGACTATCTCGTTCCGGAAATTCAGGAATCAACTCAGACACCGGGGGAGGAATTGAGAGCCTGGGGACGAAGGCTCCAGTCTCTAGGGAACGCTGCTGAGACGGAAGCCAATAGGCAGTTTCCAGAAAAAGTTGCAGCTTACAAGGCTCAAGTAGAACGGACTATGATTTCTGTGTTCAAGGCAGGCCTGATAAATAGGGACTTAGCTAATTATACTCTCACTCTCACGCCGAGGAGCATGACAGAACTAGTGGAAGCGGCCTCTTTAGCTGAAGCAGCAATACAACAGCAAACGACAACAGGTGGAATCAGCTGGACGAATGCTCCTGCAGAGGTAGGAACAGTACAGCAGCAAAACAGATGTGGAATTGGAAGATTGATGGGTCAATTTCCGCAACAAAGAGATCAAGATTTTCCTCCAAGGAAACCCATTTGCTCATTCTGTCATAAACCAGGGCACACAAGGGATGAATGCGTTACACGCAAAAACACGCCCTACTATATGGAGTGCCAAACTTACGGTCATGAGGCAAGTAGACAGTGCCAAGTAGACACAAAATGGGATCAAAGTAGAAGGCAGCCAGCTACGAGGCGCCCGGATCCACCCTTGACGGACAGGAGGGGTAACCTCAGTAGACCCCGAGGTAATTCAACAGAAGGAATTAACCAAGGAAGAAATCCTTTCAAAACTGGGAGTGGTCAGCAGCAACCAAATTGTAATTCCAAAAGTGAACAAAGGATAAGCAACACCAAACAGGGGTTAAGATGCTTCTCATGTGGACAGATGGGACATCGGGCAGCGGAATGCAGGGATAGAAAATCCCAACAAAGGAACCAGGGAAACTTCCAGCGGCCCAGTCGAAGCCAATAGACTGGAAAGCCAAAAGAAAGAGAGTAATAATAAGGCCGGAAGTACGTGGGACTAGTAATGTAGGAACTACAGTCCAGGAGAAGAAGGAGCAGGAGGCTCTCCAGTATCACGAAGAGTTAGGGAGTGGATACGCGTCCATTTTGGAATCAAAAGGGCGTTGTTTCGTTGTGAGCAGGATAGGTGATGCCTTCATCGAGATACCCTGCGAGGAGGCAGCGAGTGGAAAGCTAGTGCTATTAGTAGATTCAGGGGCGGACACTAGCCTCGTAAAATCTAGTGTTTTACGGAAAGGACTAGTTGTTAATCCAAAGGATGTAAGAGCGGACGATGCATCAGGACACTGGGGTCGCTCAGAATAGGACATAGTGAAGTTAAGGGCATGAGTTTTAGAGTGCACGCAGTGGAAGTGGATAGGAAAGGTATCCCGGCTGATGGGATAATTGGCCGCGATAATCTTTGGGGACGCACCATACTGGATGCGCTAGAAAAGCAGTTATCGTTTTACGATAATAATAAGAATATAATTCTCACTCTTCCATTAAAGTCATGGCAGGAAGGAACCGTGAGTAAGGTTAAGAATAGTATGGAGGTAGTAAATGCAAGGTCAACCAGAGTAGTTACTATGCATGTAAATACGAAACTTAGGACTGTTGTTTTGCACAAGCAGCAGCTAGCGGAGGGCGTATATATGGGAGAAACCATAACGCACGTTGACAAGGGTAAGGTGTACGCTTGTGTACTCAACGACTCAGAAAAGGACTATCTGATGGATGAGGATTTTAGGCCTAAGTTCACTAGTTATGATAATTTTAAAGAACCGAATTATAGATCGGTTAATCAGATTAAACAAGTTGATATAAGAAAAAGAATGGAGAGACTGCTAGAATCACTGAAGCTAGACCCAAGCGTAAATTCAGAAGAGAAGGCATCAATAGAAGCCATTTGTGCGTCATTCCATGACATATTTTTGCTGGAAGGAGACCAATTGACGTATGCACCAGAGGTAGAGCATGAAATACCTACTAGGGTGGATCAAGCACCGATTAACCAGAAGCAATACAGGTTGCCACAGGCTCACAAAGATGAGGTAAATAGGCAAGTGGAAGGAATGTTAAAAGATAACATTATTTCGCCCAGTATCTCGCCTAGGAATTCACCAATAATTTTGGTACCAAAGAAGGGAGGTGCTCAGGGTCAGAAGAAGTGGAGAATGGTCGTTGATTTTAGGAAATTGAACGACGCCACTATCAAGCAGATGTTTCCGATACCAAGGATAGAAGACATTCTGGATCAATTGGGACACAGTAGATATTTTTCTACACTTGATTTAGCGAGTGGCTACCACCAAGTTCTGGTGGATGCCCAAGATAAGCAGAAAACCGCGTTCAGCACCGGTTTAGGGCATTATGAGTTTAATAGAATGCCGTTCGGATTAACAGGAGCACCGGCTACCTTCCAACGGCTAATGAACCATGTGCTAACAGGCTTGCAAGGGTCTGGATGATATTGTAATTTATGGGAAGAACTTGCAGCAGCATTCGCAACGCTTGTGCAAGGTGCTCCAGAAATTACGAGAACACAATTTGAAATTGAACACGGAGAAGTGTCAATTTTTGCGAAGAGAGGTGGTTTATTTAGGCCATCGTTGCTCAGAAGCAGGAGCACTGCCTGACCCGCAGAAGGTGGAATGCGACACACCAAAACAACCATTTGATAAGGTTCATATGGATATTGTAGGTATTCTACCTGAGACAGTTTCGGGAAACAAGTATGTACATATTGACGTTCCAAGATGATTTCTCAAAGTATATGGCGTGCGTGGCTATACCCGATGCGGAAGCAGGTACGGTGGCCAAAGCATTTTTTGATGAAATTATAGCACGATAAAACATACCTAAGGTTTTGATAACCGACAATGGTTCCAATTTTGTATCGAAATTATTCTCAGAAACTTGTAAGATGCTGGGGATAAAAAAGTTGCACATAACACCATATCATCCACAGGCGAATGGCTCATTGGAACGTAGTCATCGACCTCTGGCCGAGTACTTGCGCAGTTTTGCCCAAGAAGACGGCTCGAATTGGGATCAATAGTTGACCACTGCAATGCATGTACACAACAATACTGTGTGTATCAACGAAGCAAACTCCGTTTAGAACACTCTACGGGTTTGATTTCAACATGCCAGCGAATTTGAAGTGCTAAACGAGTGGCCAGGGAAGCTTATAACAAGGCACTGAACCCAGTAGTTTTTCATGTGGGTGATCAAGTACTAATGAAGAATCAGGCTAGGAGAAACAAATTCTCACCTGTGTGGATAGGTCCGTATGTAGTAGCAGAGATCCGAAGCCCAGTTACAACAGTCATAACGATTAAGGGAAAAAATAAAAAGCTACATAATAATTTGTTGAAATTATTCCACATTAGACCACACAACTAAAGACATGTGTTAGCAGTGTTATACAAGTGTAAACACAGGAATAACAACGTAAACATGTACGTGTGCGTATCAAATAACACACACAGCTCCAATTTTCAAAGTCAAGACCAGCAGAAGTGTGCCAATTAAACTCGAGCAAGTAAAATTGACGTAATAAAAATGTGCTTATTATGCAGTATGGCCGAACGAAGCACAGTAGGGAAAAATATATTTTTTTTTATAAATATTGCACGTATTTAAATAATAAAATAAAATAGTAAGACGTCGTGGGCAAGTAATATAAAACTTAACTTCAAATATGTACATACATACATACGGCGGTTAATGAAATGAAAGCAGTAGCGCCGGCACCGTTGGTGAAGTAAATATATACGAGTATGTATGTAACTGTATAATGTACAGAATGAATGTACAAGCGAATATTTAAAGAAGTATTCTAATTATAGGAATGGGTATGGCCATATAAGTAAGTATGTAGGGACATATGATTAGGAATTGGGAATTTGCAGATACTGCAGCAGGCTATATGTAGATATACTCGTACAAGGGTTTTAACTGTTTATTGTTTAGGAAATTAACGTATGAAAATTTGAAAAAATGTATAGGTTGATTGGGAAAATAAGCAATTAATTCTAGGTAATTTAAAGCGCCTCGAATGTATGTATGTAGCCATATACGAGCTAATTACAGGATGGAAAATAGAATCGTTAATGGATATATACATATCAGGCTAGAAGTAAATTTAAATAAAAAGTAATTGTATGCGATGAAAGATATAGTCATGCAATGGACAAAGTTTTGACACAAACGGGATTATTTTATATAATCTGGTTTTACTCGGAGGACCAATGAATTGGTTCAAAACTGAAATGAGTGATAACTCACGTGTTGAAAAAGAGCACGAAAAATTAATCGAAGCGAAACTATTGCCCTATATGGCTATGAAAACACTTAGTCCAGTCCACTTTTCCTCCAGGATACGGTAGCGAATCCGATAATGTAAGGGGAGAAGACGAGTGGACGGCAAATTGAATGATATAGCATTCAATTATGGGAAAAGCATGTTGTAGAAATATTGTTTTTTTTATATAGTCAGGAATAGCGTATATTTAGGAAAAGTTATAAATTTAAAAAGATTATAATCTGTGTAAGAGTTCAGATTAAAATTAAAGGTAGTTGAAAATAATTAGAGTTACAAAAATTAATTATTTAAAATCTAACTTAATAATGAAATAAGTGTTATAATAAAAAAAAAAAATACAAATCATACTAAATAGAAAATTATACCCAAAAGTATATGTAGTACATATAGTGTATTTATTTAAATATTATATAATTTTGAAATTTATTTATTAAATTGACTTATGAAATGTTTGACAAAAATTAAACATAGAAGAAATATCAAACTAAAATGTATATTAGAAAATTAAGAAAATTATTATAGGTGTTCTCTAAATAGCTCTGATGATGTGAAGCGAAGCAGGAAGTTCCGGGAACAGCGGATATCGGAAGACGGTGCGGACTAAAGGACCAACATAGTATTCGGAAAGATGCGTTTTTGAAAAACAGAGATTTTTGGCAGTTATCTAAGGTTTGTGACCCCAAGGATGCCAACATATTAGATTGGGGATGAATGGCGACGGATGTAATTTTAATTTTGCGAAACGGCATATGGCCTCAGCATTTGAACACGTTGTAGATGAGTTATTGACAAGCAACGAAAAATAAACAAGTTTCCTTGAGGAGTCATTTTTTTAATTGGACAATTTTATAGTACAATGTCCACCCAGTGTATCACAATCTCAACAGAATCGATTTTGGATAAGTTGAAGATGGGTAAAAGCTTAAGGAGGGTGACTGAAACCACCACCAAATATAATAAGCAGAAGAAATTTGGCTCACGGAAGTTAATTGCTTCATTGAAGTATATGTCCAAGCTAGAGTATGAACACATGATATGTGATTTACATATGAAATATGATTTAATACAAGAGGACACAGAGACTGGTAACCGACCAGAGTACACAAATTACATAATTGAACGTGTATCTCAGAAAAATACCGATTGTCTCCATATCAAAGCCAAACGATGTCAAATACCATTATGAGGAAGCTCAAGAGAAACACTTCCACCATAAAACGCATTGCTGCAAAGTAAGAAGGTGTATTGTAATCTCTCATGTATTCCAAATGATTTTTACTGGTTGAATACTATAAGCAGAGGCAGTACCACCTACAGCCGTGGGGCACACTATAAATGGAAAGAAGAGGGCCACTAAAAGCAAAGTTTTAATAGCAAACCAGATCGCCAACCTATAACATCTTTGTACGTACCGATGCAGAAAGAAGGGAGGGGTATGCAGAGTTCATCGAGGAACTTCACTCGGACAACGACGGTCGTCAACTGGACGAGCAGGTAGCAGAGGGCGCAGTATAATATAAGGTTTTAGGTATAGAATAGCATTGTGTTATTGTTTAGATGTTTGTATATACGCCAATGAGAAAAGAGTCAATGAAAGACCAAATTATAAAAAGAGGAATATAAAAAAAAAAATAATGATGGATAAAAATAAGAAAAAAGAAAAACAAAAACAAAGTAAAGAAAAAAATAAAAGAAAGAAAACTACAAAAGAAAATAAAAGCTAGAGAAAAAGAAATATATGGAAAAGAAAAGAATAAAAAAAAAAAAACCGTTGTAGAACCCAAATAAGGCGATTTCATGGAAAAAATAAAACAAATTATATATATGTACTATAGAGTTCAAACGATGCACATATTTGTTTGCAGTGCAAGAAAAATATTGCAAAGATTTAATGGAAGTTAGTTGCACTAACTTCTTTTAGAAAGAGGGGAGGGATGTTGTGAGTCAGAATCAAGCTACTTACGCGCAGTTGACTAACAGCACCGGCTCCTATAAAACTCATTAATAATGCACATATTTTTAGGGTGCAAATATTGTAAATGAGTAGTATTTATGCACTAATTATGATGTAAACTTTTAGGGTGTCACAGTTCCGCAGTCAAGCTGACGAGGGGCATTTAGAATGCACCGACGACACTTTTACTGAAGTAGGTCGGTTGGATTGAGCAACTGACAAATAACAATTGCGAAACTGGAACACCAGAAAAGTCAAGACGTAGGCGGTAATGTTCATTTGTAAATAGTATATAAGAACTAGTATTTTAAGAATAAACCTCTCTTGTGTGTGGAAACCGAAAAGTGGTAGTGTTTGAATTCTATGTTAGGGCTCTTGATTTTTCAGCCACGCGCCCGAGAACGGCGACAGGACGTCTCTCTCGCCGACAAGCAGTCACGAGGACCCCAACAGTGCGTTGGATTCACTCCATGCCTCCTAGGGGGAGTACTTTCTTCTCTACTATGGTACTTCATTATGGGCTCCCTACTCAATGATTTGCAACACGTTAAACGTCAAGTTCAAGCGTATGCTTACGATATATGCGTACTGACCTAGGGACGTTCCTAACCGACAGTTTGCAATCAAATGCAAGAAGTCTTACACTAGAGTAAGCATTGGTGTAATCTGCAGAGTCTTACAGTGAATCTTTACTAGGAGAAGCAAAATGAAGGGCCTGTTACTACCAACGATGAAAGGAGTAACAATGCAGCTGCGTTCTGGACTAATCACATATGCCTCGATAGTACGGTGGAGAGCAAATATGGTCAAAACCATCCTCTCTGACTACGCTGCAGAAAAGTGGGTGCTTGGGTGTCACTGGTGCTATGATAACACCCTTAATTCTCTACTGGATTTGCCTCTTTAGGATCTTCTGATCGGTAAGGAGGCAATGAAAGCGGCGTACACACTAAGATTAAGCGGGGTTTGGCAAGACGGCGTAGACTTTGAGCACAGCCAGATATACCACCAGATGTGGGAGAATTTTATACTTTTCTCGATGCTAGTAGACAACCGGGTGCCCTCTGTAAGTTGCAGAATGTGATATGAAGTAAGGTTCCAGGAACGACTTCAATGGTTAAGTCCAGAAACTTTGCTTTACGATCTACACTGAAGGATCCAAAACTTCAGACGGTGGCGGTTCCGGTTGGTATTTAGATAATGAAATTAAGTACTATACTGTCACAGGAAATATGACTACAGTTTTCTTAACGGAGGCCTTCACTATCCTAAACATTGAGAAGAGATGGCACGGGAAGTCCTGCAGTGAAGGCACTTGCTAACCCTATATGCTCCTCAAAGTTGGTGTGTGTATGTAACGCAAAACTGAAAAGTTTTGCAAAACACCATTGGTTATGTCTGGGTTCCTGGGCGTTTTGGTATTACAGGGAATGAGATTGCCAACAAGTTGGCCAATGAAGGCTTTGCCATTTAACCATCGGGTCCGGAACCTTTCTTTGGTATCAGTTCTGCATTGATCATGTGTTGCATCAGAGCTGGGCTCCTCTAGAACTGCTAAGTGCTTCGTGAAACGCCCAGACAGGAAATTAGCGACCTTTCTTCTACAATTTAGCAGTTAGGAAATGAGAATACTGTAAGACGTAATTACTGGGCAGATCACATGTGGTCAACATATTGCCATAATGGTTATCATCAAGGAACCGACTTGCCAATACTGTCTTGAAAAGACGACACTACTGCACTTCTTTTTAGTTGGCTAGTATTCGCAAGAATACGATTTAAGTCTGTTGGGTGGGTAATATACAGATATTATCAAAATCAGTTTCTTATTTTTATTTTGATTTTGTGTGTCCATCTGTCCGTCTGTCCGTCCGTCTGTCCGTCTGTCCTTCCGTCTGTCCGTATGTCCGTCAGTGGTACATTTTTTTCTGCACTGTTAAAGATATGGAAATTTTGTCACCTTTCTAAAATGGCTGTAACTTCGTTCCAATTTATGGAATCCTGACGCAATTTGGTAGTTATATAGATGTGGGTTCAACTAAACACTATGTAAAATAAGGGCGGTATAGTTAGCTGCCACGCTCACTATTAACAAATATTCATAACTTAAGATCTATTAGAGATTTATAGATGATTTTAGGAGAAGCAACATGTTGATATTATAAAGCTAACGGCAAGAAATGAGGTTGATCAGAAAAAGGCCACGCCCCCTTTTGATGTAAGAAATTTTTTGGTCTGACATCAAAATTAGCCTACCTAGTATTGATGCTATCGGTATTGTGAGGACCAAAATTTGCCTCGTAAATTTTTACCCACAATAAAATCCACGATCCCGGCCTACCCAACTATACACAAACACACGCCACAAATAATAAAGATGAAGAACTAGGTTTTCAAACGTTTTCTCACTGAGACATATATGCCACTGAGATACATACCGCACCGAGACACATACATAGATACCGGAAACGGGAAAATGCAGAGCAATACTTTAGCAACATATAAATATAATTAAGCCATTGGAATTGCAAGGACTAAGAACAGCCCACAGTTGTTACATTTGAATTTGAATAAAGACATAATAGCACTTGTGCAGTTGATAAGTTTCTGTAATCGACCCCTGGAACCCGCTGAGCTCTACCCCAGCGATAAAAAAGAGTCTTTACAGTATAAAATGGCAGAAATGTACATGGTGTCCTTAAAAGTGCGTATGCAAAATATGGGGATCATAATACCACTACCACCCCACAATTAACCAAAAATCATTATTGTGCTTCTATTAAAAATGTATCAACGAATGTCACAGGAAGGTTGTGGGTACTAACATTAAACACCAGACAAAATGGGCGGCCACGCACACTATTGACACCTCTTTATAACTTACGACCTATAAAATATTTTGGGCGAAATTTTTTATTAGCACGTATATTAACCCAACAAAGCCATACACAAGAATTGGGATCGATCAGATAAATGCCACGCTTCCCTCCAATATAGTTAACTGAAGTTACCCTACCGCAAATTACCGTATATATGTTTTCTGACGAAAACATCCCCATTGAAGAACTCGCACGCACAGGAAAAGTTAAAGGGTATTTCGAAGTTGGTCTAACCCGACTTCAGACTTCTTTACTCGTTTTTATTGTGTATTTTTATATACATTCGTGGTGTATGTTTTCTTATCGTAGTAGCTTTCAATGTATTTGTTAACATTGATAATTAACACCATTACACGGGTAAAGTCCACTAGTTTCGTTTGGATGCGTTCTCCCGAGGGGAGAATCCCGTCCAGGTTAGTTGAGGATTGTTCCTTATGCTGCTTTATTAACTAGCTATAGCTTTGCTTTATTTGTTGGTGGTGTATATTCTTTGCGAATTATTTTAGGCGCGTTATCAATGGTCAACCTTGATGGTCCGGATTTGTTTGCTGATCCCGGGGTCTATTTCGGGCAGTCTTCAGGGATTTGCTCATGTATGTATTCTTCAATTTGTTTGCATGGCAGGATCAAATTTGGAGAATAAGATCAGTTCGGAGGGTAGGATCACCCTTTTAGTTTCATAAGTATATTTGTATGCATACGAGCCCAGCATCGAGGTCGCAACTGTTTTCTTGTTGGGCAGAATAAGGTATAATCTTTGAAAGGGCTTATTAGACTAAAGTTCGCATGAAGCTAGAATACATTACAATTGTTTAAACACTGAAGAAAACGAGTAAAGTAGTTTCAAGTCGGGTTCGACCGACTTCGAAATATCCTTTACGCCTCCATTTGCAATGCTAGTTACATCGTGGCGATGTAAATTTTATGCAGATATGTAAATTAAGAGCACATCTAGGGTAAATTTCGGTAGAGTACACTGAGTTGACTATAATGGAGGGATGCGTGTTATTTATCGTCCCTATTTCTTGTGAATTGCTTTGCAACGTCAATATACTAATTTATATAATAATAGATGCGGTCCGCTGCGCTTCGCTACCCCCACCATCTTTTTATTGAAACGAAAGAAGTTTATTATTTGTTTGATTTTATTTTTAATAAAAAAAAATGAAATTGAAACGAATAAATGATGAAAAGGAATGAATGCACATACATTATTGGAATGCTCGGGGAAAAACAATGTTTTTGGTTTTAGCATGCGGAGCATAAATGAAAAGATCGGTGGGTTTTACGAGTTACGAACTCGCAACATGAAGTTGACTATGGGTGAAACATGGACATTAGATGACCACCGCAAGAACAACAAAAACCACACCAGCAGCAGCAGTAGAATGTCCACAAGTAATCACAGAACAGTGGAAACAGAATATTACGCACCACTACAAAAAACGACAACCATAAGAGAAAAAAACGACAACATAAAATACAATACCAACACCAGCAGCCGCAGTAGAATATTCACAGGCAATCACAGAACCATTACATTAGACGATCACCACAAGAAAATACAAAAACAGCAGCAACAATAAATACAATAACAACACAAGCAGCAGCAGGAGAATATACAACAACCAAAACTAATATCCACACGTTAGGGTTCTCACTCGTTTCCTTGTCCAACTACAACAAAGTCTGACCATTCAATGTGTGTCAGAATATTGTAAGTACAGAGAGAATATGATACAATTTAAATGACGTTTAAAGCAAAATGATTGGGCACAATTAGTGCATTGGTGGTAGGGCTTGAGGATCCTTAAAATTTCCGCCTACCTCATCCAGGTGATCCTGTAGCGACTTGTGTGTTGGTTGATCATGCCGCCCACTTTATTGGTCAATAGCCTTATCGTCTGACCAATTTCGAGACTGCACGTTTGATAACTGCAGATTGAGTACGAATCGTGGCAACTCTCACCAAGTTGTCTCCTAAAGTATGAATTTCGAAAACACGACCCAACAACCATTGTTATGGGGGGTTTCGTATAAGCACCAAGTCGTCGGATTTTAGATTGGTTTTAGTTTGAGGCCATTTGTAGCGCACTTGTAACTCATGAAGATATTCGCAATTCTAGCGCTTCCAAAAATCTTGTTGCATTTGTTGAAGCTGCTTCCACCTGGTGAGTCGGTGAGTATTAAAGTCAATTAAGTTAACCTCAGGTGGCATTGTCATTGGGCCGCCTACCAAAAAGTGACCCAGGGTCAGAGAGGTGCAATCGGTCGTGTCGTCAGAGAGCGCTGACAGCAGCCTAAAGTTAAGTACAGCTTCATCTTGCTTTAATACGGTGAAGAATTCCTCGAAAATTAAGAACGCATCACCAATGGTTTTAGCACCCGCTTCCCAGATGCTTCCGAAATTTGGCTATCCGGGCAGGATGAACTGTCATGAGATCCCTTGGCATGAGGCCATTTGTGCGGTGGCATCGAGTTGATTTTTAAAGGTTTTAGAATCATCTTTCAGTATGGTGTTTGCGCCAACAAAAGTTGTTGCTCAGTCGCTGTAGATATGCTTGCTGTATCCCCATGATGCAGCGCAGATACCGGCGCAGAGCGACTAGAAAACATACGGTCGTCATGTCGCTTACAAGCTCCAGATGTGCGGCGCGTATAATGAAACACACAAAAAGCACAACATACTATTCATAGCTTTTATGTCCTTTACCTTTCGATGTAGGGTCCAGCCTAATCTAGACCACAATATTGAAAAGGTTTTACGGGACCTCAAGGATGTACAGGGATCCCAATATTTGATTTGCAACAGTGGACTGTTGTCGGATGCATTTGATGCAGTGGTCAATATAGGATAAGATGCGCGGTATGTCAATCAGCCAATAACGAACATCGAACAGGGGATTGAGCTTCAGCAAAGGACTTTTCTGCTGATGGGCTTGCCCTGAAGTATACAGAAAATTTCATTAAAAAAATTTACGTTTAGAACATACCTTACCCAAAATTAGAATGCAGAGTTGTCATCTCATTCTCGGAGCGATGAATCGTCTACACCATCTAGTGACTACCAGAAGTGTATTCAGCTTTGAATATTTGTGTAGGAGGTTTGGAAGCTCGTTCCTTGGATTTTGGTGACATGGAACTGCATGTAGAACGACTACGTTTTTTCTGTCAGGTCCGCTGTGCAGTGGAGCAGGTTGCTTTGGCCATAGAGTATCATCATGGTGCAGCCATGATTGTTCTGACCACCATATGTCAAGGTCGGCTAGTTCTGACGGGAATATTCCACGTGATGCTATATAAGCGTTCTCGAAGGCACGTATCGCCACGAGTCAATTATATTTGAGTGACTCTATTGGCGATGTACTGCTTGTGTTTTCCGGGATTCGAACGTATCCAACAGAGCACTGTTCTGGCATCGGACCAACAAAACGTTTTAATTGACGGTAATTGTAGAGCTTGCAGTGCCTTGGTGGTAACCTTTGCAGCAAGCAATGCGCCCTTAAGCTCCAAGCATTGCACAGATATCTTCTTTAACGGTGCCATTTTAGTTGTTGCGATAAGTACGGACACTTTTCGTGTAGTACTTCCACACGCAAATATGCAAGAGCGGCATATGCAGCGTTGGATGCGTCCGTAAATAAATGTAGCTGAGAGCTTGCAGAGGAAGGTGAAGATGATACCCATCTAGGCACCTTGATGTTTTCGATAAGTGGCAGCTCATCACGAAATTTTATCCAGTTTTGCTGATGTGGTGCTGGTGTTGGGATCGTCCAATTTACAACCATATAACCAGAGTTGGTGCGCCATAATTTTAGCAGTAATTGTAATCATTGCAAGTAAACAAGTAGGATCGTATATTCGGCAAATATCGGAAAACTGTTGGCGTTTTGTTATTTCACCAGCAAGTGGCATGATATTGTAGTCGATAGTATGAGTGTTGCGATACCAATTGATGCCAATAGCTCTTGCTTCCTTGTCTAAATAAAGATAGCAGCATATAATACTGCGGCGGAATTGCGATGCATTCGACCTCCACTTTCAAAGCAGAAACCCGCCAGATCCAAGTAGGTTTTGAAGTTGATCTTGAAGCTCGAGTGCAGTTTGCTCAGTATCTGCTCCATGGAGGCAATCATCCATGTAGAAACATTCGCGAAGTACTCGTGATGCTTGCGGGTATGTTGTTTCTTCCTCTTTGGCTATTGTGTGAAGAACTTTTATATTTAAGTAGGGTGAGCAATTGAAACCATATGCTACAGTTAGAAAGTGAAATATATCTACGACACCATCCTTGTTATGCCAAAATATGCGCTGCATATCACCGTCGGCAGAATCAACCCACATTTGGCGATAGCATTTTTCTATATAAGCCATAAACCCAATACGATGCGTTCGCAATTTCATTAAAAGGGATGTTAGATCGTTCTGTAGTTTAGGACTCACGTGAAGGCAGTCGTTGAGCGTGATACCAGATTTTGGTTTTCTTGCTGCATTGAAAACTACTCTCAGTTTTGTTGCGGAGCTAGACTCTTTGTAAACACCATGATGCGGAATTTAACATACCTGTTTTGGCTCGACTTCTTGCGCGACCTGTTCCATGTGTCCTAGGCGCTGGTATTAGGCCTTAAAATTCTCTTATAGTGCATGCATTTTTGGGTATTTTACGAGATGATTCTGATAAGCGAAAAGTTTCAAAACATCAGCTTTTCTGGCATACAGCTCGGCTAAGCCACTTGTGTTCTTAAATGGAGAGCGAACTACAAAACGACCTTCGTTATTGCGGCGAGTAGTTTGTAGGAAATATTCTTCGCAGTGTGACTCGTTTAGTTTTATCGTAGAGTGGCGCGAAACGTCTTCGCCTTAGATAAACTTCCACATATTCTGAGCTAAATCAGTTAATTCTGAATACGTCGAGGCACAACAGGTTGTCTCCAACTGTAAAGTGTCTGGTTTTGGCAAGCGGCCGTAAATGACCCATCCCACATGGGAATTTTGTGCAACAGGTGCACTCTCCGAAAATTGCTTGATACCATTGTCTACCAGGTCTCCATATTGGTTGGCACCCAGTATGAGATCTATGGACCCGGCTTGTAAAATGTTGGGTCAGCTAAATCTAAATCCATAAATTCACCAAATTCCCTGGGATCGATCCGATTTCTAGGCATCAGGTGCCCTAATCTTGACAATATAAGCGCAGTACAATTTAAAATCATGCCTGTTTTCTGAGAGAGCCCACAGAAATTTGGACTAGGCCCGTAGATGTCCGAACAGCTGATCCCCCTATTCCAGTTACGGGGACGCGAAGCCATATACGGCATAAATGCAATTATTGTACTGCAAATTCACTGATGAATGACGCTTCTGATCCGTTGTCCACTAACGCGCATAGTTGTAGATTATGTCCCGTTGCAGCAAGTACTCCAAAGCATGCTGTGGCGATCATTACAGGTGTAAGTGGCGCTAGTGACTCACCTGCTGTTATTTGAGTTTCGGAATTGGTATTGGCAGTGTACGAGTTGGTTGCGGTAACGCTGCCCGGCTGCACGCCTACCGCGTCATGTATATATGTATGATGCTTTGCTTTGCATTAGAGACACACACATTTTGACGGTCAATCAATTTGCGTATGATCGCCTTTGAAGCAGGTCTTGCACAATTTTGTTTCTGTTACAAATTTTAGTTTATCAGCTGGTGTGGATTCACGAAAGTCATTGAAATACATTAGAATATGATTGCCAAAATCTCAGACATGTTTTGAAAATAGATTGGTGACTGCGAATAGATTGCGTTGACGTCGCTGTCTTCGTAAGTATGTCTTTCGGACTTCCTTTTGGTATGTCTGTCGCCTCCAACCTTTGTATGCGGTTTTCAAAAATTTCACATTTTCTTCGTATTTTGGAAGTTCGTTGGGTGAACTTAGAGACATTTCCCAGTCCTTCAGAATACGAACCAGTCGTCCCATTGTAATATCGGTCGCTCCAATTGTGAGAGCGCGTGAACAGCTTCAGTGGTGCCATCAACAAATTTCCTCAACGACGCAGCAAATTCAGTGGTCATTGTTGGTACGCAAGTACGATTTTACAAGACGGCGTTTGTTGTCGTAGAACTGTTTAAGAATGTCCCAAGCAATATTCCAATTGTTTTCCACTACTGATCGATTGCGTAAGAGCACTTCTGCTTCACTTTGCAAGCTGCTTTTGAGATAATGCAATCGCTGTACGTTAGAAAAAGACGTATCGTTTCTCACGCATGTTGTGAATACGTCTTTGAAATTCAACCATTGCTGAAAAGTACAGTCAAACTTCAGCAATTCAATTTTCGGCAAAATGGATTGTGGCACGTGTGAATGACCGTGTAACGTTAGGTTAGGTATAGACTGTCCAAGAGACTCGGTGCATGTTGTGGTCAAGTAATCGACCATGTCGTTGAGCTCCCCTAAAGCTTCGCAATAATCAGACTTAGTTGACGTAATACGATTACCGTTGCGGAACATTTGTAATTCTGCTTTTTTATCATCATCATCAGCCATAACCCTAATCTCATCATATGCTGCAGTATAGCGCGACCAATATTTCTCCAACAAATTTCTGTGCGCACAAGGAGCCTTTTGTTTGCTTTTGTTTAGCTGTTTTACTCGTTACTGCAGAGAAATTCTGGATTGATTTTGTTAATTAAAAATTTGTTTTCAATTTGTGTTTTGAATTTCAAGTACTTGAACTGGGAATTCACGATGATTAAATGTTAATTGCAGATTTTAATTTGAATTTGAGGTTTTGAATTTTCAGTACTTGAACTGAAAATTCACGGCGAAACAAAATTGAAGTTAATTTAAAACTGACATTCTAGTACTTGAACTAGAAAACCACGAAGAAATGGTAATTCAATATTTGTTCTTTTAGAGTTCTAATTTTGAACTGACTTAATTAAATCATTGCTTGCGTTTTTATACAAAATTAACATGTCAAAATCCATAGCAATACTATATAATACATATAATACATATGATCAGTAATACTGCAGTTCGATGCAAGTTTCACAACATATTTGCTAGAGTAGCATATTATCATGAGACTAAAACAGCAAACAAACGTGTCGAATTTCCGTCTGCTTAATGTGCAAGAGAATTTAAACTGTTGTTATGAAAAGTGCACTTCATTTATTATTGATGCAAAGAATAAATTGAGCAGAAATAAAAATTGCAGTTTTAAACAATATTAAAAAATATCGAATTACAATATATGAACAATAACAGATTTGTATAACGCTTCTTCTTTTGCTATTGGCATTATTGCTATTTATGCGAATATTATTAATTTTATATACTTTCGAAAGCAAATTTTTTGCAGTCAAGCCTAGTGCTATTACAAAGTTTTGGTTGGTTGATGTTGAGAAGCATTATAATCCGCGCTCCAATTTTTAGCTGCAAAACGTCTTCCTGGCATATCAAGGGAGTTTAAAAATTAGGTGGGATAATTCACCAACTCATCCTGATTCATGATGATATCCACTGA
Organism: Clusia tigrina; assembly: GCA_920105625.2. Classification (NCBI taxonomy): domain Eukaryota; kingdom Metazoa; phylum Arthropoda; class Insecta; order Diptera; family Clusiidae; genus Clusia; species Clusia tigrina. Next base: position 65,125,791 of record OV050030.1, read on the forward strand.
TTAGAATGTGAATTATGAACCTAGTATTTCATTTAAAATAACTTCGTTAAGATTACAGAGAACTTTGCTTTTTCCGGCCAGTAGTGCTCGCTTGCTTAACCAAGCATAATTTTTGTACTGTTGTGTTATATTTGGAAACATGCTATGACTCAGTTCTTCTTTTGATTGAGTGAAACGGCAAAAATCGTTTGGTAGTATTATCATACCTGTATTCCTGTCGACTGCCATTGTACCATCACCAATTTTCCACAATTGCTTCTAAAATTTAGCTGCTGATGGATCGTTTTGTAATTGAAGTCGTACGTTTGTTTTTAGTGTGATTATTCTTACATTTTTCCACAGAAATGAAGAATTCAAGCATATGTTTATTTCATCGGTAGCAGAAAGTTTAGAAATGACTGGTAAAGTTTGTCTTAAGTCTCCAGCTAACAGTGTCAAGATATTTCATTGTTCTATCCAATGCTTCTAATGATTTTTTGTTACCCATTGGGCATTCATCCCAAATGATTATCGCACAGTGTTGCGTTTAGTTATGATATATGTAGGATTGTCATTTGTCTGCATATTCAAGGGCAGTTTATGTGCAGAGTGTGCCGTTCGACCGCCATTCAATAAAGTAGCAGTCAATGCCAGTGCTAGTTTACATTGCGATCGTAGCGTTCCCAGTATCAAGAATGTTTTACCAATTCCACCAGGCGCGTCCAAAAAGTGCATTACACCACTTTCATCGTTAACAACATGTATAATCGTTTCGTATGCATGCTTTCATTCATTGTTCAATATTGTTATTTGGTGAGGAGTAGATGAAACTACGCATCGGCAAGTGGAGCCTCCCAGAGTGAGTCATCTTCCAGTAAAAGCAATCGTTGGTACGTATCATGATATGTTGCACACAATAGTCTATCAACTGTTTCAAGACTTTGAAATTACGTTGGACCACGAAGGATAACCAACAATAAACGCATATAAAAACACGCAGAATTGTTGTGTGAACTGTGTAAATACGTCCCAAAGCATCTGTCGAGAACACATTTGGCTAGCCATTAATAGGTTTTCCTTGCTTATGTCTTTGAAACCTTTTTTTTATCCCAAGTATAATATTGCGGTACTTCTGATAATAACCACGTGCTAGCGAATGTATCTGATGTACACAATTTCAAATCCTGCCACGGGCTTGGTCTCCAAAATGCTTCTTTCTAAAAAATATAAAAATCCTCCACACTACCTCATTACTGCTGACACTATTAATAATATTTAAAGATGTACTTTATGGACTTTACCGAATTACAATACTCCACGTTAATGTGGGCTTTGTAAGTTTTGGTCAAAATCGAATCCAACGATTATCAACTTCAATGTATTGATCTCTCATTTTGATAAATGCTGATTTTCCGTTATCCTCTGTCAACCGGCGTCGTTATAAAGTGTATCTATCATTGTATCATATCGTCTATATTACATTGTGGTACAGTGTATCTTCTGGCGTGCTGTCCAGCGGGTGTTTTATCAGCTCTTATGACAATTCTACGATTATCCGACGGCATTCTTTCCAATGCCATTATAAAGAAAGTCACCAATTCGTTGTGCTGATAAAATAATCTTGTAAGACAGTAATTATTTCTCTTCGTACGTTCGGAGAAATAGAACACCGTTGATCAATTTCATCTTTGGAACTTTCCAGAAAATAAATTTGAAAAAACTGATGAGAACTATCTGTAAATTGCAATAACGATCCGACTCTGTTGTACAACTGACCTTGAATCTTGATATTAAAAGATGTTAAGTTAAAATTTTTGTAAACATTGCAATTGTCGGTTATTTCTTCGATTACCTTAAATGTTGCCATGAAATTATCCCTGATAATATTTGTTGCACCAAAAGAAGACATTTGAAAACATGGATTGTATGCCTGAATATTCTTTAAAAAAGGCTTTGATTCTGGTGATGTTCCCATTTGCACAGCACAATCCTGGTGTTTCAGTGCTGAATTTGAGTGCCTTGCAATGTTCAGAAACTTTGTTCATTGAACCAACGTTCACATATTTGTGAGAACTACGAGGTTTGTTCAAAACGTATCACGAATTTCATGTTTTTTCAAGAATTATTTGTTTATTCATTAATATCTATTTTATCTCCTTCAAACATTATACACTTGTGATAACGATTTTTCCAATCCTCGAAGCATTTTGGAAAATCATTTTTTGTGATCTTGTTTAGCTCCTCCTTCGATGCCGTCTTTATCACCTCAATCGTGGAGTAGCGTCGTCCTTTCATGGGCCTTTTCAGTTTCGGGAAAAAGAAAAAGGCACAGCTGGCCAGGTCTGGGGAATACGGTGGCTGCGGCATTATTACAGTCTTGTTTTTTTCCAAAAATTCGCGCACAAGTAATGATGTGTAAGCAGGTGCATTCTCATGATGCAAAAGCCAATTTTTGTTCTTCCACAAATCCGAGCGTTTCTGCAATCGCCAGTAAATTGCGCATTACTTGAATATAATATTCCTTATTGACCATTCTACCCTGCGGCAATAATAAATAATGCACCATCCCACCTACAATGAAAGAAAACTGTCAGCAAAACCTTCACATTCGACCGAACTTGGCGTGCTTTTTTTGTCTTGGCTCATGCGGCAGGTTCCATTGGGATGATTGAACTTTGGTTTCTACGTCATAACCATAGACCAGTTCGACACCAGTTATGACTCTCTGCAGCAAATTTGGGTCGTCACGGACAGATTACAACAGCTTCTGAGCAATGTTAATGCGATGCTGTTTTTGGTCGAAATTCAGTAACTTTTGGTCATAATCGAATAACATGAGCCATTCGATATATTTAGGTTCTCAGCAACTTCTCTGACAGAGATTCGACGATTGGCCAACACTAGTTTCTTTCCTTCATTAATATTTTAGTCTGTTGTTGACGTGCTCTGGCGTCCGGAACGCTCTTCTTCGCTCACATCTTCTCGGCCCTCTGAAAACATTTTGTACCACCGACAAACGTTGCTTTTGTCCAAAGTAGCTTCGCAGTATGCAACAGTCAACATTCGGAATACTTCCGCTCACTTTGTGTTGTTTTTCACACAAAATTTTATACAAATTCTTTGCTCCATTTTTCGGGATAGACAAATATCGAAGACAAGCTAAAACACGTCCACGCACAAAAGCTGTCAAAAACTGACTGTACATTCAAAATGGCCGAGATTGTTAACATAAGTGAGGGTCATGAGCACCAACATAACGCCACAAAAGGATCGAAAATCGAACATCCGTAGCCCGAGAAAATTCTAAATTCGCGATACTTTTTGAGCAAACCTCGTATAATCTACTTGACTATCATAGTTGAATGCAGCACGATTGAAACTTATACGTGCTCGATTGTCAGTGTTCCTTGCTTCTCGTAACCGAGAACGTGACCGCGCACTGCATTTTCGATCATCTTGTATTCGCTGTGTGCGCTGTACTTAACTTTATTCTATTCTGGCAGCAGCTTGCCTCCTGGCATTAGTAGATTGTAAGACTAAATTCTCTGGACATTATGCTCAAAAATACTGGCTAAATAAATAACTAAATTTTCATTATCCACATATGTACATCTACAACACCACAAAAAATGCAACCATTTCGAATTAACTTTAAACAATTTCAAATGTATTCAAGCAATTTGTTCAAGGTATTGAAAAACTCAAAATGACAAAAAAAACTCATACATAACTATTTATTGCACTCATAACAAGACGTAGACATTGTTTATATACCGATCAGTTGGTTTACTAATCGGTTGCCGATTCCTTGGGTGCAATACCGAATGATCGTTATGACTTCAAGTGCAATACTGATGTCTGATGTCTCTTTGGGTACAGTACCGAAAGAATGTTGTAGCTAATCAAGTAGTATTCTTGAATTAACCTTGTGGTTGATATTGGCAAGAAAGGAAAATACTGTTGATTGTTTGACTTCAAAAGTATATCTCCATTTTAATTTAATTATTGATTGAATTTATATCATAACTTTGCATATTCTACAAAATTAAATATATATTGGGTCTGCAATTATGTGCAAGGCATCAGCGTTTGTGCATACTTAGGGCAAATTAACGCTTTAGACCGCACGTGTAAGGAAATGCTGATGAGGCTTCACATTGTTTTCGCATTAACCGGCCAATAAGTTTCTCGTATCGCTGCTACTAGACCGGCAGGGCCAACATGCTTGTTGTCAATGTGCATTTGTGTCATCAATATTTTAGTGATACCTCTCCGATATGGCAATAGGGCTTGGTATTTTGCTTCATGTGGTAGGGCTGAATTTGCTAGTCATCCTCCTACCCGCATAATGTCGTCTTTATCCAGAAATAGTGTAAGATCACCCATCCCCTTTCCAACTGGTTTGTTGTGCTTAAGAAGATTATATTCAGGATTGAATGCTTGTCTCTGCAGGTCACTGATTATAGTCTGAGTAGTACCTTTATTTCTTTTGCGGCGAGGACAATGGATTTTTGAATTCGCACATTGCGACAATTTTGAATGAATCGAAGTGCATATTGAAGATATGTCCATGAAATTCGATGGACAATCATTGAAGTAAACGACGGAATCTGTGACGTAGTAGGACATACATGTCGATTCCTCAATTCTATGGTTGAATTGGCTGCTGCCGCCGGCCACGATGACGGTGGTCCGTATAGAAACAGTGGTCCATAAAACCACATGCCTCTTTGTTTGAATTGACCCGGGTTGATGCCGCGTGAGATCGTGGCTGCCGGGTTTTTGTCTGTAGGTACGTGATGCCATCGTTTCTTCACCGTTACCTCTTGTATAGCTGCCACTTGTTTTGGTGGTGTAGTCTTTGATCTAGAATATAACAGCTGAACGTTCACAGATCCATCTGTTTTTATCGACCTTGCATAAATAACAGCTTCATATGCCTGCTCGGATGCATCGGCAAAAGCGTTTATTTCTCTCTGATGCACATTGTCTTTTGTGGTTGGAAATATGTAGCGTGGAATTTTCAAGTTCTCAAGTTCCTGGATTTTTTCTCTAAACTGCCTGCAGAAGGTATGCAAGTCCATAGGTAGTGCTTCGTCCCAGCTTAATTTTAGACGCCACAGCGATTTCATGAATATTTTTGCACATGAGACAACTGGTGACAAAAACCTAATGGGTCAAAGATATGCGCGATGACCGACAGTACTTGGCGTTTCGTTATTTTGGCTGTTGTGCTCCATTTGGTCCTTATTTGGAAGTTATCAGTCCCAGGTTGCCACGTTAAACCAATCGTTGTGATGGTAAAATTATCGTTGTCAAAATTAAATTGAATTGCTCCATTCTCTGCGTTGATGTTGGTTAAGAGTGTTTTATTACTCGCACACCATTTTCTCAACTTGAAACCTGCTGATTTGGTGAGGGAGTTCAATTCCTCCTGTATGAGCAAGGCTTCTGCTAACGTATCGCTTCCACTCATAACATCATCCACATAAATACCTCGTTGTAAGCATCTGGTGCCGTGCGGATATTGTGTGCTATGTTCCTTGCCTAATATGCGTAGACATTTTATCGCCAAATATTGTGCCGATTGCAGTATATTTAATTGGTAACTTTTCCGAGCTTCGCTTGGCGTCTTCCTCCACAAGATTAGTTGATGCTTGCGGTCAGTTTCATTCACGATGATTTGTCTGTACATTTTTTCGATATATGATGTGAAAACATATCTGCGTACTCGAAATCTCAAAAGAACCGCACATAAGTCTACTTGAAGTTTTGGACCTGGTAGTAGCACATTGTTCAATGGTACATTTGTGGAAGTCTTCAATGGTGCGTCGAAAATTACACGCAACTTTGTGGTGATGCTGTCTGGCTTCTGAACCCAGTGGTGAGGTAAGAAGTAGAGGGGTTGCTTTATACTTCCGATAACTTCTTCCATGTGACCTAGCCGCAGGTATTCCTCCATGAAGGCCGTATGCTGCATTTTGATGACGGGGTTTCTTTGTAATTTACGTTCGATGGCGTAAAAGCGTTGTAGTACGATAGCTTTCGAGTCTTCAAGAGGGCTTGCGTTATCAACAAAAGGCAAGCGCACAACGAAATGTCCGTTCGCTGCTCGATACACAGTTTGGTTGAAAAATGCTTCGCAAGTTCTTTCTATCGTTGTTAGCGGCGCGCTGTTGGTGTCAAATTCTTCTTGCTGCCAGAAACGCTCAAGCTGTTGTGTTAATGATTCATCTTCATTCGTAACTCCAATACCGCAGAACGTAGTCTGAATTGTTGATGGAATTGTGATGTGTCCACCAAGCACCCATCCGAACACGGTGTTTTGTAATATGGGGAGTCCAGCTAACAATTTGATTTGGCCGACTTCTAGCAATTCCAGGAAACATTCGTTAGCAATGAGAATGTCAATTGGACCTGATTGATTAAACTCCGGATCAGCCAATTTGATTTTTTTACTGTTTCAAGACTTTGAAATTACGTTGGACCACGAAGGATAACCAACAATAAACGCATATAAAAACACGCAGAATTGTTGTGTGAACTGTGTAAATACGTCCCAAAGCATCTGTCGAGAACACATTTGGCTAGCCATTGATAGGTTTTCCTTGCTTATGTCTTTAAAACCTTTTTTTTATCCCAAGTATAATATTGCGGTACTTCTGAGAATAACAACGTGCTAGCGAATGTATCTGATGTATACAATTTCAAATCCTGCCACGGGCTTGGTCTCCAAAATGCTTCTTTCTAAAAAATATAAAAATCCTCCACACTACCTCATTACTGCAGACACTATTAATAATATTTAAAGATGTACTTTATGGACTTTACCGAATTACAATACTCCACGTTAATGTGGGCTTTGTAAGTTTTGGTCAAAATCGAATCCAACGATTATCAACTTCAATGTATTGATCTCTCATTTTGATAAATGCTGATTTTCCGTTATCCTCTGTCAACCGGCGTCGTTATAAAGTGTATCTATCATTGTATCATATCGTCTATATTACATTGTGGTACAGTGTATCTTCTGGCGTGCTGTCCAGCGGGTGTTTTATCAGCTCTTATGACAATTCTACGATTATCCGACGGCATTCTTTCCAATGCCATTATAAAGAAAGTCACCAAGACAGTAATTATTTCTCTTCGTACGTTCGGAGAAATAGAACACCGTTGATCAATTTCATCTTTGGATCTTTCCAGAAAATAAATTTGAAAAAACTGATGAGAACTATCTGTAAATGGCAATAACGATCCGACTCTGTTGTACAACTGACCTTGAATCTTGATATTAAAAGATGTTAAGTTAAAATTTTTGTAAACATTGCAATTGTCGGTTATTTCTTCGATTACCTTAAATGTTGCCATGAAATTATCCCTGATAATGTTTGTTGAACCAAAAGAAGACATTTGAAAACATGGATTGTATGCCTGAATATTCTTTAAAAAAGGCTTTGATTCTGGTGATGTTCCAGAAACCAAGGAATGCAATGGTTCTGGTGGACAATTCAATGCCAACAACTTGACTTTCCCATTTGCACAGCACAATCCTGGTGTTTCAGTGCTGAATTTGAGTGCCTTGCAATGTTCAGAAACTTTGTTCATTGAACCAGCGTGCACATATTTGTGAGAACTACGAGGTTTGTTCAAAACGTATCACGAATTTCATGTTTTTTCAAGAATTATTTGTTTATTCATTAATATCTATTTTATCTCCTTCAAACATTATACACTTGTGATAACGATTTTTCCAATCCTCGAAGCATTTTGGAAAATCATTTTTTGTGATCTTGTTTAGCTCCTCCTTCGATGCCGTCTTTATCACCTCAATCGTGGAGTAGCGTCGTCCTTTCATGGGCCTTTTCAGTTTCGGGAAAAAGAAAAAGGCACAGGTGGCCAGGTCTGGGGAATACGTTGGCTGCGGCATTATTACAGTCTTGTTTTTTTCCAAAAATTCGCGCACAAGTAATGATGTGTAAGCAGGTGCATTCTCATGATGCAAAAGCCAATTTTTGTTCTTCCACAAATCCGAGCGTTTCTGCAATCGCCAGTAAATTGCGCATTACTTGAATATAATATTCCTTATTGACCATTCTACCCTGCGGCAATAATAAATAATGCACCATCCCACCTACAATGAAAGAAAACTGTCAGCAAAACCTTCACATTCGACCGAACTTGGCGTGCTTTTTTTGTCTTGGCTCATGCGGCAGGTTCCATTGGGATGATTGAACTTTGGTTTCTACGTCATAACCATAGACCAGTTCGACACCAGTTATGACTCTCTGCAGCAAATTTGGGTCGTCACGGACAGATTACAACAGCTTCTGAGCAATGTTAATGCGATGCTGTTTTTGGTCGAAATTCAGTAACTTTTGGTCATAATCGAATAACATGAGCCATTCGATATATTTAGGTTCTCAGCAACTTCTCTGACAGAGATTCGACGATTGGCCAACACTAGTTTCTTTCCTTCATTAATATTTTAGTCTGTTGTTGACGTGCTCTGGCGTCCGGAACGCTCTTCTTCGCTCACATCTTCTCGGCCCTCTGAAAACATTTTGTACCACCGACAAACGTTGCTTTTGTCCAAAGTAGCTTCGCAGTATGCAACAGTCAACATTCGGAATACTTCCGCTCACTTTGTGTTGTTTTTCACACAAAATTTTATACAAATTCTTTGCTCCATTTTTCGGGATAGACAAATACCGAAGACAAGCTAAAACACGTCCACGCAGAATAGCTGTCAAAAACTGACTGTACATTCAAAATGGCCGAGATTGTTAACATAAGTGAGGGTCATGAGCACCAACATAACGCCACAAAAGGATCGAAAATCGAACATCCGTAGCCCGAGAAAATTCTAAATTCGCGATACTTTTTGAGCAAACCTCGTATAATCTACTTGACTATCATAGTTGAATGCAGCACGATTGAAACTTATACGTGCTCGATTGTCAGTGTTCCTTGCTTCTCGTAACCGAGAACGTGACCGCGCACTGCATTTTCGATCATCTTGTATTCGCTGTGTGCGCTGTACTTAACTTTATTCTATTCTGGCAGCAGCTTGCCTCCTGGCATTAGTAGATTGTAAGACTAAATTCTCTGGACATTATGCTCAAAAATACTGGCTAAATAAATAACTAAATTTTCATTATCCACATATGTACATCTACAACACCACAAAAAATGCAACCATTTCGAATTAACTTTAAACAATTTCAAATGTATTCAAGCAATTTGTTCAAGGTATTGAAAAACTCAAAATGACAAAAAAAACTCATACATAACTATTTATTGCACTCATAACAAGACGTAGACATTGTTTATATACCGATCAGTTGGTTTACTAATGGGTTGCCAATTCCTTGGGTGCAATACCGAAGGATCGTTATGACTTCAAGTGCAATACTGAAGTCTGATGTCTCTTTGGGTACAGTACCGAAAGAATGTTGTAGCTAAAAGAGTAGTATTCTTGAATTAACCTTGTGGTTGATATTGGCAAGAAAGGAAAATACTGTTGATTGTTTGACTTCAAAAGTATATCTCAATTTTAATTTAATTATTGATTGAATTTATATCATAACTTTGCATATTCTACAAAATTAAATATATATTTGGTGTCTGCAATTATGTGCAAGGCATCAGCGTTTGTGCATACTTAGGGCAAATTAACGCTTTAGACCGCACGTGTAAGGAAATGCTGATGAGGCTTCACATTGTTTTCGCATTAACCGGCCAATAAGTTTCTCGTATCGCTGCTACTAGACCGGCAGGGCTAACATGCTTGTTGTCAATGTGCATTTGTGTCATCAATATTTTAGTGATACCTCTCCGATATGGCAATAGGGCTTGGTATTTTGCTTCATGTGGTAGGGCTGAATTTGCTAGTCATCCTCCTACCCGCATAATGTCGTCTTTATCCAGAAATAGTGTAAGATCACCCATCCCCTTTCCAACTGGTTTGGTGTGCTTAAGAAGATTATATTCAGGATTGAATGATTGTCTCTGCAGGTCACTGATTATAGTCTGAGTAGTACCTTTATTTCTTGTGGGGCGAGGACAATGGATTTTTGAATTCGCACATTGCGACAATTTTGAATGAATCGAAGTGCATATGCGGTGACTCGTTGAAGATATGTCCATGAATTTCGATGGACAATCATTGAAGGAAACGACGGAATCTGTGACGTAGTAGGACATACATGTCGATTCCTCAATTCTATGGTTGAATTGGCTGCTGCCGCCGGCCACGATGACGGTGGTCCGTATAGAAACAGTGGTCCATAAAACCACATGCCTCTTTGTTTGAATTGACCCGGGTTGATGCCGCGTGAGATCGTGGCTGCCGGGTTTTTGTCTGTAGGTACGTGATGCCATCGTTTCTTCACCGTTACCTCTTGTGTAGCTGCCACTTGTTTTGGTGGTGTAGTCTTTGATCTAGAATATAACAGCTGAACGCTCACAGATCCATCTGTTTTTATCGACCTTGCATAAATAACAGCTTCATATGCCTGCTCGGATGCATCGGCAAAAGCGTTTATTTCTCTCTGATGCACATTGTCTTTTGTGGTTGGAAATATGTAGCGTGGAATTTTCAAGTTCTCAAGTTCCTGGATTTTTTCTCTAAACTGCCTGCAGAAGGTATGCAAGTCCATAGGTAGTGCTTCGTCCCAGTTTAATTTTAGACGCCACAGCGATTTCATGAATATTTTTGCACATGAGACAACTGGTGACAAAAACCTAATGGGTCAAAGATATGCGCGATGACGGACAGTACTTGGCGTTTCGTTATTTTGGCTGTTGTGCTCCATTTGGTCCTTATTTGGAAGTTATCAGTCCCAGGTTGCCACGTTAAACCAATCGTTGTGATGGTAAAATTATCGTTGTCAAAATTAAATTGAATTGCTCCATTCTCTGCGTTGATGTTGGTTAAGAGTGTTTTATTACTCGCACACCATTTTCTCAACTTAAAACCTGCTGATTTGGTGAGGGAGTTCAATTCCTCCTGTATGAGCAAGGCTTCTGCTAACGTATCGCTTCCACTCATAACATCATCCACATAAATACCTCGTTGTAAGCATCTGGTGCCGTGCGGATATTGTGTGCTATGTTCCTTGCCTAATATGCGTAGACATTTTATCGCCAAATATTGTGCCGATTGCAGTGTATTTAATTGGTAACTTTTCCGAGCTTCGCTTGGCGTCTTCCTCCACAAGATTAGTTGATGCTTGCGGTCAGTTTCATTCACGATGATTTGTCTGTACATTTTTTCGATATATGATGTGAAAACATATCTGCGTACTCGAAATCTCAAAAGAACCGCACATAAGTCTACTTGAAGTTTTGGACCTGGTAGTAGCACATTGTTCAATGGTACATTTGTGGAAGTCTTCAATGGTGCGTCGAAAATTACACGCAACTTTGTGGTGATGCTGTCTGGCTTCTGAACCCAGTGGTGAGGTAAGAAGTAGAGGGGTTGCTTTATACTTCCGATAACTTCTTCCATGTGACCTAGCCGCAGGTATTCCTCCATGAAGGCCGTATGCTGCATTTTGATGACGGGGTTTCTTTGTAATTTACGTTCGATGGCGTAAAAGCGTTGTAGTACGATAGCTTTCGAGTCTTCAAGAGGGCTTGCGTTATCAACAAAAGGCAAGCGCACAACGAAATGTCCGTTCGCTGCTCGATACACAGTTTGGTTGAAAAATGCTTCGCAAGTTCTTTCTATCGTTGTTAGCGGCGCGCTGTTGGTGTCAAATTCTTCTTGCTGCCAGAAACGCTCAAGCTGTTGTGTTAATGATTCATCTTCATTCGTAACTCCAATACCGCAGAACGTAGTCTGAATTGTTGATGGAATTGTGATGTGTCCACCAAGCACCCATCCGAACACGGTGTTTTGTAATATGGGGAGTCCAGTTAACAATTTGATTTGGCCGACTTCTAGCAATTCCAGATAACATTCGTTAGCAATGAGAATGTCAATTGGACCTGATTGATTAAACTCCGGATCAGCCAATTTGATTTTTTTAGGAATAGGCCAGGTTGTCACGTTGAAACTGTGTGTTTGCAGTGGATGCGTATTTTTTGATAGTAAGTCAACTTCAATTCGGGCTGAGTAACTAGTCAATCGTGATTCAAGCCCGGTGAGTAGCGCGTTGTTGAATTTCCCCAATTCCATAAAAGTACTGCGGATTGTATTGCGTTGGTAATCCTAGCTTCTTTGCCAACCTGTCCGTAATGTAGTTTGTCTGCGATCCGCCGTCCAAAATTGCACGGCATTGAAATTCAGTGCCACGGAAATCGTTGACTTTTAAGATGACAGTGCTCAACAGTACATGTTTCCTGCCCACACGGTTGACAGGGCACACTAATGACGTGGTGATTGATTTTTCTGTGACACCTGTATAGCTATGTAACTGTACGGTAGGCTCACTTACGCATGTTGTGAGTATCTGAGATGACCCTTGATGGATGGACCCGAGTTATTGGATGGGCCCTTAGCTAGCTGTTGATCAAAATGCACTAATGAGTTGTGCTTCTTATTGCATTTGGTGCATCCTCTCATTGAACAAGTTTTCATATAAGTCGCACATAGCTTGTGCTGTTTAATTGTATCAAGCCGCTAATACGACGTTTTTTCCAAGAATTTTGCGCATGCAAAAAGCTGAGGCTGATCTAGCGACAGTTCATACTCGGATCTTGACGTTTTATCTTACTTCTGCAATAAAAGATACTCCAAAATTGTGTGGAAGCTATCTACTGGAACTCCTTGACTTTTTAACGCGTAAATGCATTCCTTGGCTGCATCGTGTAATGTTTTAAGTGTTGAGCCTATTTCACTGCTAGCATTCTTTAAATTAAACATCTTGCTATTGATAGTTTTAATCCATTTGCGCTTATTGTTAAACCTATCGCACAAGATTTGCCAGGCTGCGTCATAGCTTTCCTGCCATGCTGGCAAGTGACCGATGAGTGCTTTAGCTTCTCCTGTTACATTGGCAGCCAAGTAAAACATATTTTGTATATTGCTTATTGGCTGAGTAATAATGGATTGTCTGCGCGGACCCCCATGGTCTGTTCGCATAGGGACAGTGTGAGCTCAGACTGCCGCATGGATCACAAGTATATTAAAATGGCATCCCAACTCGCAACTTCGATGCAGTACCGATGTCACGCTGTATGCGTTTAATTTCCCCACCATCTTCTCTTCTAAACGGGTTAGTGTCCGGGCCCAACAGTGTCTTCAACTGGTTGTTAATCTGAGCGCGTCTTGTCGTAGTGATCTAGTACGATTCCCCATACTTGCTGAAAACCCGCCTGGACACAATTTCAAGTGGTTCCATCTCGTCTTTAGAGACAAATGGTAAAATTTCTCCACATTGGAGAGCCGTGAATTGTTGATGAATAATGCTGTAAACATATCCCGGAACGTTGGTCATGCAGCATAGCTCCCTTCAAAGGGCGGGATATCACAGGGGGGGTACGTGGATGCTGTGCGCCAATGATAAAAATGGATCCCCTCTAGTAGGAACGAGAGTTGCCTGTTCTAAACCTTGTCTCATTTCCGCGATCAAAATACGACTACGCTTAAAAGTATCAAACCTTGACTCGAACCGCTGTCAGATTGATTCTAATAGTGATTCACATGGCAATTATTTTGACCGTTTTAAGCGAAGCCCACCGAGCATCCAATTCTGCTTCGTCAAGTTGAAGAAATATAATAGTGTGAGTGTCCGGTGAGCACCGTTCTAACGACTTAAGAACATCAGAAGATCGTCTGCCGCCGAAATATGCACCATTTTTCAGAACTTATGCGCCTGTGAACGAAGCTCAATATTGGCTTATCCACACCTGAAAAAACGGATACTTAGAAGCACGCAAGTGAAGAGCCCGGGCGGAAGCCTCTGAACGCAACCGCACTGAAACAACGCTTAACACTTATCGAACGAATTTTCTTTTGTATTTTTAATTCTTGGAAATTATACATACACACTTCGTTTCGATTGCTTGGTATGACTAATATTAATATAACGCGTAAACTATATTTTGTAAATAATATATTTATATTGTGGCAACACTGTAAGATAACGCTAGAATGTATATGTACTTGGATGAGAGAGATGTGTCGATGGAGTGCATTCGACAGTGCGGGATGTACGGTCGATTTATTTTAAGTGAATGTATAAATGAAAAAAACTAAAGCTAAAACATCAGAAGTGGGATTCGCCCTAAAGCAAAGCCTTGAAAAAAAAACAGAATGTCGGCAAAAGGCACGGGTGGATCAAACAAACTGTCCGTTACTTAACTGAAAATATGGCTGGAAAAACTCCCAGCAGAGCACGCAGGTGCGGCCAGGGATTTTGTTTCAGCAGAAGTAAGCCGCAGCGTCGATATCTTTGCGGCCAGCGTCAACAACATAACGGAAATATAAATGACAATGTTTAAAGAACTTTTGCCGGAATATTGTGGAGAAGGGAACAATTATTTATTATGGGAATCTCAATTGGATAACGTGAGGAGATTATTTAATATAGATAAAAATTATCTGCGTTAATAGTGAAAAAGTTGCGTGGAAAACCGAAAAAAAAGAAGAAGAGCTTGTTCACCATATCGAGAAGCAGGAGGAAAATATATATATATATATATATATATATATATATATATATATATATATATATATATATATATATATATTGAAACGTGATAGCTCAGTGAAAAGGGATTGCATACTTTTAGGATCCCATCTTAGAGAATGAGTGCCCCCTGTGAGTCAAGATGTGAACTATTCGAATAAAAGCTTATTCAAGAACCATCTGTCGGTAATATCAAAAAGAATATTCTCGACTTCTGTCGAAATGGATCGAAAATTCTAGAAAGTACGAGAATGGCGTAGAAGTTTCTACACCAACCATGCGAAAACTATAAAAGCGACAAGACTGTTCAAAGTCGAGGACAGTAGATCAGAGACCGTAGCAGTGTGTACAGCTAGCATTATAATTAAAGCAGCAGTATTTGTAATTGTGTAAAGTGATGAAATTCATTAGTAAATAAAGTGACTAATGGTTTGTGAAATAAAGTGCAAATAATAACTAAGTAAACTTTAAGCCTAATATTAAATGTGTAAATAGCAATAATTAAATAAAGCTGATTATTTTAATTTAACCAGCGATTGTTTGATTACTACACAATCCAGTGGTACGAGTCCGAGTACAGAGAGTTAGAGGAATTGTCAGGAGGGCAATTTTGTAACAGAGTAAATTGTCAAGAGGGCAATTTCGTAACAATATTATATATAATTAAATTTAATATAATATATCTTTCTTAGAATGCCTAATCGACACGGGAAGTCCCATAAGTTTCATCCGATGAAAATTTGTTCCGGGTCTACATTTGAGTTTAAAAATGAAAAGTAATCTTGTAATTTTTTTAAAAATTTAAATAAATATTTTATTTGAAGATAAAAGTGTTCCGATGACTGTTTTTGTGGGATCGGATGGAACAATGGTCTACCCCTTGTACATGTAAAATTAGGAATGATATAATTGATCTGTTAAAGCAATGCTATGTTAACTGTAAACGTCTCGAAGCACCGGATACAAAGTTCGAAATGAAATTGTGTTTAAACGACAAAAAGCCCTTCCATTGTACCACTAGGAAGTTGTCCTTTTTCGAAAAGGGAAAGTTAGACGAAGTTATATATATATATAAATGGTTTAATAGAAAAAGGATTTATTAGGGCTAGCGATTCAGAGTACTCCTCGCCAATTGTTTTATTTAAAAAGAAAACGGGGAAACTGCGATTTTGCATTGACTATTGTGTGCTAAATTAGATGACGTTGGGGGATAACTATCCACTAACACTTATAGATGATCTCTTAGATAGCTTGGTTAATAAGAGTATTTTTACGATTTTGGATGTAAATAGTGGATTTTATCACGTGTATGTTAGTGTGGATTCAATTAAATATACATCAACAGGTCAATACGAGTTTCTGAGAATGCCATTCGGTTTCAAAAATGCACCCTCAATATTTTAACGATACAATAAAGTATTCAATGACTTAATTAGTAGTGGAAAAGTAACTGTATATTTAGACTGGTCGCGACTAAAACTGTTGGCGAGCATAAGTTAATTTTAAAAGAGGTTCTGAGTAGGATTGCAAGTGTTGGGGACCATATTTGCTGGTGTCCTTGCGAGCGTTCTCTTGTAAACAATTCTGTGCATCTCTTTAACTCTATAGTACATATATATACTCGTACTTTGTTTTATTTTCTTTTTTTTAAATCGCCTTATTTGGGTTCTATCACGGTTTTTTTTTTTGTATTTTCTTTTCCATATATCTTGTTTCTCTAGCTTCTGTTTTCTTTTGTAGTTCTTTTTTCTTTACTTTCTATTTGTTCTTTTATTTTGTCTATCATTTTTTTTTATTCCCCTTTTTATATTTTGGTCCTTCATTGACTCTTTTCTCATTAGCGTATATACAAACAACTATATAAATTGTACTAGCAATAACACAATTATATAATATACCTAAAATCTTACATTATACTGCGGCCTTTGCTACCTGCTGGTCCGGTTCACGGCCGTCGTTGTCGGAGTGAAATCCCTCCATGAACTCTGCAGACTCCTCCCTTCTTTCTTGACCGGATATTCAAGGCTGGCGATTTTGTTTAACATTAAAGCTTTGCTTGTAGTGGCCTTCTTCTTTTGATTAATGTATCGTGCCCCAACGGATAGGTGGTACTGCCTCTGCTTATAGTATTCAGCTTGTAAAATGCGTTTGAAATACATGAGAGATTACAATACTCCTTCGTTATTTACTTTGCAGCAATGCGTTTTATGGTGCAAGTGTTTCTCTTGAGCTTTCTCATAATGGAATTTGACTTCGTTCACCTCGATGTGTAGGCTATCGGAATTTCTCTGAGATACACGTTTAATGACGCAATTTGCGTACTTCGATCAGATACCAGTCTCTGCGTCTTCTTCAAGTAAATCAATTTCATATGCGAATAATATTTCTTATGTTCGTCCTCTAGATTGAACATATACTTTATTGAAGCAAATTGACTTCCGTAAGACAAATTTCCTCTGCTTATTATATTTGGTGGTGGTTTCAGTCACCCTCCATATGCTTTTGCCCATCTTCAACTTATTCAAAAACGATTCTGTTAAGATTGTGATCCACTGGGTGGACATTGTAGACAACGTAATCAAACACTGCCGCCATATGCTGTTTCCAGAAATATCACATTAGTCGCCATTCATCCCCAATCCATCGAATAATACGTTGGTCCTTTATACCGCACCGTCTTCCGATATACGCTGTTCCCGGAACTTCCTGCTTCGATTCACATCATCAGAGCTGAATACTTATAATAATCTTCTTAATTTTGTAGTTAACATTTTAGTTTGATATTTTTCTATGTTTAATTTTTGTCATTCAACATTTCATAGGTTAATTTAATAAATCAATTTCAAAATTATATAATATTTAAATAAATATACTATATATACTAAAGGATGTTTTTTTTAGACGTGTGTTATTCAATCTGGCAATGCTTTTTTCTGAGTTGGTCTTTTTGACAGTTGCCACTTGATTTATGCTCAGTTTGGTTTGCAATTTCATAGTGAATAGACTCCTGAACAACGTTTGCAAATCGTGCAAATTTATTACCAAAATAATGGTTCGGCAAATTTCGAAAATTATGTTCAGCGATGAAGCTCACTTTTGGTTGAATGGGTACATTAATAAGCAATATTGTCGTATTTGGAGTGACGATAATCCACAAGCCATGGTTGAGACGCCGTTACATTCTCAAAAAGTCACTGTTTGGTGTACTCTATGGGTAGAGGGAATCATTGGTCCATATTTCTTCAAAAATGAAGCCGGCCATACTGTTACAGTCAATGGGGAACGCTATAGAGACATGATTAATGACTTTTTCGTGCCTGAATTGGAGCTTGTTGATGTGGACGACTTTTAGTTCTAACTAGACGGCGCTACATGCCGTACAGCCAACGAAACAATCAATTTATTAAAGGAAACTTTTGGTGAGCGCATTATCTCGCGTCGTGGGCCAGTGGCGTGGCCTCCAATATCGTGCGATTTAACACCGCTGGACTATTTTTTGTGGGGTTATGTGAAGTCGCTTGTCTACGCAGATAAGCCCGAGACGATTGACGCCATGGAAGAGAATATTGGGCGCGTTATTGCTGACATACGGCCCCAAGTGCTGCAAAAATTGGTCGAAAATTGGGCCTCTCGGCTGGAATTTATTCGAGGCGCCGCGGCTGCCTGGCCACTTGCCCGAAATCATTTTTAAAACATAATGGCAAACCCTTATCTTTATAACAAAGCTAAATTCCTGGCCATAACATTAAACTACAGGGTGGCCCAAATGAGACCTAGTGATGTTAAACACGTGTAATACATTTTATGGAAATTTAACGTGACTATGTGTGAAATATGACATCAGACAAATGACCATAATTTTGCTCGATACAGGCATTGGCTCTTTTTAGCGCATTTTGCATTATACGGCGTAATGTTTCTGGTTGCAGGCGCCGTATTTCGTCTCGAATATTCTGCTTGAGCTGTCCAAGTGTCTGCGGTTTATTAACATACACTTTGTCTTTTAAATATCCCCATAAAAAAAAAAATCGGGCGCAATTAAATCTGGTGAACGAGGATGCCAAGGGAAATCTGAATTTCTTGAAATTATGCGTTCACCAAAAATTTCAGGCAGCATGTCAATAGTTTGCCTAGCAGTATGCGCAGTGGCTCCATCTTGTTGAAACCACAAATTAGGATGTTGCTCCACCATTGGCCGCAAAAAGTTGTCGATCATTGTTCTGTAAGAAGCCCCGGATACCGTTTCTGGCGTTTCATCCTCATTCTCAAAGAAAAATGGGCCGATTATTTTTGTGGCCATAACACCGCACCAAACAGTGCATCTGATTGGGTATGACTGATGCTGATGTATTGCCCTTGGATTTTCGGAGCCCCACAACGGCGAAGTAAATTTATAATCATGGAAGATGTGGGCGCTGATCTTACGTTAAAAAAACGGCGATCATTTCGCTGCGTCAGAACAATTGATCGTTGAGAAGAATAATAAAATTCGATAATTTTAATGCGTTGTTGTGGACTGTACGTATTCATTTTAAATTTCCAAGAGTTCAGTTATAATCTGCAAAAAGAAAAAATAAATTATGTTAAAAAATAAAAAAGTTATTTGTGTTTCACATCAGCTGGTCTTATTTGGGCCACCCTGTAAATGCGTTTTATATCTGCTTGAAACCCACATGTCTAAAAAAACACCCTATACATAAATATGTATGTAGATTTAGGTTATTATATGTGTGTGTTTATAATACAGAAATAAAGTATTTGTTATATAAAAAAATAAAATAAATAAATCAATATACAAATGAAAAAGCTAATATTCTATTATTTGGGGAAGAGTTAGTGTCGCTAATATTCCAAAAATACAGTTTGTCAAGTAATTGTTTTCCTTTAGTTTTTTTATAAAATCCTGAAGATCGTTGCAAGATTCAATGACACTTAAAATATCATTTTTCTTCTGTTCATCTACATCTAAACTTTGACTTTCAGCTCTAAATACATTTTCGTTTTCCTGTGGCATAATTTTACATTTTAAAAAATATACTATAATATTAACAGATTTCTTTTAAAAGTCAACTAATTGTTGGATAAATAAACTTGAGCATTTGGCCAAAATGTTATATAGTAGTCACTTCAAGAAGTACAGTATGGACAATACCATTATAAGAAAATACGATATTAGAGGTATAATAGGCAAAGACTTGCAGATTAATGATGGGTACGAGTTAGGTAGAAAGTTTGGCCAAACCGTAGGTAGTGTTTGTGTCGGCTACGACAACAGAATAGATTCACCAGGTATAGAAAGAGAATTAATTAGGGGCTTAACTTTATCCGGTGCAAATGTTATACGCGTTGGACTATGCTCTTCACCTATGCTTTACGCTGCAACACAAATCACACAGGCGGATCTTGGTATCATAATAACTGCCTCTCATAACCCCAGCGAATATAATGGCTTTAAATTTTTTAGTAATAAAAAAGTCTTCTCAGATCAAGAGATAAAGGAAATTATAAGCAGTCCAATTAAAAACAGCACAAGAATTGGAAGCTTAATTAACATAAGTATATATAGTGAGTACATTAGCATATTGAAAAGTGCGGTAAAGAACAATAATACAGAAAAGTTAAAAATAGCCTGGGATTGTGGGAATAGTCCATCAAGTGGAATCATAAGGTATATTGAAAAGATCTTGCCCGGTCATACGCACATCGTAACCAATAACTCTATAGATGGGGCATTTCCACTGCATGATCCAGATCTCATAGAGGAAAAAAATCTGGCTCAATTAATTGACATTGTGAAGGAATATGAATGTGATCTTGGCATTGCGCTAGATGGTGATAGAGATAGGGTGCGCTTAATTGATAATAAATGAAGTGTTGTTTCCAATGACCATTTATTTATAATTTTTACACGTGAAGTGTTGGAGGAATATCCAGAAAGCAAAATTATTGCTAACGTAAAAATGAGTATTAAAGTGCATGATTTTGTTAGCAAGTTAGGAGGGCAAGTTATCACCTGTGCTACTGGCCATTCACTAGTTAAGAAGAAGATGCTAGAGGAAGAGGCAAAGTTTGCTGGTGAATTAAGCGGGCACTTCTTCTCTTCTGAGCTAAGTTTTGATGATGGGCTATATTCTGCTGTTAAAGCAGTTGACATTTTGCTTAAGAAAAACCAAAGCCTATCTCAGGTGATTGAGGATTTACCGAAGTTATATATCACTCATGAAGTGAAGATTGTAGTGAAAGATGAGAAAAAGTTTCAAATAATTGAATAAATAAAGAAAACACTGGAGCAGTAATTGAAGTAATACGCAATTGCAACTACAGTTGCAACTTGTCTTGTTAATGAATAAAATAAGCTTCTTAAATTATACAACATAATAAATCAAAAAAAAATTGTTTTTCAAGATTCGTTAAAATATTTATGCGAATGAAAATTTTAAATATAAAATAAAACTTTTAAATCAAAATATTTTGATAAGTGATTGACAATGTTTAAAAAAATTTTACATTAAAACCTTAAAAAATAAAAAAAAATCTAAAAAAAAAATTATTCAATTTTGCCACGGTGTGTTGTGTTCCGGATTGTGTATCGCCAACATATTAGTGGAGGAAACATTTTAGTTCTCCCACAAATGTGCTGCAGTCAGAGATATGGAGGAAATTATAAATATTTCAAATGAAATAAATATTAAAAATTTCTTTCTTTGTGAACGCCATTTCAGATCGGAATTGATTGGACAACGACTTTTAAAGAACTGTATTTACGTAATTCCCTAAAATGTTAAAAATGTATTAATTTATATATATGTATATTTTAACAAAAATCTTTTTTTATATATTTTTCCGAACGCGATTTGACTTCTTAGTCTTTATTAAAAGTAAAAATATAAATATAAATAGCAAAAATAAAATATTAAAATTATAAAAAAATTAGCAGATACGATTACATACTAATATAGAAAAATAACTTATATGATATCAATTGTGCAAATTCTTTGATTGAAATTTCTGAAGGAGAAGGTCTTGGAAAATATTGCATTGCGAAATGAAATATGCAATGAAACAAGCACACTACATTAAAAAAATAAATAATTTGCAATGTAATATAGATTATGCTATGAAAGAACTAAACAAGTTTTAGCTAAAAGCATTACACCAAATAGCAATGTCAGAGGGACTCCCTTAATGCAAAAAAAGTAGTGCAAAATATCCACTGTGGTATCAAAATTGCAACTGTGAGAACACTACAACGAAGGAGACCAGTGAATATTGTTCATGTTCAATTGTAATGGATAAGCTCCAGAAGCAGGTAGCTACTATGACGGATACGGAACGAATCGTAGTTCTTCTATTAGATGAAATGCATATTCGTACTGATCTGTCATTCAATAAACATACCGATCAAATCGATGGATTCGAAGATTATGGAGGAAATTGTAGAACGTAAACAGTAGCTGATAAATCCCCAGTTTTCATGGTAAAAAGACTCTTAAGTGGTTGGAAATACGTGGTCACCTATTATGTCACAGGAAAATCCATTGAATGTGTTAACCTGAAGACAATGCTTCTATCAGTGTTCAGTTCCCTATTTAATATACAGCTGCGAGTGAAAGCAGCTATGTGCGACCAGGGTGGCCTGAACATACATCTAGCACAGGAATTACAAATTGTAGAAAAATAACCATATTCTATATATAGAGAAATACAAATATATTTCCTGAATGATTATTGCCATTTGCTTAAATCTATGAGAAATACAATATTTAATATGATGTGCAAACTGCTAATGGAATAGTTAGTAAAAAAGTACTAGAACGTATATACGAGTATTAGGACGAAAATAAATGTTAATTTCAAAATATGTCCAAAACTGACTACTCGTCATTTGTATCATGGAAATTACGAAAAGATGAATGTTCAACTAGCAGTGCAAGTATTGAACAAAACAGTTGAATCAGCAATCCAATTGTGTGAAAACATGGAGCTGTTTAAAGATAGTTACACATGGAAATGTGTAAAAGCTGTTACACACTGTTTATACAAAAATCAAATGAAGCATTTTATGTATTAAACAGCAAAAATTTACATGATAAAAATCCACTTCGCCGCGGATATAAACGCGTTGGTCTTAAAGAACGCGATATTCTAAATTATTTTATTGCATTATTCAAAAGTGCAGTGTTACCTGCAGGAAAATGTGTAAAGTGTATGAATTGAAAATTGAGCCTCTCGGCTGGAATTTATTCGAGGCATCCGCGGCGGCCACTTGCAAGAAATCATTTTTAAACATAATGGCAAA
Organism: Clusia tigrina; assembly: GCA_920105625.2. Classification (NCBI taxonomy): domain Eukaryota; kingdom Metazoa; phylum Arthropoda; class Insecta; order Diptera; family Clusiidae; genus Clusia; species Clusia tigrina. The sequence goes on from OV050030.1 coordinate 65,148,705, forward strand.
CCCTTATCTATATAATAAACCTAAATTCTTGGCCATAACATAAAATTATATGCATTTTATTTCCGCTTGAAAACTACACGTCTAAAAAAAACACCCTCTATATATACTCTTTGGTATAATTTTCCTATTTAGTATAATTTGTGTTATCTTTGGATTATTTCATTTTTTCCGCTTTTAATATTTTCCCTAACGTAAACAGTAAGTTTTATATAAATTGTTTAAATCTATATATCGCAAATCTAATACGTCTTAACAACCAAATTATAAAAAAGTAATAAAAACTATTTTTTTTTACAAATATTATTGATTAACTATGATACAATTTTTTTAATTGTTAGCGGCATTAAAAATTTAAATTCTTCTCAAATATATACATTTTACAATAATTTGCTTCATACATAACAATTATTTACTGGGCAAAACTAGTTGCCCATCTTACATGAGCGAGTATATAAAAATAAAAAATAAGTCCATTGCATGACTCAATTTTTCATTGTAATGGTAAGCTATATATATTGTTCTGATTCAATATATATATATATATATATATATATATATATATATATATATATATATATATATATATATATATATATATATATATATATATATATATATATATATATATATATATATATATATATATATATAATATATATATATATATATATATATATATATATATATATATATATATATATATATATATATATATATATATATATATAGTATATATATATATATATATATATATATATATATATATATATATATATATATATATATATATATATATATATATATATATATATATATATATATATATATATATATATATATATATATATATATATATATATATATATATATATATATATATATATATATATATATATATATATATATATATATATATATATATATATATATATATATATATATATATATATATATATATATATATATATATATATATATATATATATATATATATATATATATATATATATATATATATATATATATATATATATATATATATATATATATATATATATATATATATATATATATATATATATATATATATATATATATATATATATATATATATATATATATATATATATATATATATATATATATATATATATATATATATATATATATATATATATATATATATATATATATATATATATATATATATATATATATATATATATATATATATATATATATATATATTGAATCAGAACAATATATATAGCTTACCATTACAATGAAAAATTGAGTCATGCAATGGACTTATTTTTTATTTTTATATACTCGCTCATGTAAGATGGGCAACTAGTTTTGCCCAGTAAATAATTGTTATGTATGAAGCAAATTATTGTAAAATGTATATATTTGAGAAGAATTTAAATTTTTAATGCCGCTAACAATTAAAAAAATTGTATCATAGTTAATCAATAATATTTGTAAAAAAAAATAGTTTTTATTACTTTTTTATAATTATTAAATATATATATATATATATATATATATATATATATATATATATATATATATATATATATATATATATATATATATATATATATATTGAATCAGAACAATATATATAGCTTACCATTACAATGAAAAATTGAGTCATGCAATGGACTTATTTTTTATTTTTATATACTCGCTCATGTAAGATGGGCAACTAGTTTTGCCCAGTAAATAATTGTTATGTATGAAGCAAATTATTGTAAAATGTATATATTTGAGAAGAATTTAAATTTTTAATGCCGCTAACAATTAAAAAAATTGTATCATAGTTAATCAATAATATTTGTAAAAAAAAATAGTTTTTATTACTTTTTTATAATTTGGTTGTTAAGACGTATTAGATTTGCGATATATAGATTTAAACAATTTATATAAAACTTACTGTTTACGTTAGGGAAAATATTAAAAGCGGAAAAAATGAAATAATCCAAAGATAACACAAATTATACTAAATAGGAAAATTATACCAAAGAGTATCTATAGAGGGTGTTTTTTTTAGACGTGTGGTTTTCAAGCGGAAATAAAATGCATATAATTTTATGTTATGGCCAAGAATTTAGGTTTATTATATAGATAAGGGTTTGCCATTATGTTTAAAAATGATTTCTTGCAAGTGGCCTCCGCGGATGCCTCGAATAAATTCCAGCCGAGAGGCTCAATTTTCAATTCATACACTTTACACATTTTCCTGCAGGTAACACTGCACTTTTGAATAATGCAATAAAATAATTTAGAATATCGCGTTCTTTAAGACCAACGCGTTTATATCCGCGGCGAAGTGGATTTTTATCATGTAAATTTTTGCTGTTTAATACATAAAATGCTTCATTTGATTTTTGTATAAACAGTGTGTAACAGCTTTTACACATTTCCATGTGTAACTATCTTTAAACAGCTCCATGTTTTCACACAATTGGATTGCTGATTCAACTGTTTTGTTCAATACTTGCACTGCTAGTTGAACATTCATCTTTTCGTAATTTCCATGATACAAATGACGAGTAGTCAGTTTTGGACATATTTTGAAATTAACATTTATTTTCGTCCTAATACTCGTATATACGTTCTAGTACTTTTTTACTAACTATTCCATTAGCAGTTTGCACATCATATTAAATATTGTATTTCTCATAGATTTAAGCAAATGGCAATAATCATTCAGGAAATATATTTGTATTTCTCTATATATAGAATATGGTTATTTTTCTACAATTTGTAATTCCTGTGCTAGATGTATGTTCAGGCCACCCTGGTCGCACATAGCTGCTTTCACTCGCAGCTGTATATTAAATAGGGAACTGAACACTGATAGAAGCATTGTCTTCAGGTTAACACATTCAATGGATTTTCCTGTGACATAATAGGTGACCACGTATTTCCAACCACTTAAGAGTCTTTTTACCATGAAAACTGGGGATTTATCAGCTACTGTTTACGTTCTACAATTTCCTCCATAATCTTCGAATCCATCGATTTGATCGGTATGTTTATTGAATGACAGATCAGTACGAATATGCATTTCATCTAATAGAAGAACTACGATTCGTTCCGTATCCGTCATAGTAGCTACCTGCTTCTGGAGCTTATCCATTACAATTGAACATGAACAATATTCACTGGTCTCCTTCGTTGTAGTGTTCTCACAGTTGCAATTTTGATACCACAGTGGATATTTTGCACTACTTTTTTTGCATTAAGGGAGTACCTCTGACATTGCTATTTGGTGTAATGCTTTTAGCTAAAACTTCTTTAGTTCTTTCATAGCATAATCTATATTACATTGCAAATTATTTATTTTTTTAATGTAGTGTGCTTGTTTCATTGCATATTTCATTTCGCAATGCAATATTTTCCAAGACCTTCTCCTTCAGAAATTTCAATCAAAGAATTTGCACAATTGATATCATATAAGTTATTTTTCTATATTAGTATGTAATCGTATCTGCTAATTTTTTTATAATTTTAATATTTTATTTTTGCTATTTATATTTATATTTTTACTTTTAATAAAGACTAAGAAGTCAAATCGCGTTCGGAAAAATATATAAAAAAAGATTTTTGTTAAAATATACATATATATAAATTAATACATTTTTAACATTTTAGGGAATTACGTAAATACAGTTCTTTAAAAGTCGTTGTCCAATCAATTCCGATCTGAAATGGCGTTCACAAAGAAAGAAATTTTTAATATTTATTTCATTTGAAATATTTATAATTTCCTCCATATCTCTGACTGCAGCACATTTGTGGGAGAACTAAAATGTTTCCTCCACTAATATGTTGGCGATACACAATCCGGAACACAACACACCGTGGCAAAATTGAATAATTTTTTTTTTAGATTTTTTTTTATTTTTTAAGGTTTTAATGTAATATTTTTTATCAAAATATTTTGATTTAAAAGTTTTATTTTATATTTAAAATTTTCATTCGCATAAATATTTTAACGAATCTTGAAAAACAATTTTTTTTTGATTTATTATGTTGTATAATTTAAGAAGCTTATTTTATTCATTAACAAGACAAGTTGCAACTGTAGTTGCAATTGCGTATTACTTCAATTACTGCTCCAGTGTTTTCTTTATTTATTCAATTATTTGAAACTTTTTCTCATCTTTCACTACAATCTTCACTTCATGAGTGATATATAACTTCGGTAAATCCTCAATCACCTGAGATAGGCTTTGGTTTTTCTTAAGCAAAATGTCAACTGCTTTAACAGCAGAATATAGCCCATCATCAAAACTTAGCTCAGAAGAGAAGAAGTGCCCGCTTAATTCACCAGCAAACTTTGCCTCTTCCTCTAGCATCTTCTTCTTAACTAGTGAATGGCCAGTAGCACAGGTGATAACTTGCCCTCCTAACTTGCTAACAAAATCATGCACTTTAATACTCATTTTTACGTTAGCAATAATTTTGCTTTCTGGATATTCCTCCAACACTTCACGTGTAAAAATTATAAATAAATGGTCATTGGAAACAACACTTCATTTATTATCAATTAAGCGCACACTATCTCTATCACCATCTAGCGCAATGCCAAGATCACATTCATATTCCTTCACAATGTCAATTAATTGAGCCAGATTTTTTTCCTCTATGAGATCTGGATCATGCAGTGGAAATGCCCCATCTATAGAGTTATTGGTTACGATGTGCGTATGACCGGGCAAGATCTTTTCAATATACCTTATGATTCCACTTGATGGACTATTCCCACAATCCCAGGCTATTTTTAACTTTTCTGTATTATTGTTCTTTACCGCACTTTTCAATATGCTAATGTACTCACTATATATACTTATGTTAATTAAGCTTCCAATTCTTGTGCTGTTTTTAATTGGACTGCTTATAATTTCCTTTATCTCTTGATCTGAGAAGACTTTTTTATTACTAAAAAATTTAAAGCCATTATATTCGCTGGGGTTATGAGAGGCAGTTATTATGATACCAAGATCCGCCTGTGTGATTTGTGTTGCAGCGTAAAGCATAGGTGAAGAGCATAGTCCAACGCGTATAACATTTGCACCGGATAAAGTTAAGCCCCTAATTAATTCTCTTTCTATACCTGGTGAATCTATTCTGTTGTCGTAGCCGACACAAACACTACCTACGGTTTGGCCAAACTTTCTACCTAACTCGTACCCATCATTAATCTGCAAGTCTTTGCCTATTATACCTCTAATATCGTATTTTCTTATAATGGTATTGTCCATACTGTACTTCTTGAAGTGACTACTATATAACATTTTGGCCAAATGCTCAAGTTTATTTATCCAACAATTAGTTGACTTTTAAAAGAAATCTGTTAATATTATAGTATATTTTTTAAAATGTAAAATTATGCCACAGGAAAACGAAAATGTATTTAGAGCTGAAAGTCAAAGTTTAGATGTAGATGAACAGAAGAAAAATGATATTTTAAGTGTCATTGAATCTTGCAACGATCTTCAGGATTTTATAAAAAAACTAAAGGAAAACAATTACTTGACAAACTGTATTTTTGGAATATTAGCGACACTAACTCTTCCCCAAATAATAGAATATTAGCTTTTTCATTTGTATATTGATTTATTTATTTTATTTTTTTATATAACAAATACTTTATTTCTGTATTATAAACACACACATATAATAACCTAAATCTACATACATATTTATGTATAGGGTGTTTTTTTAGACATGTGGGTTTCAAGCAGATATAAAACGCATTTACAGGGTGGCCCAAATAAGACCAGCTGATGTGAAACACAAATAACTTTTTTATTTTTTAACATAATTTATTTTTTCTTTTTGCAGATTATAACTGAACTCTTGGAAATTTAAAATGAATACGTACAGTCCACAACAACGCATTAAAATTATCGAATTTTATTATTCTTCTCAACGATCAATTGTTCTCTAAATTCTTGGCCATAACATAAAATTATATGCATTTTATTTCCGCTTGAAAACCACACGTCTAAAAAAAACACCCTCTATATATACTCTTTGGTATAATTTTCCTATTTAGTATAATTTGTGTTATCTTTGGATTATTTCATTTTTTCCGCTTTTAATATTTTCCCTAACGTAAACAGTAAATTTTATATAAATTGTTTAAATCTATATATCGCAAATCTAATACGTCTTAACAACCAAATTATAAAAAAGTAATAAAAACTATTTTTTTTTACAAATATTATTGATTAACTATGATACAATTTTTTTAATTGTTAGCGGCATTAAAAATTTAAATTCTTCTCAAATATATACATTTTACAATAATTTGCTTCATACATAACAATTATTTACTGGGCAAAACTAGTTGCCCATCTTACATGAGCGAGTATATAAAAATAAAAAATAAGTCCATTGCATGACTCAATTTTTCATTGTAATGGTAAGCTATATATATTGTTCTGATTCAATATATATATATATATATATATATATATATATATATATATATATATATATATATATATATATATATATATATATATATATATATATATATATATATATATATATATATATATATATATATATATATATATATATATATATATATATATATATATATATATATATACATTTCAATTCCCCACACGCTAATTCCCTAAGCGATAAACCGAAAAAATCTATGTATATTTACTTGTAGCCTGCTGCAGTATGTAAATATCTGCAAATTCCCAATTTCCCATCATATGTCACTATATACTTACTTTTTTTTTAAATATATGCGTTCGTATATTCACTCTGTATCTTATACATATATATACATATATATACATATATAAACTTACTTCACCAGCGGTTCCATTGACTGGCGTTAACGCTTACGCGTCGAATTTTAGTTCATAAACTGCCGTATGTATGTATGTATATATTTTAAGTTAAGTTTTATATTACTTACCCACGACTGTGTTATGATTTTTTGTTGAATTATTATTTAATATTTTAAAAAAATATATTTTTCTCTACGGTGCTTCATTCGGTTACAGTGCCTAATAAGCATATTTACATTACGTCAATTTTATTCGCCCGAGTTTAATTGGCACACTTTTGCCAGCATTGACTTTGAAAGTCGGAGCTGTGCTATTTGATATACATACGTACGTGCATACGTTGTTATTCTTGTGTTTACACTGGTAAAATACTGTTAACACTTGTCTTTAGTTGTATGGTCTCATGTCCAACAATTTCAATAAATTATTATGTAGCTTTTTATGCTTGCCCTTAATTGTTAGGACTGTTGTAACTGGGCTGCGGATCTCTGCTACTACATACGTACCTATCAAATCGGTAAGAATTTGTTTCTCCTAGCCTGATTCTTCATTAGTCCCTGGTCACCCACATGAAAGACTACTGGGTTTAATACCTTGTTGTAGGCTTCCCTAGCTACCCGTTTAGCACACTCCTGGTTTTCTCTAACCAATTCGTGCGCTCGCTATAACTGATACTTTTGCACTTTATTGGGGTCGTCAGCATTGTACACTGGAGCACATTTGCGCTTCAAATTTGCTGGCATGTTGATATCAAATCCGTAGAGTGTTCTAAACGGAGTATGCTTCGTTGATACATGCACAGTATTGCTGTGTACATGCATTGCAGTGGTCAACCAATTATCCCAATTCGCGCCGTCTTCCTGGGCAAAACTGCGCAAGTACTCGGCCAGAGGGCGATGACTACGCTCCAATGAGCCTGGGGATGATATGGTGTTATATGCAATTTCTTGATTCCCAGCATTTTACATGTTTCTGAGAATAGTTTTGAAACAAAATTTGAACCATTGTCGGATATCAAGACCTTAGGTAGGTTGTACCGTGCAATAATTTCGTCAAAGAATGCCTTGGCCACCGTAGTTGCTTTAGCATTGGGTATAGCCACGCATGCCATATACTTTAAGAAATCGCCTTGGAACGTCAAGATGTATTTATTTCCCGAAACTGTTTCAGGTAAAATACCTACAATATCCATATGAACTTTATCAAATGGCTGTTTTGGTGTCTAAGTTAAATCCATTGGCATTTTTGTTAGCCTTGAACTCTTGTTGACCTGACATTTTGGACAACTCTTTATATACTTTTCTATGTCTCGGAGCATACCTTTCCATCCGTATACTCGCCTAATTCTGTCGTGGGTTCTGCAGAATCCCTGGTGTCCACCTAGGGGTGAATCATGGAAACCCTTTAACACAGCCTGGATATCTTTTTTATCCTCCAGCCATTCCACACTACTGGCTGTTTGTACATTGGCCTCGAAACCCTCATTGCTAACATCTCTTGTTGCATCAATTTTATCCCCTTGTATTCTCCAGGCCCTCTCCTTCTCTGACCTTGTTTTGGCCCTAGTTTGCACTAGTGATACCTTCTGTGCCTGCGGTACTCTGCTGAGCGCATCCGCATTTAGATTTTTTTTCCCAGGTTTGTATATGATTTCAAAATCATACTCAGACAATTGGTGTCTGAACCTGGCTAGCCTAGAAGTTTGGTCTTTCAAATTGGCAATGCCTGTCAACGGCTGGTGATCAGAATATATTTTAAATGGGCGTCCTAGCAGATATGCCCTAAAATTCTTCATAGCCCATACTATGGCAATGAATTCCTTCTCTATTGTGGAGTATCTTTCTCCGTATTGCTAACAGCTCTGCTAGCGAATGCTATAGGTCGGTCATTACCGACATCCCCTTGTGACAATACTGCCCCCAATACTTCATTGCTAGCATCGGTGGTCAACAAAAACGTTTTCTCAAAGTCAGGGTACGCCAAAATCGGTGGCGAGCTAATTATTTTTTTTAGCGTCTCGAATGCTTGCTGACATCTCTCTGTCCATTCGAACTTTGCTTCTTTTCGTAGTCGGTTCTTTTGATAATGCTTTGATTATCCGACGGCATTCTGTCCAATGCCATTTTAAACAAAGTCACCATTTCGTTGTACTGATAAAATAATCTTGTAAGACAGCAATTATTTCTCTTCGTACGTTCGGAGAAAGAGAACACCGTTGATTTCATCTTTGGAACTTCCCAGAAAATAAATTTGCAAAAACTGATGAGAACTAACTGCAAATGGCAATAACGATCCGACTCTGTTGTACAACTGACCTTGAATCTTGATATTAAAAGATGTTAAGTGAGAATTTTTGTAAACATTGCAAAGTTCGTTTATTTCTTCGATTACCTTAAATGTTGCCATGAAATTATTCCTGATAATATTTGTTGCACCAAACGAAGTCATTTGAAAACATGAAGTGGTTGCCTGAATATTATTTAAGAAAGGCATTGATTCTGGTGACGTTCCAGAAACCAAGGAACGCAATGGTTCTGGTGGACAATTCAGTGCCGACAATTTGACTTTTCCATTTGCGCAGCACAATCCTGGTGTTTCAGTGCTGAATTTGAGTGCCTTGCCATGTTCAGAAACTTTGTTTATTGAACCATCCATCACTGATTTGTGTGATCTATATAGTCCACTTGACTAACATAGTTGAATGCAGCAGGATTGAGAATTGAACTTGCTCGATTTTCAGTGATCCTCGATTAGCAGCGTTCTTGATCATCTTGTGTTCGCTGTGTGCGCTGTACCCACTTCCCTCTACTCTGACTGCAAGCCTCCTCTCATTAGTAGATTATCATAAATTCTCTCGGCATGATTCTTAAAAATGTTGGTAAAATAAACAATTATATTTTCATTATCCACATACGAGTACATATACAACACCACAAAAATTTCTCCCACTTCTAATTAACTTTAAATAATTTCAAACGCAACCAAATGATTTGTTCAAAATATTGAAAAAACAAAAAATTACAAAAAAAAACTCATACATAACTATTTTTCCAACAACATACGCACATTTATACGAATGTGTGTATGAGCTCTTTTTTTCTCTATAGCTTTTGCTTGTGTTGGGGACCGTATTTGTTGTCCTCGGGAGCGTCCTTTCTCTGCTTGTCCTGGGCGCTGTAAATCTAAACTACTCTTTGAAATGAAACACTACATCACTTTCAGATTCAAAATAACAAGAAGCTTTATTCTTAAAATACTAGTTCTTAAATACTATTTACAAACAAATATTACAGTCTACGTTTTGACTTTTTTGGTGTTCCAGTTACGCAATTGTTATTTGATGTCAGTTGCTCAAGCCAACTGACCTACTGAAAGTAAAAGTGTCGTCGGTGCATTGTAAATGCCCCTCGTCGGCTTGACTGCGGAACTGTGACACCCTAGAAGTTTACATCATAATTAATGCGTAAATACTATTCATTTACAATATTTGCACCATAAAAATATGTGCTCTCTTAATGAATTTAATAGGAGCCGTTGCTGTGAGTCAACTACGCGTCGGTAGCTTGATTCTAACTCACAACATCCCTCCCCTCTTTCTAAAAGAAGTTAGTGCAACTAACTTCCACTAAATATTTACAATATTTTTCTTGCACTGCAAACAATTATGTGTATCGATTTAACTCTATAGAACATATATTCAATTTGTTTTGTGTTAATTTTAAAATCGAATTATTTGGGTTCTATCATGGTTTTTTTTTTTTGCTTTTTATTCTTTTCTTTTCCACTTTTTTTTTCCTCTAGCTTTTATTTTCTTTTGTAGTTTTCTTTTTTTTTCTTTACTTTGTTTTTGTTTTTTCTTCATTTTTATTTATATCTATAATTTTTTTTTTATATTCCCCTTTTTATAATTTGGTCTTTTATTGACTCTTTTCTCATTGGCGTATATACAAACATCTATACAATAAAACAATTCTATTCTATACCTAAAATCTTATATTATACTGCGCCCTCTGCTACCTGCTGGTCCAGTTGACGACCGTCGTTGTCGGAGTGAAGTCCCTCGATGAACTCTGCATACCCCTCCCTTCTTTCTGGACCGGTTCGTAAAAAGTCGCTTGTGCGACTAGATGCGCTTCTGACAAAATCAAAATAAATATCCGCTGAGTCAGTGACAGTTTATATTTTCTCATTGGAGAAATCGTTACGAAGTTAGCCGATGAAGCTTGGCTATGTTATTCTCGATCTTTTCGTGGTTAAAACGATTTTTTGCGCCAGGTGATTATTCTGCGAAGCTAATTGAACGATGGTAGCTGTGGCTGTTATTGTTGTTGTAGCCGTTTCTCGCTAATATTACGGAGTAACCTCGGGTTTTGGGTAAAATTTTCTCTTCTTCTTTCTAGCAGACACGTTGGATTTTCTATACGGACAACGTACACATTAGTGTTTTCATTCCATTTTGTCAGTTATGCAATTAAACTCAAGTATTATCAGCTTTTACTTCTCAGATAGAGATTCTTGTATTCAGTCGGAACCATCTCAATTTTTCCATAAGCTTAAATCGTTGTCATCTCGCACATGGGAAGTTGGAAGCTCTTCCACTCTTTCATATAAAAATGAATTATCACTAATTTCGTTTTCATTTTATTCCAACCAAAAATTATCTCTGGACATCATCGTTGCCAATCTCGTCTTTATTCCTTTGCGGCTTACTGATTACCCTTCTTCCACGTCTTCTCATTTCTTCTTATCCAGTCGGATTTTTGTTCACTGCTCTTGCATTTCATCTACCGGTCTCCTGGATGTTGGTTAATCTCTTACTCTGCCTTTGACGCTGCAGAAAATCCCTTCCCGGTTCATGCTGCACAAAATTGAACCATCCAGATATCCTTGTCTATTCCCCAATGCCTGAATACCTAAAAGCATACTTTTATGCATGTATCGCACTTGCCGAGTTTCAATTATTCTTACTGGCTATTACATTTATTTCATTTTTAATATTCTTTTTGACGAAAACAGTAAATTTTATGTATTTTTAAATTTATAAAATTAAATATATTGTTCTAATTCAATATATATATATATATTCTATTATCTATTATCTATATATTCTAATTCAATATATATATATATATATATATATATATATATATATATATATATATATATATATATATATATATATATATATATATATATATATATATACAGTACTATTCCCCATACGCTAATTTCCTACGTGATAACCGGAAAAACCTATATATACTTACATATCGCCTGCTGCAGTATGTAAATATCTGCAAAAATATACATACGTACATACCCATTCCTCTTAACTAGAATACTTACTTCCTTAAATATACGTTCGTACATTCATTCTGTATGTTATACACATATATACTTACTTCACCATCGGTGCATAAACTGCAGTATGTATGAATGTATATATTTAAAATTAAGTTTTATATTACTTACCCACGACTGTCTTATGATTTTATTTTGAATTATTATTTAATATTTAAAAAAAAATATTTTTCTCTACGGTGCTTCATTCGATGTATGTATGTACTCGTATATATATAATCTAAACTTAAAAAATATTCTTCCTTATGGTGCCTCATTCGCCTACAGTACCTAATAAGCACATTTTCATTACGTCAATTTTATTCGCCTGAGTTTAAGTGGCACATTTCTACTGGCATTGACTTTGAAAATCGGAGCTGTGTGTGTTATTTTATATACACACGTAAATGTTTACGTTGTTATTCCTGTGTTTACACTTGTAAAACACTGTTAACACACGCCTTTAGTTGTGTGGTCTAATGTGGAACAATTTCAATAAATTATTATGTAGCTTTTTATTTTTGCCCTTAATTGTTACGACTATTGTAACTGGGCTACGGATCTCTGCTACTACATACGGACCTATCCAAACAGGTGAGAATTTGTTTCTTCTTGCCTGATTCTTCACTAGTACCTGGTCACACACATGAAAGACTACTGGGTTTAATACCTTGTTATAGGCTTCCCTGGCTACTCGTTTAGCACATTCCTAGTTTTCTCTAACCAATTCGTGCGCTCGCTGTAGCTGATACTTTTGCACTCTATTCGGATCATCGGCATTGGACACTGGAGCACATTTGCGCTTCAAATTAGCGAGCATGTTGAAATCAAATCCGTAGAGTGTTCTAAACGGAGTTTGCTTCTTTGATACATGCACAGTATTGTTGTGTACATGCATTGCAGTGGTCAACAATTGATCCCAATTTGAGCCGTCTTCCTTGGCAAAACTGCGCAAGTACTCGGCCAGAGGTCGCTGACTTCGCTCCAATGAGCCATTCGCCTGGGGATGAAATGGTGTTATATGCAATTTCTTGATTCCCAGCATTTTACACGTTTCTGAGAATAGTTTTGAAACAAAATTTGAAACATTGTCGGTTATCAAGACCGTAGGTATGTTGTACCGTGCTATAATCTCGTCAAAGAATGCCTTGGACACCGTACTTACTTCAGCATCGGGTATAGCCACGCACGCCATATGCTTTAAGAAATCGTCTTGGAACGTCAAGATGTATTTATTTCCCGAAACTGTTTCAGGTAAAATACCTACAATATCCATATGAACTTTATCAAATGGCTGTTTCGGTGTGTTAGTTAACACCATTGGCATCTTAGACAGCTCTTTATATACTTTTTTATTTCTCGGAGCATACCTTTCCATCCGTGTGCTCGCCTAATTCTGTCATGGGTTTTCCAGAGTCCCTGGTGTCCACCTAGAGGTGAATCATTTAAACCCTTTAACACAGCCTGGAAATATTTTTTATCCTCCAGCCATTCCACACTACTGGCTGTTTGTTCATTGGCATCGAAACGCACATTGCTAACATCTCTTGTTGCATCAATTTTTATTATTTTTATTGAATTCTACCGGCCTTCTCCTTCTCTGACCTTGCTTTGGCCCTAGTTTGCACTAGTGATACCTTCTGTGCCTGCGGTACTCTGCTGAGCGCATCCGCATTTAGACTTTTTTTCCCAGGTTTGTATATGATTTCAAAATCATACTCAGACAATTTGTGTCTGAACCTGGCTAGCCTAGAAGTTTGGTCTTTCAAATTGGCTATGCCTGTCAACGGCTGGTGATCAGAATATATTTTAAATGGGCGTCCTAGCAGATATGCCCTAAAATTTTTCGTAGCCCACACTCTGGCTAGCAATTCCTTCTCTATTTTGGAGTATCTTTTCTCCGTATCGCTAACAGCCCTGCTAGCGAATGCTATAGGTCGGTCATTACCGACTTCCCCTTGTGACAATATTGCCCCCAATACTTCATTGCTAGCATCGGTGGTCAACAAAAAAGTTTTCTCAAAGTCGGGGTACGCCAAAATCGGTGGCGAGCTAATTATTTCTTGTAGCCTCTCGAATGCTTGCTGACAGCTCTCTGTCCATTCGAACTTTGCTTATTTTCGTAGCAGGTTATTCACTGGCAACGCAATTCTGGTTAGTCTTTCCACGAACTTTCTAGAATAGTTCACTAGTCCTAGGAATGCTTGCACTTCCTTTCTATTTCTCGGAATCGCTAGATTTTTAACGCATTCCACCTTCTGCGGGTCAGGCAGTGCTCCTGCCTCTAGCAACGATGGCCTAAACCTCTCTTCGCAAAAATTGACACTTCTCCGTGTTCAATTCCAAATTGTGTTCACGTAACTTTTGGAACACCTTGCACAAACGTTGCGAATGCTCCTGCAAGTTCATCCCATAAATTACAATATCATCTAGATACACAAAACAATCTAACCCTTGCAAGCCTGTTAGCATATGGTACATCAACTGTTGGAAGGTATCCGGTGCTCCTGTTAATCCAAACGGCATTCTGTGAAACTCATAATGCCCTAAACCGGTACTGAACGCGGTTTTCTGCTTATCTTGGGCATCCACCAGAACTTGGTGGTAGCCACTCGCTAAATCAAGTGTAGAAAAATATCTACTGTGTCCCAATTGATCCAGATTTTCTTCAATCCTTGGTATCGGGAACATCTGCTTGATAGTGGCGTCGTTCAATTTCCTAAAATCGACAACCATTCTCCACTTCTTCTAACCCTGAGTACTTCCCTTCTTTGGTACCAAAATTATTGGTGAGTTCCAAGTCGAGATACTCGGTGAAATTATGTTATCCTTTAACATTACTTCCACTTGCCTGTTTACCTCATCTTTGTGAGCTTGTGGAATCTGCACTGTGTCTGGTTAGTTGGTGGTTGATCCACTCTAGTAGGTATCTCATGCTCTACGTCCGGTTTATACATCAGCTGGTCTCCTTCCAGCAAAAATATGTCATGGAATGACGTACAAGTGGCTTCTATTGATGCCTTCTCTTCTAAATTTACGCTTGGGTCTAACGTCAGTGATTCTAGCACCGTCTCCATTATTTTTCTTATATCAACTTTTTTAATCTGATTTGCCGTTCTATAATTCGGTTCCTTAAAATTATCGTAGCTAGTGAACTTAGGCCTAAAATACTCATCCATCAGGTAGTCCTTTTCTGATGCATTCAAGCATATACCTTACACTTTTCAACGTACGTTATGGTCTCTCCCACGCCAACGTGCGTTATGGCCTTCCGCTAGCTGATGCTTGTGCAAAACAACAGTCCTAAGTTTCGTGCTTACATGCATAGTAACTACTCTGGTCGACCTTGCGTTTACTACCTCCATACCACACTTCTGAACCCTATTCACGGTTCCTTCCTGCCATGACTTTAATGGAAGAGTAAGGATTGTATTCTTATCATCATCATAAAATGATAACTGCTTCCCGAGCCCATCCAGTATGGTGCGGCCCCAAAGATTATCGCGGCCAATTATCCCATCAGCCAGGATACCTTTCCTATCCAGTTGCACTGTGTGCACTCATGCCCTTAACTTCACTGTGTCCTATTCTGAACGACCCCAACGTCCTGAGGCACCCCCCAAACGCTCCGTTAAGCATTCTTACGTCCATTTGATTAATATGTAGCCCTCTCCATAAAACATTAGATTTTACGAGGCTGGTGTCCACCCACGAATCTACCAAAAGCACTAGTGCGCGACTCTAAAAATAACAGGACAATATTTTGTGTGGGGTTTAATGTTAGTAACCTCAACCTCCCTGTGAAATTTAATTCATGTCTCTTCTATACGAACCTAGTACAAATTTTTCTTGATTGTGGGCGTGGCAGTAGTAATAGTTTGCCCATATTCGGAATGCATGCTAGTACAATGTATACATCTACCCATTTGTATTCATATCCCTACAAGCATAGATAGGGTAATTGCTTTTAAGTGGGGTCTACAAAATTTATTATATGGGAGGGAGGCGTATCCCTTATCTGATAGACACCAAATCTTGTAAGTGGCTTTGTAGGGTGCATACACGTACTAATATATACTTTCGCTATAATAATATGTAAATAGTTGGCGTTGCTGTAGATATAACACGCCAATTTTTTGTATGGTTAATGTTAATACCCGCAAATGAAATTTCGTTGATAAATCTTTAATAGAAACACAGTAATGATTTTTGGCTAATTGTGGGCGTGGCAGTAGTATTATGATCTCCATATTTTGCACACACACTATTATGGGCCCCATGTATATTTCTGCCAATTTTTATTCCGGTGGCATGAATACGAGCATAGGTAGGCTAGTTTTAATTTTAGACCCGAAAGTTCCTTATATCAAAAGTGGGCATGTCTTTTCTTTGATCAGCCATATTTGTTGCAGATAGATTTATAATGTCCACATGTTCCTTCCCGTAAAATTTCGTCCGAAAATCTCTACCAGATCTTAAGTTATTAATATTCTTTAATAGTGGGCTTGGGAATTAATATATACCGCCCTCTTTTTGCACAGTGTTTAGTAGGACCCACATCTCCATAACTGCCAAATAAAGTCACTAATCCGTCAATTAGACCGAAGTTACAGTCATTCTAAAAAAGGTGAAAAAAGTTCCTTATATGGGAGGTAGGGGTTGTCTTTGTCCAAATCGGCCCATATAGCCATCTGCTTCTGTATCTTTGTCAGGACCATACTTTCACAAAATTTCATTACGATATCTCTAACGGTGTAGAAAAAAAGTGGTCACAGACGGACAGACGGACAGACGGACGGTCAAAATAAAAATATCTTAGAAAGTGATTCTGATTATATCTGTATATATATATATATATATATACATAGACATATATATATATATATATATATATATATATATATATATATATATATATATATATATATATATATATATATATATATATATATATATATATATATATATATATATATATATATATATATATATATATATATATATGTCCTTACCTACCACGCCTCCTTCTTAAAAGCCCCTCTCAAAAGCACAAAATTACTATACCCTATTTACCTTTTTTAAAGGTATAGAGTATAAAAAGACCAAATTGTATTATTATTATTATTATTATTATAATACGAGAAACTGTATTCAGTTTTGTGTAAAAAATTATATTAAATGCGCAAGGACATTTGAAATGTTGACTGTGGTCTTTGGCGAGTCTACTATGAGCAGAACACAAGTTCAATTGTGGTATAACCGGTTTAAGGAAGGCCGAGAAGATGTCAATGACGATGCTCCTCCTGGTCGCCCGAGCACGTCAGCAACCGATGAAAACATTGACGCAGTGAAGAAAATGATTTTGGATAATCGTCGAATCACTATCAGAGAGGTTGCTGATGATGTTGGCATATCGTTCGGCTCATGCCAAGCTATTTTTACGGATGTTTTCGGCATGAAACGTGCGGCAGCGAATATTGTTCCAAAATTGCTAAATTTTGAGCAAAAACAACGTCGCATGGACATCGCTCAGGAGCTGTTGAACATCGTCAATGATGTCCCAATGGAAACGTCCAGATGAGCCAATACCGAGAAAAGCACGTCAAGTTCGGTCGAACGTAAAGGTTTTGCTGACAGTTTTCTTTGATTGCAATGGCGTGGTGCATCATGAACTCTTGCCACAAGGTCGTACGGTCAACAAGGAATACTACCTTGAAGTTATGCGCCGTTTGCGAGAAGCAATTCGTCAGAAACGCCCAGAATTGTGGAAAAACCAATAATGGATTTTGCACCATGATAACGCACCAGCTCACACATCGATGCTCGTGCGTAATTTTTTGGCCAAAACAAAACCGTTTTCATGCCTCAACCACCGTATTCACCGGACTTGGCCCCCGCTGACTTTTTCCTCTTTCCAAAACTGAAGACACCGATGAAAGGAAAGCGTTTTGCTACGATTGAGGAGATAAAAGAAAAATCGAAACAGGAGTTTTTCGAGGATTGGAAAAAACGCTGGCATAAGTGTATTATAAATGAGGGGAATTACTTTGAAGGGGACAAGATAGTTGTTGATGAATAAATAAATACTTTTTGAAAAAATTGAAAATAACGGTTATTTTTTTATCAAACCTCGTATATCAAAATTTACAAAATCAGTAAAATATGTATCTATTTTTCAAAAATTTCTAAATATATAATGTGTCACGATATTTGGCATTTTGGAAATAGTACAAAATTCTAAAATCAAATTATTCATTTTCTAAGAATCTAGTTGAATATTGTAAATTGCGAAGTCTGATTCCGTTTTCAATTTCTGTTCCACTGGTATGAGTTGCCAACATACTCAATAGAAGAAGACCAAATTTGATTTTTTAATATTATATATAATACAACAAAACTAACAAAATATGAGTTGAGGAGTACCAATAATTCCATTTTCACAAATATAGGTATATATATAAAATCAAAGAAACTCGAAATTTCATTCATGTACGTATGAAAATGTGGGTGTATTTGAAATGAAATGAGACAAATTCCAGAAAATTGTCAAGTTTCAAAATTATATGTACCCACTAAACAGTTTCTCTTGTTAATCTGCTTATAAACGATTGTCGGCTTCTTTGGTCCTGATGGTAAGCACGCAGATCTTGGTATCTGCAGATACGATTCGACTTCCAGAATAATAATTTTTTTTATGAACAAATCTGTTTTTTAATAGTTTCCTCCAAAAATTAAACGCAAAGCATAAAGTTGGTTTTCATTTCTATTTTATACCATATGGAAATGCATTCGAGTTGATAATCTATATATATATATAACAAAGTGGCAAAAGCGTCTGTTTCCCTCTGCCAGTAATTTTCAACCAATTTAGTTGGTTTTTTTTTTTTAAATGTAGATAATTACGGTACGAAGGTAATAGGTAAGAAATGTAAAAAAACAATTACGCTTACGCTTATGTAAGAGCGAATGTACGTATCACATAACACAGAGAAGCGACACTTAAGCACCAACTTTTCAAATGCTTAAAAAAAAGCTTTGTTTATCATTAGTTGGCAATCTTATAAGTTTCTTTATCATTGGTTTTAAAGAAAATCAGCCACAATACTACAGTTTTGCGCATGTGTGAGTGTGCGCAAAACGAAGACGTTTCTTTGTATTCTCTGGACGTATCCACATAACCATTTAATTGTTTATGCCTTAACGAATTTTTCAGAGCCGGGGTAAAGTTCAGATGTGTCCAGGGTTCGTCAACAGAAATAAGTCCATCTTCCCGTGGAGTGATCGAGTCCTAGTGAGTCTATTTAGGGCTGAGTCTCCTGTGGACTTTGTTGATCCTATTTCGTTTTCCTTCTTGCCGTAGAGTGAGCATGTCCCAGTGAGACTATTTAAGGCTGAGTCTCCTGTGGACTTGGTTTATTGTCCTTCGCTGTTTTCATCGGCTATTGGTCTGCTATTTTGAATGCTTGTTACTCCACATTCTGAAATATTCTCAATCACCATTTAACCTATTGGAAGCTTAACGTGATTGAGAATTGGTTTCATACAAAAAGAAGAAACAAACGAATCAAAATAGACCCTAAAAGTATGTATTTCTCTTAAATAACCTT
Organism: Clusia tigrina; assembly: GCA_920105625.2. Lineage (NCBI taxonomy): Eukaryota > Metazoa > Arthropoda > Insecta > Diptera > Clusiidae > Clusia > Clusia tigrina. The sequence goes on from OV050030.1 coordinate 65,168,479, forward strand.
AACCATGCTAATCGCACAGAATGTGTGGCATCTGTTAGGAGTTGGTGCTGTGAGTCAACTATTCGTAGGTAGCTTGATTCTAACTCACAACATCCCTCCCCTCTTTCTAAAAGAAGTGAGTGCAACTAACTTCTAATGAATCTTTTACAATATATATTTTTTCTGCACTTTGAACAATCCGTGCATTTTCTTAAGCTTATAATACATGTATATAAATTTTCATTTCTTGTTTGATTTAAGAAATCACCTTACTTGGGTTCTGTTATTGTATTCTTTTTCTTTTTTACTTTTGTGTTCTTTTATTTATTTTTTATTTCTTTCTTTTGTAGTTTTTTTTGTACTTCTTTTATAGTTTCTTTTTTGTTTTGTTCATTTAGTTCTAACTTTCTCTTTTTTTATCGTCCCCTTTTTTATATTTGGTCCTTCTTCGACACTTTTCTCACTGGCGTATAAACAATTTCAAACAACTAGTGATAATACAATTATATACTTAATACTTAATATCATATATTATACTACGATATTTTATACCAAAAATCTTATGTTATACTGCGACCTCTGCTACCTGCTGATCCGGTTGACGGCTGTCATTGACGGTATGGTTATTGTAGGATTGGGAGAGTTTTCCTAAACCACGGAAATTATAAGAAACTGTAGCGAATGTAAGTACGTTGGGCTGTGCCCTTAAATAAAAATTCTAACGATGTGACTGCGAGCTGGTCAACGGTTAGACTAATTTATTTTGCATATTAATGATATGACAGTGCTTGATAAGAACACCTATACGTGTATGAGTTAATAGATATGCAGCTGCTCTCACGCGATGGTAAGTGCAGCGACTCCCAATCTGTGACCCAACATCCCGGGCCCGTTGAAGGACTCTTCAAGCAGGTAAAGTCGCAATTTTGCGTATGGGGCGCCGAATGACTCCTCTTGAAGTGCGTATATCCACCACTTGATCGCGTTTGTCCTTTCCTGGGATGGCATTCACGACACGTCCCATTTGCCACCGTTGCGGTGATATGTTGTCCTCATGAACGATGACCATTGCACCTTTGGCAACATTTGGGCGATCAGCAAACCATTTTGTGCGCATTTGCAGTTCGCTGAGGTATTCGTGTGACCGATGGTTCCAAAACCTTTGCCTGATGCCCGTAATTTTAGCCCTAACTAATTTAGTGCTAACTCGAGTCGTCCGCCCACCTTCAACAATTCGAATCCTTCCGTGGAATTCAAGAAATGATTAAGGTAACGCAGAGTGCCATTTGTCGTTGACTCTCTCTGAAGTAAAAGAATGTCTCCAGCGAAGTATTGTTGCTGCACGTTCCAAACGATGCACAGCAATGCGTGATGTAATTCCTCGGGCACGAGGGGTTCAAAGGTATTCGTTTGATGCTTGCGTAGCCTCTTGTAGAAACGAAAAATCCAGGCAACTAATCGTATTCCACGTACATAGGAACTGCATCTGTCCATAATTTCAAGGATATAGTTCGGTTTTATCATTACCTTGAATACCGATTTTCTCATCTCTGAGTTCACTACTTCCATGTCGATGTGTTCGCTCTTTTGTTTAGGCCACTTGCTCGTGTGTTCGTACAGAAACGGGTGCCCAATGTGCCAAAACGAATTCGCCAGCTCCGCAGCTGTACTTCCTCGGGAAACGATGTCAGCTGGATTGTTGTTAGTTGGTACATGTTTCCAATGAGCAGCCGCAGATCTTGAATCTCCGACACTCTATTGCCAACAAAAGTAGATAGCGTAGCGCAATGCAACTTGAGCCAGTGAAGTACAATCTGCGAATCTGTCCAAAGATATACATCGAAATTTTAATTAGAAAAAAGAGATTTTATTTTTGCAAAAAATCTAGCAAGAAGAAGTGCGCCGCAGAGCTCCAGCTTTGGCAATGATTGCTTTTTGATAGGCGCGACTCTCGACTTTGCAGTAAAAAGATTAACGCGAATAACTCCAGTATTATCTACAGTAAGTGTATAAATTCCGCAACCATAAGCACCAATCGATGAATCGCAGAATCCATGAAGCTGAAGGGATTTTAAATTGGTTGATAGGCAATAGCGTGGAATTTTTATTGATGAAAGCTCTGATAAACTGGCGACGAAGCTTAGCCAAGCGAACTGAACATTCTGCGGAACAGATTCATCCCAGTCGAGGTTTAGCAGCCTTAGTTCCTGAAGAAGGATTTTAGCGGTGATGACAATTGGTGCCAAGAGACCAAATGGATCGAACAATGAGGATGCAATTGAGAGGATAGTTCTTTTCGTTACTCGTCCGTTGAGGGCTTGCCTAGGTTCAAAAGGAAATAAAAATAAATCGTGAGTTTGATCCAACTTTATGCCAAGTGTACTCGTAACAGACGTGTCGATGTTTAAGTCTTTTACGAAATCTTCACTTCTAAATTATTGATGGTTGGAATACCATTTTGCAAAATCAAGTCCGCCCAATTTTAAAAGAGCTGTTAATTCATTTTTTATGCGTGATAACTCCGCAAGCGTGTCAGCTCCGCACATCAAATCGGCAACATAAAATGACGACCTTACAACATTTGAACCAACTTCAAACTGTTCTGCGTGTTGTTCGGCGAGATATACCAGGCTTCGAACAGCGAGATACGGTGCAGCTGCCATTCCATACGTGACTGAATTGAGATGGAATGTTCGAATGTTTTCATGAGGTGAACTTCTCCATAAAATATATTGGAACCTTCGATCTTCTGGACTCACTAGCACCTGTCGGTACATTTTAACGATGTCTGCAGTAAGCGCAAACCGATTTAGGCGAAAACGCAGAAGTAGGATTACGAGCTCGATTTGCAATGTAGGTCCCACCATTTGTATGTCGTTGAGTGACTTCTGGGTTGTGGTTCTGCATGATGCGTCGAAAACGATCCTCAATTTCATCGATGTGCTGTTTGGCTTCAAGACGCAGTGGTGTGGAATATAATAGTGTGGCTCATTCCATTCGGGAGATTGAACTACGCTCATGTGACCCAGACTTTCATATTCCTCCATGAAGGCGACGTATTACATCTTGAGCTCTGGAGACCGTAACAACCGCCGTTCCAACGAGTTTAACCTTCGCAACGCTGTTATGTATGAGTCACCCAAGCAAGCCGGATCATACTTGAATGGCAGTTTGACGATTACTCTGCCACTTAAATCTCGGGTCACTGTGTTCGTGTATAGGCGTTCGCAACTGTGTTGTTCACGGGTCCACGCGTCTGCCGTTGTCGACACTTCTTCAAGCACCCACAATCGTTCCAATATAGACTGATCGCATTTTAGGACACATGTAGTGGTAGAGAGCTTCGTAGTGTTCGCTTGATAGCGACATGAAATAACCCAACCTAACAATGTTTTCTGTAACATTGGCAAATTATATCCGAGTTTGATTTGGCCGACCGCAAGAAGACTGAAAAAACTCTCTGTTCCCAGCAGCAAATCGATTTTCTTTGATTTGTTAAATTGACTATCTGCCAGTTCAATACTCTGTGGGATGTTCCAAGATGAGACATCTATGTCTGGATCCGGTTGGTATGCGATATGCGATGTAATACAAAATGGAAGCGGTAGCTTAAACTCAGTTGCTTGCGATTTTATATTAGTGTTAGTCATAAATTTATTATTTGTTGCTGACTTACCAATACTTTGAATTTGAATGTTGTGCTTGCTTCGTGGTAACAACAATTTCTGTGAGAACTCATCCGTCATGAGATTCACTTGTGAGCAAGAGTCCAACAATGCTCTTCCCAACCGGTATCCACCAGATGCATCCCGAACTAAGACCTTTGAAGTCGCAAGAATTATTTGATCCAACGACGAATTGTTTATGTGGGTGTGTACAGCAGCTTCCCTCGAGGTTGAAGGCAGCATTGAAGTCGGCGAATCTGGCGCAGATCCACGATACAGCAAGCTATGATCTTGTTGAGAGCAAACCCTGCACTTATGCGACGATGAGCAGCTGGAGAGTTGATGCCCCTTCGACAAGCAGTTGATACAAAGGCCTTGTCTTTTCGCATGGTCAAAACGTTGAGCCACAGTGAGGGCCTTGAAGCGATCACAGTTAAAAATCTTGTGGTTGCCACTTGAACACATTAAACATGAAGAATTAGAGCAAACAAACGAATATCCTTTTTGTTGGTTCCTTGATTTATGAGCCTTGTTTTCAGCTTGATGTACTCGCGTTGAAGTATGACTATGTTCGATTGAATCCAAATATTGGCTATGTCTCTCTAGAATTTTTGAGCAGTCATCCCAAGTCTGTAACGTTTTGAAATCCAACGACTCCTTCCATTTGCGATTTGTCTCCTCATCAGCTTTCTGCAGTACAAGGTAAATCAAAATAGCTTGAGAAATTTCGCTGTCAGTTCCCAATGATAGTAATGAGCCGTAGATAGCAGACGCCTTATCAACAAGACTCCTTAACTGCGCACCGCTGGACTTGGGGACTGACGACAGTTCAAAAAGCGTCGAAATATTCTCCAAGAATATTAGTGTATGGTTGTCATATCTACCTCTAAATATTTCCAATGCCTTGGGGTAGTTTTTTTTGTGACTTGGAAGGCGTCAATGGTTTCAGGAGCCGGTCCCTGGAGACAATTGCGTAAATGGTTAAACTTTTCGATATTTGACAAGTTAAAGTCCCGATCGATTATTTGCTTGAACGACGTTATGAAATTATGGTACTCAGAATATTTTCCATCGAACGAAGGAAGTTTGAGTTAAGGTAATTTTGAACTGGTTTGCATGACGCAATTAGTATCTGACAAAGTAGATTTGTAATCTTCAGCTAGCTGCGATTGAATGGCAAGCTTCGCTGTAATGTACAATTCCTACAAAGTCAGCACGACCACCATCTTCACAGTCTTGTTTTTCAATTTCCGTCTGTGTTGATAGAACTTGCTTGAAGTACGACTCAAGGATACCCAATCTGCATCGATATTCAGGCACGGACAGCAACTTACCACCTGGTCGCAGGCTAGCTTCCACAATGTTCTTTATGAGCCTAATATTTTTTTTGGTATTTGCGCGTTGTTGTTTTAATTCCTCCAAATTCATTGTAAACTCAAAAAAAGGAATAAATTTAGTTAAAAGGTACATTTAATATTTTATAACTAACTTGACCAAGTGTAGCGTAACCAGCAACGGATTAAAAAAATTAAACCGTATTCGACGAAAGCGTTATACAGTAGCGGCAACCAAATATGTATGTACCGTAGGAATACCGTACTCACAAACTGTGTAACCAAAGTACCTGTTAACGATGCGACGAACGAGAGCAACGACAAATAGCAAAAAACCCTAACAAAATGTTTGTTGGGTTTCGATGATCTAGCGCAGCGAGATGGGCAGCGCAACAGAATTAAGCACAATAGCGAAAACGGAGCGTAGTCAGGCAGCGGCAGCAGAGCGTAGGTGAGAATACGAAAATACGAATACAGCGCAACCGGCAGAATGCAGTAGGCGAAAGCGACACAACAGTGGTAACGCAGCGACGTAGCAAGATAGCGGCAGCTGCTAATAATCACAGCGGTAGCAAAGCAGCGGTGATGAACAAAAAAAAAATTGCGTTTTTTGGTCTTCCAATTAACGGCTGTATTAATAAAATGTATTAAATTATGCTCCGGAGTCTAATGTTGACCACCACTTGCGTGCGCGACACGAACAACAAACCTTTATTTTAAGAAATTAAAATTTATCTAAAAGCACTAGTCCCTGCTCGGGCGCCAAAAAATGTAGGATTGGGAGAGTTTTCCTCAACCACGGAAATTATAAGAAACTGTAGCGAATGTAGGTACGTTGGGCTGTGCCCTTAAATAAAAATTCGAACGATATGACTGTGAGCTGGTCAATGGTCAGACTAATTTATTTTGCATATTAATGTTATGACAGTGCATGATAAAAACACCTATACGTGTATAAGTTAATAGATATGCAGCTGCTCTCACGCGATGGTAAGTGCAGCGACTCCCAATCTGTGACCCAACAGTTATTGTGCTGCGCCGCTGGTGTGGTTGATTCGAGTCTTCGAAGAACTTCTCTTATTGTGCACCATTTTTTTATAATGAGAGTCATAACCAGCATTATTACTAAGATGAGCCCGGCTATACCAGCTACGCTCCCTTCATCCAGGTGTACACTATCTCGCAGGAATTGGCGAGGTGTGATACTCTTTCAACATCTTCGGCCTCCTTTACCAAGTCACTGATCGCTCTGTTATTCGTTCTTAGGGTTCTTCATAGGTCCTGGAAGTGCATGAGTGAGACTGTGTTCGGTGTTGTGAGAGTATGGCCAGGGTCACTTCGTTTGTGATTTCCCACCAGCTCCTGCAGTTTTGTCTTTAAACGGTTTGTTCCCATGACGGACATTGAGAAGTTGTACCGTGACTCTTCTGGACGTTTATGGACTAACATTACTCCTTTACCAATTATTCTGAAACCAGCTTCGATTGTCATAAAACCGGTGTCCACCAATATTGCTTCTATTTCCCGTGTCGAAGCATCGCTTCTGCGCTTTAGTTCAGTACCGCTGGCCGCTGCATGCCTCTCACATAATTTCCTGGTTGTCCCTTGCATGATTTTAAACTGTTCCAGAATGATCCCCAATTCTGTTCGTGGCAACTCAGTTACAATCACCCAATAGTCTTTGGCGAACCATACATCTCCTGTTTTCTCCAGTAATATGTCCGTGTCCGGTAATTTGTCCAACCGCACTCCTGCACGTATCCCGTTGGTAACCGCCAGCAACATCACTAACACGATCTAAAACCGTACATAAAAGTAAATTTTTACACTACACATACGATACGTTTGAATTGCTTATTCTATAGTTGAATGCTATATCATTCAATTTACGTCCACTCGTCCTTTCCCCTTACATCATTGGATTCGCTACTGCATCTTAGAGGACAAGAGGACTCGACTATGTGTTTTCATAGCATTATAGGGCATCATATGTTCTTCATTTAACATATACTTATTCTTTTTTAACCACTGAGTGTTCTTTTTTCTAAAAAATTTTTTCTAACTCTATACAACTCTAAGCAATTTTATTTACCTCTGTGCCAAAAACAAGAATACCCCAGATAAACCTGTTTATGTGTAGAAAATGTCCCTTGCATGACTGAACTTTTCATCGCATATACTACTCTATATACTTAAAATTACTACTTGCCTGGTATTAAAATTACTACTAGCCTGGTATGTATAAGTGTATTCTCCTACACCTTGTGACTTTCCTGGACATGACTGCATACATACTTTCGAGGCACTCTTCTTACTTAGAACTACTTAAAATTTGCCTTGACAGACACCCCGCATTAAACAATACTTCCGCCTTTGTTAGCACAATTTCGAAAACAGACTTCTGATTGTTTTACTATAAAACCGCGCGTTTGCAGTGTATTCGCCACACTATCAAAACTCAAGTCAACCAGTAGCATGCTGACCTCAACACTGAAGTTAGGAGCTGCCGTCCTCAATCACTCCCAGGTGTTGGCGACACTGAAGGAAACGGGAACACCGATGCTGCACGCTGCCGCACTGAACCTGGACCCAGCCGAGATCCGACGCCTCCTTGATCGTAGCTTTCACCCAACAGTATGTTTACTTTCACCTTACCAGAAAGCACGAGCATGACCGATGCTGACTTATGCCATACCCCGGAATGCCCCTACTTTTCCCCACTTCCTACATATTAATTACAATTGCGCAAACTTTATTTTATTTTTATACAAAAATTCAAATTCTTTATTTTTGTGCTTACTTTTTTCGTTAACTGTCGTACGTGTGAATGTCTATATTCTATGTCCAGGTTCATATTACTTACCCACGACTGTCGTATAATTTTATTTTTTAAATTGTGTCCAATGCACCCGTTTCATATTATTTAATATATTTTCCTCTACTGTGCTTCGTTCGGCCATAGTGCCTAATAAGAATATTTTTCTTACGTCAATTCTTACTCGCCCGAGTTTAAGCAGCACACTTCTACTGGCATTGACTTTGAAAATCGGCATTGTGTGTGTTATTTGATACACTCACGTACGTGTTTACGTTGTTATTCTTGTGTTTTCACCTGTAAAACACTGTTAACAAATGTCTTTAGTTGTGTGGTCTAATGTGGAACAATTTCAATAAATTTTTATGTAGCTTTTTAGTCTTGCCCTTAATTGTTACGACTGTTGTAACTGGGCTGCGGATCTCTGCTACTACATATGGACCTACCCAAACAGATGAGAATTTGTTTCTCCTAGCCTGATTCTTCATTAATACTTGGTCACCCACATGAAAAACTGCTGGGCTTAGTACCTCGTTGTAGGCTTCCCTGGCTACTCGTTTAGCACAATCCTGGTTTTCTCTAACCAATTCGTGCTCTCGCTGCAACTAATATTTTTGCACGTTATTGGGGTCATCAGCATTGTACACTGGCGCACATTTGCGCTTCAGATTTGCTGGCATGTTGAAATCTAACCCGTAGAGCGTCCTAAACTGAGTTTGCTTCGTTGATACATGCACAGTATTGTTGTGTACATGCAACCATTGATCCCAATTCGAGCCGTCTTCCTTGGCAAAACTGCGCAAGTACTCGGCAGAGGTCGATGACTACGCTCCAATGAGCCATTCGCCTGTGGATGCTATGGTGTTATATGCAATTTCTTGATTCCCAGCATTTTACACGTTTCTGAGAATAGTTTTGATACAAAATTTGAACCATTGTCGGTTATCAAGACCTTAATATGTTGTACCGTGCTATAATTTCGTCAAAGAATGCCTTGGCCACCGTACTTGCTTCAGCATCGGGTATAGCCACGCACGCCATATACTTTGAGAAATCATCTTGGAACGTCAAAATGTATTTATTTCCCGAAACTGTCTCAGGTAAAATACCTACAATATCCATATGAACTTTATCAAATGGCTGTTTTGGTGTGTCAGTTAACACCATTGGCATCTTTGTTAGCCTTGAACTCTTGTTGGCCTGACATTTTGGACAAATCTTTATATAAATTTTTATGTCTCGGAGCATACCTTTCCATCCGTATACTCGCCTAATTCTGTCATGGGTTTTCCAGAATCCCTGGTGTCCACCTAGGGGTGAATCATGAAAACCCTTTAACACAGCCTGGATATCTTTTTTATCCTCCAGCCACTCCACACTACTGGCTGTTTGTTCATTGGCATCGAGACGCACATTGCTAACATCTCTTGTAGCATCAACTTTATCCCCTTGAATTCTCTCGGCTCTCTCCCTCTCTGACCCTGCTTTGGCCCTCGTTTGCACAACTGATACCTTCTGCGCCTGCGGTACTCTGCTGAGCGCATCCGCATTCAGATTCTTTTTCCTAGGTTTGTATATGATTTCAAATTCATACTCAGACAATTTGTGTCTGAACCTGGCTAGCCTAGACGTTTGGTCTTTCAAACTGGCTATGCCTCTAAACGGCTGCTGATCAGTGTATATCTTAAATGGGCGTCCTAGCAGATATGCCCTAAAATTCTTCGTAGCCCACACTATGGCTAGGAATTCCTTCTATATTGTGGAGTATCTCTTCTCCGTGTCGCTAAGCGCTCTGCTTGCGAATGCTATTGGCCGGTCATTACCGACTTCCACTTGTGACAATACTGCCCCTAATGCATCATTGCTAGCATCAGTGGTCAACAAAAAAGTTTGCTTAAAGTCGGGGTACGCCAAAATTGGTGGCGAGTTAATTATTTCTTGTAGCCTCTCGAATGCTTGCTGACATCTCTCTCTCCATTCGAACTTTGCTTCTTTTCGTAGCAACTTATTAATCGGCAATTCCGGCTAGTCCTTCTACGAACTTTCTGTAATAGTTCACTAGTCCTAGGTATGCTTGCACTTCCTTTCTATTTTTCGGAATCGTTAAATTTTTAACGCATTCCACCTTCTGTGGGTCAAGCAGTGCTCCTGCCTCTGACCAACGATGGCCTAAATAAACACCCTCTCTTCGCAAAAATTGACATTTCTCTGTGTTCAATTTAAAATTGTGTTCTCGTAATTTCTGGAGCACCTTGCACAAGCGTTGCGAATGCTGCTGCAAGTTCTTCCCATAAATTACAATATCATCCAGATACACAAAACAATCTAACCCTTGTAAGCCTGTTAGCACATGGTTCATCAGCCGTTGGAAGGTAGCCGGTGCTCCTGTTAATCCAAACGGCATTCTGTTAAACTCATAATGCCCTAAACCGGTGCTGAACGCGGTTTTCTGCTTATCTTGTGTATCCACCAGAACTTGGTGGTAGCCACTCGCTAAATCAAGTGTAGAAAAATATCTACTGTGTACCAATTGATACAGAATCTCTTTTATCCTGAGCACCTCCCTTCTGTGGTACCAAAATTATTGGTGAGTTCCAAGGCGAGATACTCGGTGAAATTATGTTATCCTTTAACATTCCTTCTACTTGCCTGTTGACCTCATCTTTGTGAGCTTGTGGGAATCTGCACTGTTTCTGGTTAGTTGGTGCATGATCCACTCTAGTAGGTATTTCATGCACTACCTCTGGTGTATACGTCAGCTGGTCTCCCTCCAGCAAAAATATGTCATGGAATGACGTACAAATGGCTTCTATTGATGCCTTCTCTTCTGAATTTACGATTGGGTCTAGCTTCAGTGATTCTTGCACTCTCTCCAATCTTTTCCTTATATCTACCTCCTTAATCTGATATACCGATCTATAATTCGGTTCCTTAAAATTATCGTAACTAGTGAACTGAGGCCTAAAATCCTCATCCTTCAGGTAGTCCTTTTCTGAGGCGTTGAGTACGCAAGTGTACACTTTACCCTTGTCACGTGCGTAATGGTTTCTCCCATATATAGGCTCTCCGCTAGCTGCTGCTTGGGCAAAACAACAGTCCTAAATTTCGTATTCACACGCATCTACTCTGGTTGAAATTGCATTCACTACCACCATACAATTGTTAACCCTATTCACGGTTCCTTCCTGCCATGACTTTAAGGGAAGAGTAAGGATTCTATTCTTATTATCATCATAAAATGTTAACTGCTTTTCTAGCGCATCCAGTATGGTGCGGCCCCAGAGATTATCACTGCCAATTATCCCATCAGCCGGGATACCTTCCCTATCCAATTCCACTGCGTGCACTCTAAAACTCATGCCCTTAACTTCACTGTGCCCTATTCTGAGTGACCCCAATGTCCTGATGCACCCTCCAAACGCTCCGTTAAGCATTCTTCCGTCCATTTGATTAATATCTAGCCCTTTCCGTAAAACACTAGATTTTACGAGGCAAGTGTCCGCCCCTGAAGCAAAAAAAAAGCACAAGCTTTCCACTAGGTACTTGCTTGAGGGTATCTTGATGAAGACATCACCTATCCTGCTCATAGCGAAGCAACCTCCCTTTGTTCCCAACATGAACGCGTATCCACTTCCTAACTCTTCGTGACATTGGAGAGAATCTTGTTCCTCCTTCTCCTGGACTGTAGTTTCTACATTACTACTCACACGTACTTCGGGCCTAATTATTAATTTATTTCTTTTGGCTTTCCAGTCTACTGGCCTCGACTGGGCTGCTGAAAGTTTCGCTGGTTCCTTTGTTGGGATTGTCTATCCCTGCATTCCGCTGCTCGATGTCCCATTCGTCCACATGAGAAGCATCTCAACCCCTGTTTCGTGTTGCTTATCCTTGGTTCACTTCTGGAATTCCAGTTTGGTCGCTGCTGACCACTTCCAGTTTTGAAAGGATTTCTTCCTTGGTTAATTCACTCCGTTGAATTAACTCGGGGACTACTAAAGTTACCCCTGCTGTCCCTCAAGTTTGGATCCGGGCACCTCATAGTTGGCTGCCTTCCGCACTGTCTACTTGCCTCATGACCATATGTTTGGCACTCCATACAATAGGGCGTATTTTTGCGTGTAATGCATTCATCCCTTGTATGACCTGGCTTATGGCAGAACGAACATGTGGGTGCCCTCTGTACAAGCCCCCTGTACGGATTTCTCTGATTCGCGGCACTGCTGTCGGAGACCCCGGGATTATACGCTCCTCTGTATATATTGGGGACGGAAGTGCTTCCATCTCTGTTCACGACAGTGGCTGTGAACATATGCTGTCTATTTTCAAACATACCTTGCTTAACCAAGCCGTACTCCGTTCCACGAGAGCTTGTGCTCTAATCGCTTCTTCTACTAATTCATCCAGAGATCCTGTTCTGCTATTCAGCATATGAATCTTTAGAACGGAGGCCCACCACGAAAGTTGTCAACACCGACTCGTCAACTTCGTATAATAACGCTGTGTCTCCAACGCCATTGACTTATTTTTATTACTCGTCCGAAGTGACTCTAAACGCCTAGCAAAGGCGCGTATGACTTCACCTGTCCGCTGATTCCCGATTCTGATCTCTTGGGATATGTCTTCCAGAGTTCTCTCCTTTCAATAGTTTCTCTTAAAAAGCCGTAAAGCTCGTTCACACTGGCGAATTGCTTTGGCAGCACAAGGTTGTATGCATCTCCAAACAACCTTTGCTTTACACAGTCGAAAAAGTCCTGCAACTCATAAGGCTTATGCTTCGCTTTACCAGTTCACAACCTTGAATGAACCTGTTGAGTTCTGACCGTAAATCTTCTGAAGCAGCACCAGTATACAAAGGTACTAGCCTGGCCACTGCCTTTGAAATCTCTTCTATACCCATGTTACTTATTCTTGTTTTACTTATGGCTGGTAAAACTTGAGCGTTATCTCTTTGGGTGGTTATCAAATTCACTTCTCCCGGATCTGAGATGTACTTGACCACTTGACGGACTCAAACTGATTAATCTTCGACCAGTTGCTCGTACAGGTGAAATACTGTCCACAGTATTGGGGCTTTCCTGCACTCCTACTGCTTCTGGCGCTGTTTGCGGATATCCCTGATCTTTATTATTTATCTTACTTCCTGGAGAAAATGGCTCCCACCGATTTCAGATGCGCCAAACACAAATTCCGCTTCCCTCTCTTCACTAAAAACGAATCTTGGCTTTACAATGCGGCTTATCCCTTCTGGTGTTAAATATTCCGGCCAGCGAACTTCCTGAGGCAATGTCAATACTGTCTGTGTAAAGCCAGCCGATGCTGATTTTGATCTCTCCTTTTTCGGTAGTTCCTATCGGTCGCCCGTCCTCTTTTCAATTCTGCACACTCCTTTCCCAACAGCGCTGCTGCTTCCTCTGTTTTCGTCAATCTCTGAGAAAGTTACTTTACCTTATTCTCAAGATATTCCTTTTGTGCTCTCAAGTCCTCTGTTTTCTTATGAAAATTGAACAACTTTCCTCTGTCCTTTTTTGGATTGCCGTTAAGGCTTGATCCGCTACTTCTAATGGTGACACAGCCCCTCTGTCATTCGCCTGTTTCCACAATTCCTGAGCTTCTTCCCTGCTCGTACTCGCTTCGAACTGGTCAACTATTTTCCCAGTAAACAGTTCCACCTCTGACTGTACTGATTTCAATCTGTTCCTTATTTCCTCGTCTGGCGGATCTAAACTCATAGTTTTTTGTCCTAGTCCCTCTAATTCAGTACTAAATGTATCTGCCCATTCATTGACCAGACTATTTATGTAGTCTGCGTATTTTTCCGCAAAATATTTTCCCTTGCCGTACTCAAATGCGTGAGGCAACAACAACCCGTGGTTATTGTTGAACTCTCTCCCCAGATTTTGCAATTGTGTTATTCGCTTGTGGTAATACACGTTATCCTTACGTAACCTGCCGTCTTTCTTAAAGTTACGGACCAGTTTTTCAATCGCTTCGCCAATTTGCTCCTGTATCAGCAGTAACCCTTGCGCTTCCTTTGTCATACCCCAAGTGCCAGAACAGATGGCGTATCCCAATTACTAATAAAACCCAACAATTGTTAACACTTTTTATCAACTTAAAACTAGGATTGTGCTAAACGAGTAGCCAGGGAAGCCTATAACAAGGTACTAAACCCAGTAATCTGTGACCAGGTACTAATGAAGAATCCGGCAAGAAGAAGCAAATTCTCACCTGTTTGGATAGGTCCGTATTCAGTAGCAGAAATCCGCAGCCCAGTGACAACAGTCGTAACGATAAAGGGCAAGAATAAAAAATACATAATAATTTGTTGAAATTGTTCCACATTAGACCACACAACTAAAGGCATGTGTTAACAAGATTTTACTAGTGTAAACACAGCAGTAACAACGTAAACATGTACGTGTGTATATAAAATAACACACACAGCTCCGATTTTCAAAGTCAATGCCTCGGGCGAATAAAATTGACGTAATGAAAATGTGCTTATTAGGTACTGTAGGCGAATGAGGCACCATAAGGAAGAATATTTTTTAAGTTTAGATTATATATATACGAGTACATACATACATCGAATGAAGCACCGTAGAGAAAAATATTTTTTTCCAAATATTAAATAATAATTCAAAATAAAATCATAAGACAGTCGTGGGTAAGTAATATAAAACTTAATTTTAAATATATACATTCATACATACTGCAGTTTATGCACCGATGGTGAAGTAAGTATATATGTGTATAACATACAGAATGAATGTACGAACGTATATTTAAGGAAGTAAGTATTCTAGTTAAGAGGAATGGGTATGTACGTATGTATATTTTTGCAGATATTTACATACTGCAGCAGGCGATATGTAAGTATATATAGTTTTTTCGGTTTATCACGTAGGAAATTAGCGTATGGGGAATAGTAATGTATATATATATATATATATATATATATATATATATATATATATATATATATATATATATATATATATTGAATTAGAACAATATATTTAGCTTACCATTACAAATTAGGTAATAACATTGGCAATTAATTATAGTATGCCTTGAATGTATGTATGTATTCATGTAAGAGCAGGTTAGATGGTGTAGGGAAAAACTCTTGTTAGTGGATATATACATACCAGGCTAGTAGTAAATTTAAATATATAGAGTAGTAGTATATGCAATGAAAAGTTCAGTCATGCAATGGACAATTTTTTCACATGAGCGGGTTTATCTTTTATATACTCGCTTATGTAAGATGGGCAACTAGTTTTGACCTTAATTGATGTAAACAATTTTTTTTTGAGCGGCATGTAATTTAATATAGTAAATAATTGTTATGTATGAATCAAATTATTATAAAATGTATATTCATTGAGAAGAATTTGAATTTTGAATGCCGCTAACAATTTAAAGAAGATTGTATCATAGTTAATTAATAATATTTGTAAAGAAAATTGTTTTTATTACTTATTTATAGTTTGGTTATTAAAAAGTATTAGATATACGATATATAAATTTAAATAATACATAAAATTTACAGTTTTTTTTAACAAGAATATTAAAAATAAAATAAATGTAATAGCCAGTAATAATAATTAAAACTCGGCAAGTCCGTTACATGTATAAAAGTATGGTTTTTAGGTATTCAGACAAGGACATCTGGATGGTTCAATTTTGTGCAGCATGAACCGGGAAGGGACTTCCTGCACCGTCAAAGGCAGAGTAAGAGATTAACCAACATCCAGGAGACCGGTAGATGAAATGCAAGAGCAGCGAACTAAAATCCGACTGGATAAAAGAAAAGAGAAGGCGTAGAAGAAGGATTATCAACAAGCCGCAAAAGAATAAATACGAGGTTTGCAACGATGATGTCCCGAGATATTTTTTGGTTCCGAAAAAAAGAGAAAACAAAATTTAGTGGGAATTCATTTTTATATGAAAGAGTGGAAGAGCTTCCTACTTCCCATGTGCGAGATGACTACGATTTAAGCTTATGAAAAAATTGAGAGGGTTTCGGCTGAATACAAGAATCTCTATCTGACAAGTAAAAGCTGATAATACTTGAGTTGAATTGCATAACTGACAAAATGGAATGAAAACACTAATGTGTACGTTGTCCGTTTAGAAAATCCAACGTGTCGGCCATAACATATGTCAGTATGTATAATGTAATGTCTAGAAAGAAAAAGAGATAATTTAGCCACAACCCGAGGTTACTCCATAATTTTAGCGAGAAACGGCTACAACAACAATAACAGCCACAACTTTTTTTAACCACGAAAGATCGAGCATAACATAGCCAAGCTTTATCGGCTAACTTCGTAACGATTTCTCCAATGAGAAAATATCCACTGTCACTGACTAAGCGGAAATTTATTTTGACTTTGTCAGAAGCTCATCTAGTCGCACAAGCTTGCATCATCTTTGTACGTACCGATTCAGAAAGAAGGGTGGGGTATGCAGAGTTCATCGAGGGTCTTCACTCCGACAACGACGGTCGTCAACCGGTTCAGCAGGTAGCAGAGGTCGCAGTATAATATAAGATTTTAGGTATAGAATAGAATTGTGCTATTGTATAGATGTTTGTATATACACCAATGAGAAAAGAGTCCATAAAAGTCCAAATTATAAAATGGTGTATATTTAAAAAAAAAATGATAGAGGAAAAAAAGAAACGAAAAGAAAACGAAAACAAAGTAAGAAAGAAAAAATATGGAAAAGAAGAGAATGAAAAAATAAAAAGAACCCAAATAAGGCGATTTTAAGAAAAAACTAAAAAACATTATATGTATATACTATAGAGTTAAAGAGATGCACAGAATTGTTTACAGTGCAAGATAAATATTATAGAGATTTATTAGAAGTTAGTTGCTCTAACTTTTTTATTTTTATTGAATTTATAACTCAAACAAATCATATAAAAAACCCTGCTAGGGAATTAAAGAAATCAGTTTCCAACTCGCAACTCAAAACATTGCATTTTTCTTGCAATCAGCTTTTCTTCGATTCAAGTTAGTAATTTGCTCAATGGCGTCTTGCCGAGTAACGCTCTGACGTATATATATATATTTGGTATTTACATACATGCATAAGTGGTACTACCACCGTATGTCGGTTTTAGCCGAGTCCAGAGAAGCGCGCCAGCTGGTTCTGTCCTATGCTCGCTGGCGCAGGAGATGCCCAAGGTTGACAGGTCCTGCATAACTTGGTCTCTCCAACGGAGATGTGGTTTTCCTCTTCCTCGCCTTCCACCCTGGGGACCGTCTCGTAGGTCTGCCTTGCCGGAGCTTCTTCGTTCATACGCGAAACATGTCCAAGCTAGCGCAGCCGCTGTGTTTTTATGCGCTTCACTATGTCCATGTCCTTGTATAGCTCATAAAGCTCGCTGTTCCAACGAAAAATGTACTCATCGCCCACGCGAAGAGCACCGAAGATCTTACGGATTACTTTTCTCTCGAACGTCTTCAATGCATTCTCATCGTTATTCGTCAATGTCCAAGATTCTCCGCCATACAGCAGGACGGGGATGATGAGTGCCCTGTAGAGCGTAAGTTTGGTCTGTCGAGAGAGGGCCCTGCTTTTCAATTGCCTA
This sequence comes from Clusia tigrina, assembly GCA_920105625.2. Classification (NCBI taxonomy): domain Eukaryota; kingdom Metazoa; phylum Arthropoda; class Insecta; order Diptera; family Clusiidae; genus Clusia; species Clusia tigrina. The sequence continues at coordinate 65,185,879 of OV050030.1, forward strand.
CTGAGCCCATAGTAGCAAGTGTTGGCAAGAGTGATTCTCCGTTTGATCTCCAGGCTGACGTCGTTTTTCGCGTTGATGCTGGCACCAAGAAAAACAAAGTTCTTCACCACTTCAAATGTGCGGTCGCCAACAGTGACGTTTTGTCCAAGACGCAAGGATTCTTCGTTTGTTGACAGAAGATTCTTTGTCTTACCCTCGTTCACCGCAAGACCCATTTTGGCTGCTTCTCTCTCTAGACTGGAGTACGCCGAACATACGACACGGGTGTTGTGGCCCACATTGTCGATGTCGTCGAAGTATGCCAGCAATACGACACTTTTGTAGAAAATAGTGCCTTGACGGTTCAATTCGGCGGCTCGTATAATTTTTTCCAGTAGGAGGTTGAAGAAATCGCAGGATACTGAATCGCCCTGTCTGAAACCTCGTTTGGTATCGAACGACTCGGAGAGGTCTTTCCCAATTCTGACAGAGCTAGTGGTGGCGCTCAACGTCATACTACATAGCCGTATTAGTTTAGCGGGGACTCCAAATTCGGACATAGCGGCGTAGAGGAAATTCCTATCGGTGCTGTCAAAAGCAGCTTTAAAATCAACGAATAGGTGGTGTGTGTCGATATTCTTTTCGTGGGGCTTCTCCAGGATTTGCCGTACTGTGAAGATCTGGTCGATGGTGGATTTACCATGGCTGAAGCCACACTGATAGGGTTCAATCAGCTTGTTGACGATGGGCGTCAGTCTCTTACACAATACGTTTGATAAGACCTAAACCAGATTTCCGTTTTCGTCCTTGCAGGAACTGGCCCCGGTCTTGAAACCTTCAGTCTGGCGCTTGACTTTTTGGAAAAATTTTCGAGTCATGTTCCCGTCGCCCATCATCTCAAGCTCTTCGTACTCACGTCTTTCTGCTTCTCGTTTCTTGCGCCTAAAGAGACGTCTCTCTTCCGTCCTCTTCTCGCGGTATCGCTCCGTCGTAGCGCGTCTTACAGTCGGCCGCAGGGTGTCTTGGTACGCCGCGTCTTTCTCTGCAGTGGCCTTAGCGCAGTCGTCGTCGTAACATGTGTGACGTTGCAGTCGTTGGAAGCCAACCACATGTTCAGCTGTGGTACGCATGCAGCGGGAAATGGAGCTCCACCTCGCGTTTACATCGTCGAGTTGAGGAGTGCTCTGGTTGAGCTGGAGTGAGAGTTGAGTTGCGAAGTTCTTGGCTATCCGTTGTGATTGAAACTTTTCGACGTCGAGTTTTCACTGCGTGCGTTGACGTGTACGCTTTGCCATATGCGAACCTTGGCTGCAACAAGGTAGTGGTCCGAGTCGATGTTGGGTCCACGAATGGTGCGTACATCTAGCACACTGGATGCATGTCGTCCGTCTATCACAACGTGATCGATCTGAGAGCGCGTCAGTTGATCAGGGGAAAACCATATACTCGTATACATATAAAAAAATATTCCCGAATACGTGAGAGCATTTAATGAACTGAAAAAATTAATCACTCCTTATCCAATTCTGGCTTACTACGATTTTAACAAGAAATTTCTTCTTACAACTGATGCAAGTAATGTAGCGTTAGGCGCGGTACTGAGTCAAGACAGCAAGACAATTGGTTATGCAAGCCGCACTTTGAACGGACATGAACAAATTATTATATTTACAATGGAAAAAGAGTTATTAGCCATTGTATGGGATATAAAATATTTCAGACCATACCTTTAAGGAAAAAACTTTCTAGTACAAACAGATCATCAGCCATTAAAATGGTTACATTCTTTAAAAGAACCTAATTCAACAATTATACGATGAAAATTGATGGTTGGAGAATATGAGTTAGAGCAAGAATATTTAAAAGGGAAGGATAATAAAATAGACTTTCCAGGCAGAATAGAAAAACCTGAGTATACCACTGAAATTTTTTTAACAATGAGGAAAATCTTAGTATAAAATCTTTATTTGAAATCGAAACCATTCATAGTGCCCACGAAGTTTGAACGAACATTTTAAAATCAGTGAAACAATTGTTAATAAATATAAAACTCAAATTAGAATCATGAAAAGAAAAGATAAACAAATGGAAATTTTATTCAATAAATATAAAGTCCTATATATAGCTGAGAATGATTTAAACAATGACAAATATGTAACCAATTTATTTAGGGAAAACCTAAAGAAGAGAACAATATGCATCTATTCAGAAATCCAAGATAGCAAATATAACATTATACAAGAAATTTGATAAATTTATTTAGTAATAACCAAAGATTAAAATTCACGAAATATTGTAAATTAGCAAAAGACCTTTTGAACGAAGTGCAAGCATTGGATATTATTGATAATATATGTTTGTACCTGCTCCAACGCAAAACTCCAATCAGCAATTCCCATCACCAATGCCCGCTCGTGAACGCAGAATAAGCAGTACACCCGATGAACGGATATATAGCGTGTGAAGCCTCATCAGCTTTTCCGTACACGTGCGGGCTAAAGTATTAATTTGCCCTACGTACGCACAAACGCTGGTGCCTTGCACATAATTGCAGACACCACAAATATATTTATTTCTGTAGCATAATCAAAATTATAATATAAATTCAATCAATTTCTAAATAAAAATTGAGATATACTTTTGAAGTCAACCATTCAACAGTGTTTTCTTTGTCGCCACTTTCAACCACAAGGTTAATTCAAAATTAATACTTGATTAACCACAACACTCTTTCGGTACTGTACCCAAAGAGATATCAGAATTCAGTATTGCACTTGAAGTCATCATCACGATCCTTCGGTATTGCACCCAAGGAATCGGCAACCGATTAGTAAACCAACTAATCGGTATAGAAACATTTTGGAGGCCCCGGCGAGATAAAAACTCACGATCTCCTGTTTACCACAAGGCGAGATTCTGAAGGATGGCGCATCACCAAGAAACAATTGAGCAGTTGGACAAGTTGACCAGGGCACAGTATGAAGTGGGCTCGGCAATAGAGCAACTGGTGAGCAACTTTAAAAAGGACACACAAGACCGTAAAACCATCGAATATGCCAGTAAACGCATGAAGACTCTGAAGGAGGCATGGTCTACATTCGAACATCAACATCATCTCGTACTCGAGCTAGACGAAGTTAATCATGAGTACTTCAAACAGGATTATAGAGGCAACGTAGCAAACCTCTACGACTGGCTGTTCACCAAATTACAGCACATCATCAATGAGGAAGGAGAGAAACGTAAAACGCCAGTGCAACTTGAAGTTCCCTTCCACGTCCATCAATGAGGCTCTAACCGAAAGGACAGCACACCGCGAACCAGCCATCAGGAAGGCGATGGACTCTTAGCCCTAGTACGGCAGCAAAAGGCGTTGGTGCGTGCAATTTCTCGAGTCATTGGGGATGTGCACTCGGAAACTGATCAGTCACATCCACCAGTGTACTATGATATCAAAACAAAACTATTGATACGTTACCACGATAATCTGGTGCAAAATAACCAATGGATATGGCAACGAACAAACCTGGCGGAAATTGATGGTTATGATGCGGACAAATTCTACGAGATCGAAGATGCGCTTCAAAACGTACTCATTAAGTTACGACAACATATTCCAGTCAGTACCCCGAGCAACTCCACGCCAATCCATACCATACCACAGGCATTAAATGTGCATTTGCCTAAAGTTACCTTGCCAGTTTTTGACGGTAGCTATTCAACGTGGATACCAATTCGCGATTTGTATGTTAAGATGATACATACTCAGCCAATAAGCAACACACAAAAAATGTTTTACTTGGCTGCCAACGTAACCGGAGAAGCTAAAGCACTCATCGGTCACTTGCCAGCATGCGAGGAAAACTATGACGCAGCCTGGCAAGTCTTGTGCGATAGGTTTAACAATAAACGCAAATTGGTTAAAACTATCTATAGCAAGCTGTTTAATATAAAGAATGCTAGCAGTGAAATGGGCTCAACGCTTAAAACTATACACGATGCAGCCAAGGAATGCATTTACGCGTTAAAAAGCCAAGGAGTTCCCGTAGATAGCTTCCACACAATTTTGGATTATCTTTTATTGCAGAAGTTAGATAAAACGTCAAGATCCGAGTATGAACTGATGCTAGATCAGCCTCAGGAGTTCCAACCCATTGACCGCCTATTGAAATTCTTAGAAAAACGTTTAATCAATCAGGTCCAATTGACATTCTTATAGGCAACGAATGTTTTCTGGAATTGCTAGTAGTCGGCCAAATCAAATTGGGAACCGGACTCCCCATATTGCAAAACACCGTGTTCGGATGGGTGCTTGGTGGACACATCACAGTTCCATCAACAGCTGAGACTACGTTCTGCGGTATTGGAGTTACGAATGAAGATGAATCATTAACCCAACAGCTCGAGCGTTTCTGGCAGCTAGAAGAATTTGACACCAACAGCCCGCCGCTAACAGCGATAGAAAGAACTTGCGAAGCATTTTCCAACCAAACGGTGTGTCGAGCAGCGACACCAGCGGTGTGGAAAGGTGCGCTTGCCTTTCGTTGATAACGCAAGCCCTCTTAGAGACTCGAAAGCTATCGCATTACAACGCTTTTACGCCATCGAACGTAAATTGCAAAGAAACCCCGTCATCAAAATGCAGTATACGGCCTTCATGGAGGAATACCTGCGGCTAGGTCACATGGAAGAAGTTAGCGGAAGCATAAACCAACCCCACTACTTCTTACCTCACCACTGCGTTCTGAAGCCAGACAGCACCACCACAAAGTTACGTGACGCATCAATGAAGACGTCAACAAATGTATCATTGAACAATGTGCTACTACCAGGTCCAAAACTTCAAGAAGACTTATTTGCGGTTCTTTTGAGATTTGGAGTACGCAGATATGTTTTTACAGCTGATATCGAGAAAATGTACAGACAAATTATCGTGAACGAAGCTGACCGCAAGCATCAACTAATCTTGTAGAGGAATACACCAAGCGAACCTCTGAAAAGTTACCAATTAAACACAGTGACTTATGGAGTCACATCGGCACCATATTTGGCGATAAAATGTCTACGCATATTAGCCAAGGAACATAGCACACAATATCCGCACGGCTCCAGATGCTTACAACGAGATTTTTATGTGGACGATGTTATGAGTGGAGCCGACACGTTAGCAGAAGTCTTGCGCGTACAGGAGGAATTGAACTCCCTCACCAAGTCAGCAGGTTTTAAGTTGAGGAAATGGTGTGCGAGTAATAAAACACTGTTAACGAACATCAACGCAGAGGATCGAGCAATCCAATTGAATTTTGACAACTATAATTTTACCATCACAACGCTTGGTTTACCGTGGCAACCTGGGACTGATTACTTCCTAATAAGGACCAAATTGAGCACAACAGCCAAAATAACGAAACGCCAAGTACTGTCGGACATCGCGCATATTTTCGACCCAATAGGTTTTTTGTCACCAGTTGTCCCATGTGCAAAAATATTCATGAAATCGCTGTGGCGTCTAAAATTAAGCTGGGACGAAGCACTCCCTATAGACTTGCCTACCTTCTGGAGCCAGTTTAGAGAAAACATCCAGGAACTTGAGAACTTGCAAATTCCACGCTACGTATTTCCAACCACAAAGGAAAATGTGCATCAGAGAGAATTACATGCTTTTGCCGATGCATCCGAGCAGGCCTATGGCGCTGTTATTTATGCAATGTCGATAAAAACAGATGGATCTGTGAGCGTTCAGCTGTTGTGTTCTAGATCAAAGACTCACCTCCAAAACCACAAACGCTCCCTCGGCTGGAGCTCTGTGCTGCACGGTTAGCAGCCCAGTTATTGGACAAGGTAAAACATATTTTACAATGGACAGGCGAATGCTTTCTGTGGTCTGACTCTGAAGTGACGCTAGCCAGGATCTCTGCCAGTTCGTCTTCCTATCACACCTTTGTGGCAAATCGAGTGGCAGCTATACAAGAAGTAACGGTGAAGCAACAATGGCGTCACGTACCTACAGACAAAAACCCGGCAGACATGATCTCACGAGGCACCAACCCGGGTCAATTCAAACAACAAGGCATGTGGTTTTATGGACCACTGTTTCTATACGGACCACCGTCATCGTGGCCAGCGGCATCAGCCAATTCAACCACAGAATTAGAGAAGAGACAGGTATGTCTTACTACGTCACAGATTCCGTCGTTTACTTCAATGATTGACCATCGAAATTCATGGACCCATCTTCAAAGAGTCACCGCATATGCACTTCGATTCATTAAAAATTGTCGTAATGTGCCAGTTCAAACATCCATCGACCTCGACGCAGAAGAAATTAAAGGTGCTACTCAGACTATAATCAAGGACCTGCAGAGACAAGCATTCAATCCTGAATATAAACTTCTCAAGCACAACAAACCAGTTGGAAGGGGGATGGGTGATCTTACACTATTTCTGGATAAAGACGACATTATGGGGATAGGAGGACGATTAGCAAATTCAGCCCTACCACATGAAGCAAAATATCAAGCCCTATTGCCATATCGGAGTGATATCACTAAAATATTGATGACACACATCCACATTGATAACAAGCATGTTGGCCCAGCAAGTCTGGTAGCAGCGACACGGGAAGCTTATTGGCCGGTTAATGCGAAAACAATAGCCAGATCAATCGTGAAAAACTGTGTATCTTGCACTAAAGCTATGCCGAAGCCATTGCAGCAACTCATTGGACAGTTACCTGCATCGCCGGTTCAACCAAATAAACCTTTCACACACGCCGGAGTCGAGTTTTGTGGGCCATTTAAATTTCATTACAATCAAAGGGGAAAGACGCCACAAAAGTGTTATGTGGCGATATTTTGTTGCTTTGCAACTAAGGCCGTACACATTGAAGTGGTAAGCAACCTTACGACCAACGCCTTTATCGGAGCCTTGAAGAGGTTTGTGAGCCGAAGAGGGAACTGTCGGCATCTTCATTGTGACAACGCGACTAATTTCGTAGGAGCACGAAATCAATTGAGACAGATTGCGGACATCATCCACAACGTAGATACCAAATCACAGCTGATGAAATTCTGCGCACACAAGGGAATCGAGTTTCATTTCGCACCTGCTAGATCGCCACATTTTGGCGGCTTATGGGAAGCAGCGGTTAAATCGGCAAAGAATCTATTTTACAAAAGTTTGTCCAATGCCCGATTAACATACGAAGAGTTAGAGACAGTTATGGTTGAAATAGAAGCCATTCTTAACTCGCGGCCGCTGACTCCTATGTCAGATGATCCACACGATTACGCAGCATTAACTCCAGTCACTTCTTAACAGGTGCACCATTGACAAGTGTTGTCGACCAGCCCACTGAGAATCTGAACATAAATTTACTGAAGCAGTGGGACTTAGTCACAAGGTTGAAACAGGAATTTTGGAGTCGGTGGAGTAAGGAGTATCTAAACAAACTCCAGCATCGCTACAAATGGAAGACCATGCGTCATAATTTACAGCCTGGTACAATGGTATTAATGAAGGAGGATAACTTGCCAGTTATTAAATGGCGGCTTGGTCGAGTAACTCAAACATTTCCTGGTGCTGACGGCCTAGTGCGAGTAGCGGAAATTCGAACTTCAACAGGCCTCACCAGAAGAGGCGTCCATTTACTCGCGCCATTACCCATGTCTACCGAAAGTAATCCAGTAGAACAACCTGATAAGCATCCAGCTCCAGTAGAAGAAGCCACAAATTTCAAAGACGGCATAAGTCATACACCAGCTAAGCGAAGACGATCTGTGTCACCCTCATCAGTATTGTTGCTATGCATATGCTTTCTAATTGCTCTAGTAGCAGGTGATGACCCCATTACTAAGGTACCTTTCGGAAGTCAAACAGGACTCTATTTCGAAAAAATGGGTCTGACTTACTTAACAACAACAGATTGGAATATAGTTGTGTATTACAATATGTCCCAATACTGGCTTGAGCGCAACAACATAGTGCAAGGAATAACTGCAATGCAGCGAGCGTGTTCACGTATCCAAAGCGGTACAATGAATTGTGAGAAAACTGTGGACCAGTTCCGTACTAAATGGCAGCTAATCCAACAAGATGATGAGTACTTACAATACGACGAACAAATCCATCGTCAACGGCGAGACGCTCCATTAGCAATTGTTGGAAGCTTGTCTAATGCGTTGTTTAGAATTTTGGACTCCAACTATGCTAAAGAAATGTCTGCAACGATAAACGGCATATCCCGCAACGAAGAACATCTTCTGCACCTAATCCGAAACCAAACATCGGTAATTGACTCCACTAGCAATATTTTAAAGAAATCTGACTATCAAATTCAACAACTACACAAGCAAATAAAATATTTATATAGCCAGCAGGACAACTTCACAAAGTCAGAATCCCACCATGCAATAGCCGAAATGTTTAATGCGATGTCCGGTCGAGTACTTATGGCTATGCAGGACTACCAACGAAATCAAGAGCTCTTTTTAGATGTACTGACGGACACACATCATGGACAGCTCAGTCCTCTTCTGCTGTATCCGTCTCAGCTGCAACAACAACTGAGAGCAATCAAAGACCATCTCCCACCAACGTTACAAGTTCCCAGCAAGAATACCATTGAGATCCTTAAACTCATCTCTGTGGAAGCACGCATCACGCCAACTGAGATGATTGTGCGTCTTAAGTTACCATTGACTAATCAAGAACCATTCGAATTGGTACATGTGACTCGACTACCCATTTTGGGAGGCACTGGAATTTTCATGTTGGGAGGGACAATCGAGTATATAGTCACTAATCTACATCGAGACAAATATTATTCGTTATCAGCAAGAGAATTGTCAACATGCACTGCATTCAATTCTAATATGCATATATGCAAGCAATTACATCCAACACATCGCATTACATCAACCAATCGACTATGTGAGATGGAAATATTATGTCAAACTCCAAACCCAAAAAGCTGCAAGGTTCATCGCACACACGACTCACCTCAATGGATTCCATTACTTAAAGAAAACTCATGGATCTACATCGCACAGCCAGCTCGTACAATCAGCGTCATCTGCGGTTCAGACATCCTTACAGAATTACTGGAGGGAATAGGAACCTTAACCTTGAGACAAGGATGCACCATAAGAGATGAGTATATAAGGGCACATCGGACATATGTTTCAAAAGTCACCAGCACAATCATATCGAAAGTGAATCTAACTGAGTTGATCGCAGATTATATAATGGCTGCAACACACTCATTAGAACACCAGTCCAAACTGATGGACGATATTCAAGTACTACATGAACATGTGCAAAAATTGCAAAACAATGAGCAAATGGATCTACCGCTTAAGAGCCGAGAAGTCCATCAGTTCAGCATCGGATATATCAGTTTGCTCATCACATTGATCTGTCTTATCTGGATCTCTTACCAGCGATATTCGAAGCAAAAGAGGCGACGAGCTCCAGATTTTCGAGTACGGGTTCGCGCAAACAGCATTTAATTCAAAGTTGAGAATATGCTCAACAGGCGGGAGGATGTTTGTACCTGCTCCAACGCAAAACTCTAATCAGCAATTCCCATCACCAATGCCCGCTCGTGAACGCAGAATAAGCAGTACACCCGATGAACGGATATACAGCGTGTGAAGCCTCATCAGCATTTCCGGACACGTGCGGGCTAAAGTATTAATTTGCCCTACGTACGCACAAACGCTGGTGCCTTGCACATAATTGCAGACACCACAAATATATTTATTTCTGTAGCATAATCAAAATTATAATATAAATTCAATCAATTTCTAAATAAAAATTGAGATATACTTTTGAAGTCAACCATTCAACAGTGTTTTCTTTGTCGCCACTTTCAACCACAAGGTTAATTCAAAATTAATACTTGATTAACCACAACACTCTTTCGGTACTGTACCCAAAGAGATATCAGAATTCAGTATTGCACTTGAAGTCATCATCACGATCCTTCGGTATTGCACCCAAGGAATCGGCAACCGATTAGTAAACCAGCTAATCGGTTTAGAAACAATATACATAAAAATACAAATCACAGGGGGATATTGGAAATCTACGAAGAAATAAAAGTTAAATATTTTTGTCCCAATCTGATAAAATACATAAATCGTTTTATAAACAGTTTTAGAATATGTAATGAAAACAAATTTGAGCGAAAACCCTTTTAGAAATATTTTAATCATACCGAAACTCGACAAAGACCAAATGAAATAGTTCATATTGACACATTTCAAGTACAAAGAACATATTTTTTAACATCAATAGACAGATTTACAAAATTAGGTTGCATTCATAAAATACATGACAAAAACATGATTACTATAAAAGCTAAGTTAGAAGAAAGAATTGCATTTTTAGGCAACCCAGTTTTGTTGATTATGGACAATGAATTTAACAATTCGTTAATAAACATGTTCTGCAGCGAAAAAGGTATTAAACCATTTGCTTTGTGAGCATTGCACTCACTAAAACATCCCCCTCCTGCTGAGAACATCTCCCCACCCTGGAACCCTTTTTACACTTCCTTCTAGGTTGAAATTCTCACTTCGTCCCTATGGGACTCTCAACATTATTCCTGCGTCCAGGTCCCGCTTTTTCCGTCGGAGTACATTTTCCACATATTTATCTACGTGGTCCCAGTTTACTTTGCTGCTTAGCATAATCTCCACAATGTTTTCGGTGGCTAAAGTTTTCCAGATTTCCATTTGAAGCGTGGTGCGCTCTGTTTGCCACCTTGTGCGTTTGAAAAATGTGTGCTCTGCATCATCCACATTGCTGTCGCCGTATAAGCACTCAGGCCCTCCAATTTTTCCCATTCGGTGTAGATACTTGCAAAAGTATCTGTGACCAGACAATAACTGCGTGAGGTAGAAATTGACAGTTCCGGCTGTTCCTCCTATCCAGCTCGCTATGTCGGGTATGAGTCTCGCTGTCCATCTTCCGCGACTCTCGGCGGCCCATCGTTCTTGCCAATGTCGGAGTGATATCACTAAAATATTGATGACACACATCCACATTGATAACAAGCATGTTGGCCCAGCAGGTCTAGTAGCAGCGACACGGGAAGCTTATTGGCCGGTTAATGCGAAAACAATAGCCAGATCAATCGTGAAAAACTGTGTATCTTGCACTAAAGCTATGCCGAAGCCATTGCAGCAACTCATGGGACAGTTACCTGCAACTCGGGTTCAACCAAATAAATCTTTCATTCACGCTGGAGTCGATTTTTGTGGGCCATTTAAATTTCATTACAATCAAAGGGGAAAGACGCCACAAAAGTGTTATGTGGCGATATTTTGTTGCTTTGCAACTAAGGCCGTACACATTGAAGTGGTAAGCAACCTTACGACCAACGCCTTTATCGGAGCCTTGAAGAGGTTTGTGAGCCGAAGAGGGAACTGTCGGCATCTTCATTGTGACAACGCGACTAATTTCGTAGGAGCACGAAATCAATTGAGACAGATTGCGGACATCATCCACAACGTAGATACCAAATCACAGCTGATGAAATTCTGCGCACACAAGGGAATCGAGTTTCATTTCGCACCTGCTAGATCGCCACATTTTGGCGGCTTATGGGAAGCAGAGGTTAAATCGGCAAAGAATCTATTTTACAAAAGTTTGTCCAATGCCCGATTAACATACGAAGAGTTAGAGACAGTTATGGTTGAAATAGAAGCCATTCTTAACTCGCGGCCGCTGACTCCTATGTCAGATGATCCACACGATTACGCAGCATTAACTCCAGGTCACTTCTTAACAGGTGCACCATTGACAAGTGTTGTCGACCAGCCCACTGAGAATCTGAACATAAATTTACTGAAGCAGTGGGACTTAGTCACAAGGTTGAAACAGGAATTTTGGAGTCGGTGGAGTAAGGAGTATCTAAACCAGCTCCAGCATCGCTACAAATGGAAGACCATGCGTCATAATTTACAGCCTGGTACAATGGTATTAATGAAGGAGGATAACTTACCAGTTATTAAATGGCGGCTTGGTCGAGTAACTCAAACATTTCCTGGTGCTGACGGCCTAGTGCGAGTAGCGGAAATTCGAACTTCAACAGGCCTCACCAGAAGAGGCGTCCATTTACTCGCGCCATTACCCATGTCTACCGAAAGTAATCCAGTAGAACAACCTGATAAGCATCCAGCTCCAGTAGAAGAAGCCACAAATTTCAAAGACGGCATAAGTCATACACCAGCTAAGCGAAGACGATCTGTGTCACCCTCGTCAGTATTGTTGCTATGCATATGCTTTCTAATTGCTCTAGTAGCAGGTGATGACCCCATTACTAAGGTACCTTTCGGAAGTCAAACAGGACTCTATTTCGAAAAAATGGGTCTGACTTACTTAACAACAACAGATTGGAATATAGTTGTGTATTACAATATGTCCCAATACTGGCTTGAGCGCAACAACATAGTGCAAGGAATAACTGCAATGCAGCGAGCGTGTTCACGTATCCAAAGCGGTACAATGAATTGTGAGAAAACTGTGGACCAGTTCCGTACTAAATGGCAGCTAATCCAACAAGATGATGAGTACTTACAATACGACGAACAAATCCATCGTCAACGGCGAGACGCTCCATTAGCAATTGTTGGAAGCTTGTCTAATGCGTTGTTTAGAATTTTGGACTCCAACTATGCTAAAGAAATGTCTGCAACGATAAACGGCATATCCCGCAACGAAGAACATCTTCTGCACCTAATTCGAAACCAAACATCGGTAATTGACTCCACTAGCAATATTTTAAAGAAATCTGACTATCAAATTCAACAACTACACAAGCAAATAAAATATTTATATAGCCAGCAGGACAACTTCACAAAGGCAGAATCCCACCATGCAATAGCCGAAATGTTTAATGCGATGTCCGGTCGAGTACTTATGGCTATGCAGGACTACCAACGAAATCAAGAGCTCTTTTTAGATGTACTGACGGACACACATCATGGACAGCTCAGTCCTCTTCTGCTGTATCCGTCTCAGCTGCAACAACAACTGAGAGCAATCAAAGACCATCTCCCACCAACGTTACAAGTTCCCAGCAAGAATACCATTGAGATCCTTAAACTCATCTCTGTGGAAGCACGCATCACGCCAACTGAGATGATTGTGCGTCTTAAGTTACCATTGACTAATCAAGAACCATTCGAATTGGTACATGTGACTCGACTACCCATTTTGGGAGGCACTGGAATTTTCATGTTGGGAGGGACAATCGAGTATATAGTCACTAATCTACATAGAGACAAATATTATTCGTTATCAGCAAGAGAATTGTCAACATGCACTGCATTCAATTCTAATATGCATATATGCAAGCAATTACATCCAACACATCGCATTACATCAACCAATCGACTATGTGAGATGGAAATATTATGTCAAACTCCAAACCCAAAAAGCTGCAAGGTTCATCGCACACACGACTCACCTCAATGGATTCCATTACTTAAAGAAAACTCATGGATCTACATCGCACAGCCAGCTCGTACAATCAGCGTCATCTGCGGTTCAGACATCCTTACAGAATTACTGGAGGGAATAGGAACCTTAACCTTGAGACAAGGATGCACCATAAGAGATGAGTATACAACCATAATGGCACATCGGACATATGTTTCAAAGGTCACCAGCACGATCATATCGAAAGTGAATATAACTGAGTTGATCGCAGATTATATAATGGCTGCAACACACTCATTAGAACACCAGTCCAACCTGACGGACGATATTCAAGTACTACATGAACATGTGCAAAAATTGCAAAACAATGAGCAAATGGATCTACCGCTTAAGAGCCGAGAAGTCCATCAGTTCAGCATCGGATATATCAGTTTGCTCATCACATTGATCTGTCTTATCTGGATCTCTTACCAGCGATATTCGAAGCAAAAGAGGCGACGAGCTCCAGATTTTCGAGTACGGGTTCGCGCAAACAGCATTTAATTCAAAGTTGAGAATATGCTCAACAGGCGGGAGGATGTTTGTACCTGCTCCAACGCAAAACTCTAATCAGCAATTCCCATCACCAATGCCCGCTCGTGAACGCAGAATAAGCAGTACACCCGATGAACGGATATACAGCGTGTGAAGCCTCATCAGCATTTCCGGACACGTGCGGGCTAAAGTATTAATTTGCCCTACGTACGCACAAACGCTGGTGCCTTGCACATAATTGCAGACACCACAAATATATTTATTTCTGTAGCATAATCAAAATTATAATATAAATTCAATCAATTTCTAAATAAAAATTGAGATATACTTTTGAAGTCAACCATTCAACAGTGTTTTCTTTGTCGCCACTTTCAACCACAAGGTTAATTCAAAATTAATACTTGATTAACCACAACACTCTTTCGGTACTGTACCCAAAGAGATATCAGACTTCAGTATTGCACTTGAAGTCATCATCACGATCCTTCGGTATTGCACCCAAGGAATCGGCAACCGATTAGTAAACCAGCTAATCGGTTTAGAAACAATATACATAAAAATACAAATCACAGGGGGATATTGGAAATCTACGAAGGAATAAAAGTTAAATATTTTTGTCCCAATCTGATAAAATACATAAATCGTTTTATAAACAGTTTTAGAATATGTAATGAAAACAAATTTGAGCGAAAACCCTTTTAGAAATATTTTAATCATACCGAAACTCCACAAAGACCAAATGAAATTGTTCATATTGACACATTTCAAGTACAAAGAACATATTTTTTAACATCAATAGACAGATTTACAAAATTAGGTTGCATTCATAAAATACATGACAAAAACATGATTACTATAAAAGCTAAGTTAGAAGAAAGAATTGCATTTTTAGGCAACCCAGTTTTGTTGATTATGGACAATGAATTTAACAATTCGTTAATAAACATGTTCTGCAGCGAAAAAGGTATTAAACCATTTGCTTTGTGAGCATTGCACTCACTAAAACATCCCCCTCCTGCTGAGAACATCTCCCCACCCTGGAACCCTTTTTACACTTCCTTCTAGGTTGAAATTCTCACTTCGTCCCTATGGGACTCTCAACATTATTCCTGCGTCCAGGTCCCGCTTTTTCCGTCGGAGTACATTTTCCACATATTTATCTACGTGGTCCCAGTTTTCTTTGCTGCTTAGCATAATCTCCACAATGTTTTCGGTGGCTAAAGTTTTCCCGATTTCCATTTGAAGCGTGGTGCGCTCTGTTTGCCACCTTGTGCGTTTGAAAAATGTGTGCTCTGCATCATCCACATTGCTGTCGCCGTATAAGCACTCAGGCCCTCCAATTTTTCCCATTCGGTGTAGATACTTGCAAAAGTATCTGTGACCAGACAATAACTGCGTGAGGTAGAAATTGACAGTTCCGGCTGTTCCTCCTATCCAGCTCGCTATGTCGGGTATGAGTCTCGCTGTCCATCTTCCGCGACTCTCGGCGGCCCATCGTTCTTGCCAATGGTGCACGGTTTTTTGCTTTATATCCTGCGCGGTTCATCTGGTATTTTTCCCATTTTGGCTTCTCGTAGGTGTGTGCGTTCGAGGGCCAAGAGATCGATGGGGATTGTTAAGAGTGGGAATTTTTTTATTCCACCTTTCTTTTGCTGGGTCCTGATGGTTACACCAGACCCTTGTTTTATGGTTATGAAATAGCCTAGGTGCAAAACCAAGACTAATATTGAATGAAGATACTGGTGCTTATAACCAGATCTTCGATATTTGTGTGGAAAGTAGCCTAGGTACAAAACCAAGACTATTGTTGAGTGAAGCTACTAGTGCATATAACCAGTCCTCCGGAATGACCAATTCAATAAAACACTCGTTGATAGGTTTCAAAGAACTAATACATATTTAATAACTTCACTTAATTTATACTATTACAATTGAACCATTATTGCTTACTTAGATATTTTACATATAAAATAAAACATAAACAAGTAATAAAAAGGTAATGCAAAAAAACTACAATTAATGTGCACAAGTGCTGATGCACGTGAAAATTCGGTGTCAGTGATTTGCGCTGTCGTTGGCCGCAGTCAAGGGCGTGCATTGCAGCGGTTGTTGACTTCGCTTAGAATGCAACATTCTCCCCCTCGTTGAACAGCGGTTCAACATTTACAATAAAAGTTGGTTGTTCGCCGGGTGTCGACAGAATTTGTGATTCACTGATATTCAGTCTCTTTCGTGGTGCTGGTTTCGGTTTCCTTGTTTTGTGTGTTCGCCATGCGATTACAATTGTAATTATAACGATTCCAAGGACGCAAAGATAACTGACGGTATAATAATGAATATGATGGAATTGGGCAACCACAGTTTGCAGTTGTGCTTGGAAATCACGGAAACCCTTTCCGACTGCTATTTGATCCTTTTTCAGAACATTTAGTGTAGAATCGATAACGGATGTCTGATTTTTCAATAGTTTCACCACGTGGTTCTCGTTTCTATATATTCCATCGATGATATTTGACATGTCGGCTGCATATTTTGAGTCTAATACTCCGAAAAGACTATTAGCAACATTGCCGATAAGATCCAAGGCGCCTCTTTTCTGCCGGCTGTTTGATGGTGCCGACAGAAGATTGTTTTCTTTGCTCATGTCCCTCAGCCTGTGGTTGTGTAATAGACCAATTCGCTGAGAAGATTCTCTTTGGAGTAGCTGACCACAAAGTTTGTCTACCATGAACGTCATATTTTTTATGATTCGCCATTCTTGCCAGTAGGGATCGAGGTCATAAAATATGACTAAATTCCATTCATTGGTTATTATGTTGGTGGTGCCTATGTTCTCAAAATAGAGGCCGAGTTTGCTGTTAAATTTTTCTTGCTTAATTCTTCCATCACATGGCGTTATTGCCAAGCAGAGTAGTAGACCTGTGATTACGGTGCCTATATTACTAAGTCGACATTTTTTCGGCGGTGCTGCAGGCGCGGATTCCTGCTGGGCTTCGGAAGTGGGTTCTATTGGGAGTGGGGCAAGACGGTGTATCGGTCTCTTTAACGTGTTGTTCATAGTACGGATGTCTGCAACACGAACATAGCCATCTTCGCCATTATATACCTTAGTTATACGTCCCAGAGGCCACTGACGAACGGGTGTGTTGTCTTCCTTAATTAAGACCAGCCTTCCAAGTTCAATATTCTTCTGGGGTTGTTTCCATTTTGTTTCCTGTTGCAATTCACTCAGGTATTCCTTAGTCCATCTGTGCCAGAATTCCTGCTTGATGCTGTTGATTAGTTGCCAGCGTTTGCCCAAAGAAACTTCGCAAGCTGCTGCCGCGGTGTCGATGGAGGCAGTCATGGGTTCTCCGATTAGGAACTGTCCCGGAGTTAATGCCGCGAGGTCTCTGGAGTCAGTTGAAATGGGGGTGTTAGGCCGCGAATTGAGTATGGCTTCGATATCAATTATGAGTGTCTCCAGCTCTTCATATGTGAGGGACGCGGTATTGAGACTGCGTTGAAGAAGGTGTTTGGCCGATTTGACAGCTGCCTCCCATAAGCCTCCGAAATGAGGAGCGCGGGGAGGAATGAAGTGGAAGTTGATTCCTTTGTAGTTACAGGAATTTTTTATTTTTTCTTGGACCCCCGTCGAGAATATTGACTCGGTGAGCTCTGAAAGTTTGTTCTTGGCACCTACAAAGTTTGTGGCGTTGTCGCAATATAAGTTTCTGCAGTTGCCGCGTCTACCCATGAATCGCGTCAGAGCTCCAATGAAGGCTTCGGTAGTTAAGTCGGTTACCATTTCTAAGTGTACTGCTTTCGTAGTGAAGCAGATAAATACCGCAACATAGCTTTTCTGAGGACGCTTTCCTCTTAGGCAATAGTGTGTCCAGACGGGTCCCCAGAAGTCTACGCCAGAGTTGATGAATGGCCTAGCTGGTTCTACGCGATTCGCAGGTAGATTGCGCATGATTTGAGTTAGGAGTTTAGGCTTGTTTTTGTAGCATGTGATGCAATTTTGCACAGTCGTTCGTGCCAGAGTTTTCCCTTTTACCGGCCAGAAACGTTGCCGAGTAGTCGCTAAAAGTCCTTGTGGTCCGATATGCAGGTTTTTTCGATGAATGTCCTCCATCAAAAGTTTCGTGAATGGATGAGATGCGGGTAGTAACATCGGGTGTTTTGCTTCGTATGAAAGGGATGTGGCTTCCAGTCGGCCACCTACTCGAATTATGTTGTTTTCGTCGAGAAATGGTGATAAACTTAAAAGATCACTGGATTTCTGAAGTTCTTTGAAGGATTTCAGATGCTTCTACTCTGTTGCAAATTCAGCTTGCTGCATGGCTCTAATTATTATGCGCTATCCCTCTTCGAGTTCTTCGCAGGTTAATGAGGAACCTTTCTTGTGATTAGGATTGCGACTGTGTTGAATAAAGCGTGCTACTTAGGCTGTGATCCTTTGGAGTTTAGGAAATGAGTTCCTATGGTTGATGTTGTTTATGAAGTGGTCTCCGCATGATTTGGCCACGTTCACTGTAACCGTTGTTTTTCGTTTTTCATTGCAGTCAGATTCAGGTTTGTATGGCACAGACCATGTTGCTTCTGAGCTATGAAGAAATAAGGGACCATAGAACCATAACGTGCAGTCCTTCAATTTTGATGGAGTAATTCCACGTGATAGAATATCGGCTGGATTTTCTTTCGATCTGACGTGTCGCCATTGTTGAGGTAAGCTGAGGTTTTGTATGGTTGCTATACGGTTGGCAACGAAGGTTTGATAGGATGACGATGTGGAATTGATCCATGCAAGTACAATTTCAGAGTCTGACCAGCAGAACGTAGGAGTCTCTCGCAATTGTTGTTCTTTTTTTACTCGATTTACTAGCTCAGCCGTCAACATAGCTGCATAAAGTTCTAGTCTTGGAATTGTGGTAGACTTGACTGGTGCAACCTTGGATTTGGCGCAAAGTAGTCGTACAACTACTACGTTGTCCTCGGTAACTGAACGAACGTAAACTGCACCGCCGTACGCCCGTTCAGAAGCATCAGCGAAGGCATGTATCTCAGCAAATTTCGGCACGTGTTTCCCAAAGGCATGTCTTTGTACATAAATGTTGTCCAATTCAGTTAGTTCATCTTGAAAACGGAGCCATCGTGTGTGTAGGTCCATTGGGAATGCTGCATCCCAATCTAGCTTCAATGTCCAAAGTTGCTGCAGAAATAGTTTTGCCGATACGATTACTGGTCCCATAAACCCAAGTGGATCAAAAAGACGCGAAATGTCCGAGGATACAATCCTTTTAGTAATACTTGTTGTTTCGGAACAATTTGTTTTGACCCGGAGGCTATCATTTACTGGAATCCATGACAATCCTAGTGTTTTAATGTGGTCGTCGGAGTCTATATCGAAGTGAAACTGCATTGCTCGATCTGCCATTGGTATCTCCTGCAGCAGTTTGTGATGATTGGCGCAACACTTTCTCAGTTTGAAGCCACCTTTGGAGAGTAGTTGCTGGAGTTGAGTTTGAGCAAAAATGGCTTCTGTTAGGCTATTGCATCCTGTCATGACATCATCCACATAGAAATCCCTTTGCAGGATTGCGGCAGCGACTGAATGGGTGATCCTTTCATCTTTGGCGAGTTGTTGCAAGCATTTTGTAGCCAAATAAGGTGCTGATGTTGTTCCATATAAAGTAGGTTCAGTTCTCTAAGCAATTAATTTAAGATTTCGATCCTGGTCGTTGATTAGGATCTGACGGTACATCTTTTCTATATCTGCGGTGAAAAGGAATCTGGGCAACCGAAAGCGCAGTAATATGGTGAATAGATCGTCTTGAATTGTTGGACCTGTGGCTAGCACGTTATTTAGTGCAAGGTTCGTTGATGACTTCGCTGATGCGTCAAAAACAACTCTCAATTTGGTGGTTGTGCTTGATGGCTTAAGGATACCATGATGTGGTAGGAAGTATGATGGGGATTTTATCTCTTCTTCCTTAATGAGACTCATATGGCCAAGTTGATGATATTCGGCCATAAAGTCAGCATACATTCCTTTCAATGTGGGATCTTTGGTGAGCTTGCGTTCCAATGTCGTGAATATCCTCAATGCCAGATCTTTAGAGTGTCCTAATCTTTCAGGTTTTTGTTTGAAAGGCAGTTGTACGACAAATCTTCCAAGTGCATTTCTTTTCACTGTTTGGCTGAAGTGCTCTTCGCACATCCTTTCCTCCTGTGTTTGTGTGGGAACCTTGGCGTCTACTTCCTCTAGTATCCAAAATTTTTGTAGA
The DNA here is from genome assembly GCA_920105625.2 of Clusia tigrina. Taxonomy (NCBI): domain Eukaryota; kingdom Metazoa; phylum Arthropoda; class Insecta; order Diptera; family Clusiidae; genus Clusia; species Clusia tigrina. Next base: position 65,206,110 of record OV050030.1, read on the forward strand.
TCGAATTCTGTATTGGTCAGCACTCCGCATGTTAGTTAATCAAGGTAGTGGTTGTCGATTTTGCCCGCCACAATCCATACAAAAACGGTGTTTTGTTGGCAAACCCTTTCCGAAACGAATTTGTCCGATGCTAAGGATGTCGTGATACAAATCTGTTCCCAACAGAATGTCAATAGGACCTGGAGTGTTGAATGCTGGGTCTGCCAACCAAATATTGTGTGGTATTTCCCAGCTGGTGGTATCTATGTCTATCGATGGTTGTGGTACAGTTATTTGTGGTAGGAGGAAGGCTTCGAAATTGGCCGAGAAATTACATATTCGGGATGCTATTTTTGTGTTGACATGCCTTTGTGACTTCTGATTAGCGTGCGCGATGCCCTTTATTGTTAACAGCTCAGCCTTTCCTTTGAATCCTAGTCTATTAGCTTGTTTCACCGTGATGAGATTTAGCTGGGACCCTGAATCTAGTAAGGCTCGGCATTCGATAGTGGCTCCTGAGTGGTCGATCAATTTCACTACTGCTGTACCCAGTGCGACATACTTAGTGCGTGCAGTAGCATGCGTAGCTAATACGCTGTGTTGGTCGATACTTGCAGTTGACGTCTTATCTTTCGTATGACCAGGTTGACTTCTTGAGTTATTAGTATATGAAGCTGGAGAGGGTTGGGTTATGGCTCCTTCAAAGTGTAGCATAGTATTATGCTTTTTGGAGCACTTCCGGCATCCACTTGAAACGTAGTTCGAGAGCGAGTGACCTGATTTGAGACAGTTGATGCAGAGATTATGACGTTTCACTTGTTGCAGCCGCGTGTCAGGGTTCAACTTGCCAAAGTCCTTACATGCGTAGAGAGGATGGTTACTTCCGCAAAGCGGACAATTGACGGTATTTGTTGCAAGTAGTGTACTTGCTTTGCTGATTGATCTGCCTCCTAAAGCCTCTAGAGCTTGGAAGCGGGATTGCAGAAAGCTTAGGAAATCCTTGAATGATTGGAGTTCCCGTTGCTTAACTAGCGATTGTTCATACAGTGTGTGTGAAGCCTTGTCAAACTTCCTTATACATATGAACAATAGAATTGGATCCCAGGTGCCAGTGTCAATTCCGATGTTTTGTAATCCCAATACACATTCTTGGGTTGTGTCATGGAAACGCTTTAAACTGTCGGCTCCTTCTGCTACAACATTGGGTTGGTAGGCAAGTTTACTTAGCAGTGCATTTAATAGTAGCCTAGTATTCTCATAGGGCTCCTTTAGAATGCTCCAAGCTGTCAAGTAGTTTTCTTCTGTGGCTGGGAGGTGTTTTATCAGGCGCTCGGCTTCTCCTACTAAGTTGGACTTTAGGTATTTCTGGCAGTTCGCTATCATCTGTTTGTGGATCATTTCATTAAAGAGGTCATGAAATTGTCTCCAATTCAAATAATTGCCATCGAATTTAGGCAAGGTTATCTTGGGCAGATTTAAGAAATTGTTTGCTACCGGTGTTGATGTAACTTCTGCGTCCCATTCACTTAATAGCACCAGTACGGACTGTACTTCTTCTTCCAGGGTTATATATTGGTGTGTATCATAACCCACAAGAGTAGGATCTGCCTCCAATTCCCATAGCTGATTGTTGATGTCTTCGATATGGTTCCAATGTTGTAGTATGTTGCCTTTCTTGAATGAAAGGAACTGTTTCGAGCGTCGATCCGTTTCGGCCATAATTGAATTTAGTTGCAGCCGTAGTGTCCTTATCACTTCGGCTTGGCGTCGAATTAACCGCGTAGACTCGCTTAGTCGACGATTGGTTGATGAGTCTCGCTGCGGTTTGGTACCTGCTGAATATGCCGTGTATCCAGTAGCACCTCGATGCTCTATTGTGGCCACAGGAGGACTATCTAACTCCTCCTCATTTGAAGTTTCTGGGTGTTGAGTCAGCTCCGCGAGGCGCCTCTCAAACATATCCCGACATGTTGATGAAATAGCTGCAATTTTGGCATAATAATCGTTTTGAAAATATGCATGGTCAAGTGGAATCACTGGCAAGGCTCTTAATTCCGAGTCCTGTTGCTCAAAGGTTGTCCAGTATTCATCCAGTCGTCTTATGCGTTCCTCGTAATAGATGATCGTTTTACGCTGCTCGGAGTCCTTTTTGAAGTTGCTTATGAGCGCTTCGATCTGCCGCCCAATCTGCGACTGATGCTTCGCAAGAGTCTCCATGTTAAGCTTCTCCGATGATTGTGATCCGGCACAGGATCACGTCGGGGTCACCAATGTTAAGAGTGGGAATTCTTTTATTAAACCTTACTTTTGCTGGGTCCTGATGGTTCCACTAGACCCTTGTTTTGTGGTTATGAAATAGCCTAGGTGCAAAAAAAAGACTAATATTGAATGAAGATACTGGTGCTTATAACCAGATCTTCGATATTTGTGTGGAAAGTAGCCTAGGTACAAAACCAAGACTATTGTTGAGTGAAGATTCTAGTGCATATAACCAGTCCTCCGGAATGACCAATTCAATAAAACACTCGTTGATAGGTTTTAAAGAACTGATACATATTTAATAACTTCACTTAATTTATACTATTACAATTGAACCATTATTGCTTAATTAGATATTTTACATATAAAATAAAACATAAACAAGTAATAAAAAGGTAATTCAAAAAAAATACAATTAATGTGCACAAAGTGCTGATGCACGTGAAAATTCGGTGTCAGCGATTTGCGCTGTCGTTGGCCGCAGTCAAGGGCGTGCATTGCAGCGGTTGTTGACTTCGCTTAGAATGCAACAGGGATTAAGCAGCTAATGACCAGAAATACCGGCTCCTATACAATACGGTGCGCTAAAGCTACTCGCAGAGCTGCGGTTCCTTGCACGGAGGATAACACTTTTCTTCGGGCGTGCAGCTTCAGCTTGTCAGCCCACAACTCGATACCATACAACAGAATGGAGAGCGTTGTCATCATAAAAAGTTTCCTCTTGATGGATGTCGGTCCTCCAATGCTTGCCATCAGTCTGCTGAGAGAAGCCGTTACCCGTGCTGCCTTCGCCGCCGCATTTTGCCTTTGCGTCCAGTAGGTGAGCTTGGAGTCATGCTGAATTCCCAGGTACTTTATCACCTTTTGTGTCCTGATGGTCTCGGGAAAAACTCTCAAGTCGATTTCTATTGGAATGTTCTTTCACGTGAGGAATAGCAGTTACATCTTTTCCGTGGTCAACTTCAAACCATGTGAATCGAGCCCCTCTGGGTTCTGATCATGACCTGGTTCAGCTCTCTTTGGGCATCTTCTGAGTCGCGTGCGGTGATGACAGCCGCAATGTCGTCTGTGTATCCGACTAGATGAGTGTCATCTGGCATCTCTGTTCTCAGAATGCCGCCATAGCTTATATTCCGAAGGTCCGGTCCAAGGATGGGCCCTTGGGCTACCCCTGACGTGATGGGTTTGCTTCGGGTGCCATTGTTGGTCTCATATATCAACATTCGATCTTTAAGGTACCTCCGGATTATCTTCTTCAGATAAGCTGGTATCTGAAAACGATTTTCGAGTGCCTCTATCCACCCACCTAGCGCTGTTGAAAGCGTTTCTGACTTCTAATGTAACAAGGAGTAACACTCACCTGGAGTAGTGATTTCCTTGCTGTGCCGCTAGCACACTTTCTATGACGTCTCCTACGGCGCCAATGGTGGACTTTCCTAGCCGAAAACCCTGTTGTCGAGTGGGTAATCCCGCGACGTTTCAATGGCTACTGCTATTCGGGGTTTGAGTAGTCGCTCCAAAAGTTTGCCCGCGGTGTCTAGCACATAAAGTGGGCGATATGCTGATGGTGACTCGGAGCTTTCTTTTCCGTTACTGATGACCACTAGCCGCTGTATTTTCCATACGTCTGGGAATATTCCTTCTGTCATGGGCATGGCCACTTGTTACAATTTTTAGGACTTCTGTTGGAATAACGTCGATACCCGGTGCTTTATTTTTCTGTAGGTTTATGGCGGCTCCTTTAAGTTGATATTCCATGAAAGGAAGTGGGAGTTCCTTGACCAGCACTTCCGATTTTTCTCTTCAGGTATGCATAGGAAATAGAGCGTTTACTATGTTTTCCATAGCATGGTCTTCTATTTGGGGGACCGCTGCTCTTGCTCCTTGCTTTTTCATTACGACTTTATATCCCAGTCCCCATGTGTTGTTGTTAGTGTGTGTAGTGCGAATAGCAGTTTTGAGGGTTTTCCTAGCAGCTTGGAGATCTTCTCTCTCGGCAATCGCGGATCCCACACGCCTGGCACTAGTGTATTTTTTTCTACCCCACAGACAGACCCGTCTGAGTTGAGCTATTTCCTCTGTCCGCCAGTAAACGGCCTTCTTGTGTTTGCTTGGTCTTATTTTCGGCATCGCTTTAGTACAGGCTCTCTCTATATTCTGCATGGTCTGCTTCACCTTGCTATTAGCATCGCTGGCGTGGCTGTCTAATGGAATGTTTGCCTCCAGATTAGCATGTAGCACTTCCGGATTTATCTTTGATACATTCCACTTGCGAGTTCCTCGTCCATTATGTTGTCGTCATGGTTCCTTAGCAGCTTTTTAATGGAAAACGTAATGTATTGGTGATCGCTTCCATTATAGTCTTCTAAGACTTTCCATGTATTTACTCTGTGAGCAATGCTCTCAGAAGCTAGTGTAATATCCGGAATTGTACCCTCGCATGCTGTTCTTCTAAAAGTGGCAGTGGTCCCTGTGTTTACGACGACCAGTCCCAGTCTCGCGACTATGTCCAGTACCCGCCGGCCCTTTGAATTGGTTGTTTGCATTCCCCATTCGACTGCTTTGGAGTTAAAATCGCCAGCGATGATGACTGATGCTCCAAATTCCTGTGCTTTATCTTCGATATCATCGATTTTTTTCTGGAACACTTCTCCGCAGTCAATTGGAGTCAAGAAGCAGCTTATCAAAGTGAAGTATCGATCATGGGCCCAAATGAAACCATCGCCTTTTCCATCTCCAGTTATGCTAAAATTGCTACCTAAAGGTAACCATATGGGCGCCGTTCCGCTCGTATCTGCAAGTCATGTTCCGTTTACTTTTTCCCTATATTGTTCACTGATTACTACAATGTCTGCTCTCTGCTCTATAACAATTTGGTCCAGTAATGCGTCAGCCACTCTGCTTCTGCGCATGCTTCCTTGTAGCACTTTCATTTAGATGTAAATTTTTTGCTCATCGCGCATCTACTTGAGCTCGGGATATGGTCTACCGGACTGCATTGAGCATCAATGCAGAGGCAACACTTTGGGGTGTTAAGGCACTCTTTTAATTTGTGCCCCGTTTCGCCACATCGTATACACAGGCCTTGACCTTTCCTGTCAGGTCCTTTGCACTGCCAGATGACCAGCAGCAAAGCACCGGAAACATCAATTTGTGTTATGCCCTGGCCATAATCTGCAGTTAACCCATCCGATGCTGATGCGATCTTTCTTCAGCAGTATATTGGCGAGCTCCGATGACATCGTTACATAGGCTCGCACCTGTTCTCAACTATTTGGTGCTGTCATAATTGTTACCATATCCTCACAGGAGGCAGTTCTCATATTTTCGGGAAGTGACTCCTTTACGGATTCGTGTACTTCTTCCTTTGTGGCGAGGAGATCGAGATCTGGTATTTCTATCGTAGCTCTAGGCTTAAGCTTAGCCACAACTGCTGACTCCTATAGTGCACCTTTTAAAATAACACAAAACCCCGTTCTCACTTTTGCTCCTTAATCCAGCTCCAGTAGATCGCACCTTGGTCTGTGCATCCTCTGGTTTGACATTGCAGCGGATGCTTTTTAGGACATCCACATATTTAAAACCCTCTGCTGTTCTAAAACGACGGCTTCGGACTTTGGTTTTGTCTCATTTGTCCTATGTCTTCCTTGCATTTTTGCTCGGATTCTTTGCTTTTGAATTTGATTGTGTTTGACTGCGTGTTGCCACACGTCTACTTCTTGTGACAGTTTGCCACCCATCGGCCTTACTCTCAAAGAATTTTTCCCCATCTTCTGGTTCTGCGGGGCTAGAAGCTGCTCGTTTGGGTCTAGCCATCGTCGGTGTTGCTGAGGTGCTTGTCAGGGCCGTATGCCTCGGTTTCGGTGCCGTAACAAGTTTGCACTCGTTCTCTTTTTCCGTCCAGTTTCGCCGATAGCTTTCCCCTACGTCGAAAAGCTCGTCTAACTCGGAAACTCCGGTGTTTACGTCCATGCTCACGTTCTTCTGTTTGATCATGGCTTGCTTCATCTTCGTCAAGACCTTCCGTCATTTCGTGAGAATTTCTTCTTCTTCCGTTCTCATCTTTATGATAAATTCCTCTCTGGGTGAGCTGACGGGATATTTCATCATTTATGGTGTGGGATTTCCAAAAGACTCCTGCTCTGTTTGGTTCCCTTTTGCACACAGAGGCGTTTGGTTCGCGGCAGGGATGGTGCGCGATTTGTTACTCGCTGAATATACTGGTGTGTTTTTCACTTGAGGTTGTTGCTGATTTGTTACTCCCTCTTCTGGCGATCGCATAATTTTGCTACTTCTTCTAAAGCAGCTTCCCCTTTCTGGATCGCTTGGAGTTACTTTCTGGTGTATTTGAGATTGAGGTTGTGTTTGTTGTTTTGTTGTTTGCTGAGGTGTATTCATTTTATATGGGTCCCCACTTCAAGCCGCTATCTCCGTTCGTTGTACAGTCGCTTTGAAAATATCCATGTGGTTGTCTATGCAAGCAGGGAATTCCACCGAGGGTTGGCACAAGTCTTCATGAGAACTTGTAGTCAGAGCCAGGATAAGTGTTTGTCAGGATTGATGCTCAACTGAGCCTGTACAGCCACCTTAATGGTGACGCAACATCGAACGTACTTGAAGATCCGCCACGGTTTTAACGGGACGAAGGCAGCTACAGCATTAGCCCGAAAGTCATTTCCACCCGATATCACTCTGGTGTACTGAGGTAACGGAATACTGCAGCTATCAGCCCATAGCAGATAGTTCATATATGTTTTCAAATCGTTATCCTAGGGGCATACCGCCTCAGTTTCCTTCTACTTGTATCTCCCACGATGCCCTCTCTGAATGGATGGGGAGCACTTCTTTAGACGGTGCCTGCTCGTCTTGTCACAAGCGTTTCGCAGAGTTGGCAGACCTTCTCCATCGCACTCACCTCGCTGGCCGCTCTTGGTCGGGGACTACTTATTGGTTAATCGCAGCTAACCTACTCTGGTAGGCCGTTCACTATCCACCACCTGTGACCCCAAGGTAGCCTGAGCTTAGCCCCCAGGCATAAATTGAAATATATAAAATGTAGTTTGGGATCTTTTATTAAAGATATAATCCTGTTTGTAATATTAGCCCCAAATTTTATTACTGAAATTGAATTGTAAAAAAGAAAAATCTACCAAAAAACTAATACAAGAAATTGATATTGGAAATGTATTATTAATAAATGTTGACACCCTTTCGTTTAGCGAATGTAACAATTTTTCATACAAATTAAGGGGCAATTATTTTGTAAGATTTGAAGGATGTGAAGTCTCTATTGAAAATTTGAAATTAAAAAGATTTGAAAGCCACTTAAAAGTTGTGGTACCAAATTTAAATATTTTATCTGAAAATCTAATTGAAATACCAAAACCACTGAATTTCACTAATTTAGAAGAAATCACAAAGATTTTTGAACATAAACATGTTAATATAAATATTATATACTTTATATTGTACTTATCATAATTATATTATACTAACTTATAAGAAAACATTTAAAATTTGTAAAATTTCGAAGGGACTCGAAATCTAAGGGGGGGGAGCGAGTCATATATGATGACATCCCATCACCCTCAGCCACTGCTATAACAAATGAAGATTCAGCGACGTTCGCTAAAATAGTGAACGCAGCTGAAAAGAGTGTGCAGTTCAAATTCTCAGATCTGTTAATTCGAATGAATCCTCAGTTTGTTTATGTAATGAATCAAAATCCGCTATGGGAGCGGCCGGCTTTTTCCGAAAGAGGATGCGTTGGTACCCTGTCTATGTAGGGTCCACCAAGATTTGACGGTACATTTTTTGTATGTCCCCGTTGAGTACATACCTGAACAGACGCCACTGAATGATGAGTCGGGTCAGGTCTGATTGCAACACTGGCCCTGTGTGCAGCACATCATTCAAACTGTTGGTGTTCGTGGTCTGTTGCGACGCGTTGAACACCACCCGGATCTTGGTGGAGGTGCTCTCTGGCTTGTACACTGCGTGGTGCGGTAAGTAATAGTGAAGCACCGGGGATACGGACGGAGGCGAGACTTTGGACATGTGGTTGAGCTTCATGTATTCCACTATCACTTCGTCGTATAACTGTGTTTTTTATGGGTGTTTACCTAGCCGTATTTCATTGCGTTCGAATTGCTTGAGTGCAATAGGACGCGATGAACCTAAGGATCGACTAGGATCAAAATCAAATTTAAAAGGCAAAGCTACAATATATCGCCCAGAGGCGTCCCGACGGGTCGTCTGGGAGTACAATTTGAGGCATGCCTCATCTATCGGCGTGCGCTTCTTTGGCGTCTGCTCCATTTCCCAAAAACTGTTTGAGAAGAGAATCGAGGGGTTGAGGTTCGCCAATCTTCACTTTCGTGGCAAAGGCCGAGATTATGCGTTCCGGAACTGTCCCCGTGAGGATCCAGCAGAAAATGGTCTCTTGAGCGAGCAGAGATCCCACAATATTTCTTTTTAACCCATCGAGCAGTACTAATGGGACTTCGACCTGTGCAGAGTGGCCGGTATGTGGATCCGCTAAGTGGATCCACATAAGTGGAAATTGCGTTTCGGGTGCTGGCTGAGCAGGTGAGGGTTGCAATAACGAGCGAATGCAGCCATCGCGATTTTACTCCTGCGATAGGTATCATAACTTGCCTCGAATCATTGGTGTATAGAGGCCAACAGCTCTTTTGCGTCCTTGATACCCTGTGTTTCCAAGGTCACCGTGGCTTTCGCTTCTCTAATGGCTACCCACCGGACCTCAAGTTCACTCTGGTCGATTTCCAGCGAGATACAAGAATGACTCCCCGGTGGTCCTCTCTCGAACCCGCTGACAAACGCGGTCAACGCGTCCGCCGCGTTTATGTATGGAGTCAACATCGCGCACAACTGATTAGAATACGACAGGAGTTCAATGGTCGAGCAAACGTCTCACAGAGTCACTAATAGGGTAGCTTAAGTGGTGGGGTGCTCTTCACCCCGTGATCATAAAACTTAAGAAAAGTTTGGGATCATGGCCAAGAAATTAGCTTTATTATAAAGATAAGGGTTTGCCATTATGTAAATTCCAGCCGAGAGGCCCAATTTTCGAAAACCACACGTCTAAAAAAAACAACCTTTACATTTCGAATGAAATCAACAAATCATCGTTTCTTGTATGATGACGCATTCGAATCAAACAGTCTTCTGCCATAAAATCTTTGTATTTATCCCACAATTCAAGTGGATTTAATGAAAAACATGTTGATATGATTATGGCATATAATATACGCATTTGATGTGGAGAAGAAGCAATCGATGTATCGTGAAGCGTTAAATCCCAATGCGCATCATTTTCAATCAAACCGAATTGCTCACATGCTTCACGATACGTCACACATAAATGACCATTTACTCTTCGCAAATGTTGAAATGAATGTGGTCCAACAACATTTACTAACAACAACCGCAAATAATAACATTCTGCATTGTTTGGATGAACTGTGTATAATCTTCCCATGGTATATGCAAAAAAAAAAAAAACACCCGGATTGCCATCAACAGGTGTTCCTTGTTTACTTCGTTGCCATTTCTTTGCAGTCGAACTGAAATAATGCGTTACATCTGAATACAGTAACATTCTGGCAAATTCATCGCTTTCGCACAATTGAAAGAATGCAGTTAATGTTGTTGCTGGTGGCTGTGCTGCTCTCTGCTGTACATTTGCATCGGTAAAATACACACGCTGGCCATTTTCAAGATGAACAGCCAAATGAACAACATCAGGATATCGCTCATGAATTGGAAATGAATAATTTCTTCAAAGAGCTTCATTAGTGCTAATGTAGCGCCCCATTTGATATTGAGCGATTTCATCATTGCTATTGTCACCAGCTACTCCGAAACAGCCATATCACTGCCTTTATTCACATATTTGCGACTGTATTTAATCGACTTCACAGAATTACAGTACTCAACATTTATGTGAGCCTGAAATACTTTTGACAATAGTGGAGAATAAGGTACAATCCAACGATTATTAGCTTCAATGTCTTCATTGCTTATTTTAATTGTTGTTGTATGGCCATTATCCTCCGGTGACCGACGTCGGTGCAACGAGTATCCGTTGTCACCAGTAATTGTATCCGAAGTTAATGCTCTTGTATATCGCTTTGAACATTTTCCATCGATCATGCATGGAAAATTCATATTTATTTGACCGCAAGGGCCATGGATCATATTTTTCGTGACAACTTCAAATAATTCTGGATCGCTGATTTCTTCTGGAATTTCAGCTGATATAATGTTATCAATTTCATATCGAGATGTGCGCGAGTTACGCCAGCAGTTGCTGTGAACCCTAAATCTAACACCAACCGCGGCAGCCCTCTCTTTTGCCATTCAATGGAATACATAAAGCAACGAACCTCTCCAAAAATTTGCAATTTGATAATCAAATCCATCAGTGCTTTTACTTTCTGTCGAAATACACGTGCTGTTATATCGTGTCGATCTGTTGGATTCTGACCATCAAATAAATTGTTTTTTATGTCACCCCACTGTGGATTGCATGTGAATGTTATGAATAGGTCGTGGCAACCATATTTGCGAACGTTTGACATTGCATCTTGCGTATATTCGTGCATGTAGCGCCGACTGCCAACATATGTCGATGCTAATATTGTTAAACGTCCGATATCATTAACATTGGCATCATTCACTATTGCATCTCGCAAGTGTATGTATTCTTCCGATCGCAATTTGGCTTGATTGAATCGAAGGTAATTAAGGCGTTCTGCTTCAATTTTCGCATACATGTCAACAGCGTATTGGTGGAAAAGTTTGCCACATCCCATAATAAAGTCGTCTTCTTGTGGGTGAATCATGAATCTATACGAATAATAATTCATCCCACTAACCTTTTTTTCTACGTCACGACCTATGATGAATACATTATGAGAAAATTAAAATCATGTCTTCTTGTTTTGAAATAACTACATATTAAATTGAATTCATATATATTTTACCGGTTCGGGGATTCGTATATTGATATGATAGCCGTCGTCACCTCTCCAGTGCAATAATGGATATTGTAATGCATCATAGCTGCGGTGATGCTCTGAAATACGCCGTAATTCTTCATTTCTTCGATGTAGCACAATATCGCGAGATTGAAACTGGTCTCCAACAATTAGAATGGCCACTTCATCAATTATTGGTGCATTAAATCGTCTCGCATGCTCTCCAAAGGGCGTTTTGTCAGCCCTGATAACGATTCTGTGATCATCAGATGGCATACGATCGAGAGCGGTTTTAAACAATCGAATTAATTCATTGTGCTGATGTAAGAATGCTTGAAGTTCAGAAACAATTTGTCGCCTTGCACGCGCAGCAATTGTACAACGCCGATCCAATTCACGATTTGCATCTCCGAGAAAATGGATTTGCAAAAATTGATTATCAGCATCAGGATATGGCAATGAGGAACCAGCTCGATGATAAATCTGACCTTGAATCTGTAATATTTGTGAAATGTAATTAGATGCTGGGTGAGAATTCTTGAACACATCAAAAAAATTGCTGCTCAGATCGCATTTTGCATATGATATTGGTCGCACCAAAAGAAGTCAATTGAAATGTCGCATTGTATTCTTGAATGTGAGACAAAAAATGCTTAGATGTTTGCGATGTTCCAAAAATGAATGTATGAAGTGGATCGGGGGGAGATTCAAATGTTGGCAGTCTCACTTTGCCATTAGCACAACACATGCCAGGCGTTTCACCTTGAAATTTGGCTGCATCACAATGTGGACATCTCACCGTCATTCCACCAATATTGGCATGTTCACTATAATCATTTTCGCTATTGTAAGCGAAAGCAGCATATTCCATCTCTTGCACTGCACGACGTGAAAGTCGTGTCGTTCGTCTCGATGCTGGATTTAATGGATTTGGATCTGCCGATCTATGACGACGTGCGTTTCGTAATTGTTGTACTTGATTTTGTTGTGAGTGTTCCTCTACACTTTGCGCTCTCCTTTGACTAGATCTATAGGTAGAATTACGCGTACGTCGACCTATAGTTGATCGTCTTGTTGGTGGCATTTTTTTCTAAATCAATGAAAAAAATTCAATATGAATTAAGGATTGTTTATTTAAGAATAATTCAAATAAGTATCTTTGTTGTGTGAGTGCTGTTATGCGTTGCATTCAATTAAACTTTCCGAAAAAATAATTAAAGTGAAACAAATTTGTTTTGTTTATTTGGAAAATATGTAAAAAAAAAAAATGGATTTTATTTAACATAGTGTCTCGATTAGCTATAATTCATGGCAATGTTCATGTTCAAGCAAAAGTAGCTGATGGCTGTCAGAATATGAAGTGGGCAAATTATGTTAAAGCATTGCATTTTTTACATGGCTTTGAACAGTAACAACATTGAATGCTTTAACAGAGTTAAAAAAACTGCAATCAGAAATTGAACATTTTGTAATTGCACAAACATTAAAATTCTCGATAAATAATTATAAAATTAATTATTTCGCTTCTATTAAATTTTATTTGTGCCATTTTTAAATAGACAAACATTCAAATCGAGTGAAACTTCAAATTTATGTCAGGGTTTCTGGCAGAACTGCTGTCTTGACATAATGTTTAATTTTTTTGGTATGACATGTTGTGTGGAGACTCCATATGTTAATATGGAGTCTCCACACAACATTTTGATGTTAAGACATGAACATTGCCACGAATTATAGCTAGTCGAGACACTATGTAATAAATATGGTGTGTTTGAATGATTCGTTGAAATGATTCAATTTTAAGAGCTTAAGATCATTAGAAATATTTATTTGGTTTCACGTATTCATTTATTTATTTGTTGTAAAAGAATACTACAGAATACAGCATGATCGCACACACACTCACTCCACATGCTCAAACCTTTCCTCTATCCCAAAGCAATGTACTTAAATTAGGTCATGTGCAATTCGAACCTCAAAGGTCTGCCTTAGGCAAGAATTGCACATTCATAATTTATTGCTTGCACATGTGATTTTCATGACACATGGGATATTGGAAATATGGAAATGAAACACTAACTACAGCAGAATTATATGTTAGGAATAAGTGTACATATAAGAACGTAGTTATAAGAATAAAGATCAGTTCTAAAACACAAATCAATTTGTCTTGAACTCAAAGGAGCAGACCTTAGTCGCTCCACTTAAAACATGTGGCTGCCTTAAGGCGCCGATATCTAAGTGCGCAAGCTCTCGCGCAATCAAAATATTAAATGAGCCCATCATCTTCGTAGGGTACATTCCGATAGGATACCCATAATCTTATTGACTGATTATATTACAATACTTACCAATATTTATGAAACTAAAAAAAAAAATCACTTGTAATAAAATTACCAATTGGAAAGCACCGAGTGTATGACCGGCTGTATCAGAATCCAAGAGTGAATGAAAGTGATTGGCAAACATGTGCATTTTGGCAGGTTCATCTGTTTAACATTTGTATGCTGTCAATCAAATAAATGTGTGTATGTATGAGTTTGTGTATTAGGTTGGATGGATTTTTTTCGTTAGGTCGGACCGAAATTTAAACGTTTTTTTTCAAATGTTAAATTTTTTCAGGAATAAAATCATAACTCGAGAATGGGTAGACCGATTTTGGATTTCAAATCAAAATCAACTAACCATAATCACTCCTTCCTGCACCTTCCCTAAACATTTTATTGCAATCGGTCGAGCCGCTCTCGAGTTATGGAGTGACAATCAAAATGTCCACTTCTTTTTATATATAAGATAATAATATATCATTTAGGGCTGGCCTGCAGTCCTGAGCAACCTTTGATTTCAGTGCCACTGAGTTCATTGACTTGATGGTCACCTGGCTATCCGAGTGGATATTTATAATGGTCATATTACGGCGTGCCACCTTAAGTAGACGGCTACCTCCTTTATGGCTCGTCCCGGTTCTTTTGAGAAAACTCCAAAGCCAACTCTATCGTCGAGCTTGGATGCGTCAGTGTACAAATTCTGTTCCCCCCATTCTCCATGGCATGGGTGTTTGCCACTCTCTCCTATACGGAATATGTGTTTGGAAGTGCCTATCAAAGTTGAGATTAGATATAGAGTAGTCAATGTGTTGTATAAAACTACTCGATGCACGATAGTCGAGTGACCAATCTGCCGAGCATGCCATAACGCCGTACATTTCAGCCTTAGTGCAGATACCGCGGCCAATTGTTTCCCTACCAGCTCTAATGTAGATTGGTTGAATATCACTTCTAATGCTCTAATTTTAGTGGTTCTTAAAAGACCACAAATGTACAGAAATTCAGTTTTTTGGACATTGCTCAGAAGCTTCGAAGAGTTTTTTTTCTGAGTGGCTGGCCACCACACCAGTATTCTTATTCATTTATTTTAAAGCGTTCACATATAAGACAGGGTCTTTTAAATGCGTCAAGAAGTATCCGAATAACAATGAATTATATATAACAAAAATTACTTAAAATAAGACTAAGAATGTAAGTTAAATTAAACTAAATTATTAGATCAGACAAATAAATAAGTTAAGATCAGATAAATAAATAATTAAACATATAAATAATTGAATAAATAAATAATTCACTTTAAAAATAAATAATTTTTCTGAAATAAGGAAAAGTCAGATCAGAAAAACAATGAATAAACAAAAAGGAAACAAAAAGTAGGAAAGCAGAAAAGAGGGGGAAAAAAAATAAATAAATAAATAAAAAACAAAAAATAAAAAAAATAGCATTAAGAGAAGTAGTGAAAAACTGCTTGCTTAAAGCTGTGCTTACTTGATATACTCCTAATTGCCAAAGGCAACGAATTCCACAACCTGATGGCGTTCACAAAAAAGAGTCTATTCGAGTTTAAATACTTGTAATTAGGGACTAAGAGGTTCATATTTCTCCTCGATCTACAAAACTTCAACTTTACAAACAAATAATTAGGTGTTCGCGTGTATATTAAGTTATGTAGAAATATGCAATTTCTAGCATCCATATAATTAAAAATATTGCAACCAAGGACCTGATTGCAAAACTTACTGATATGGTCAAACTTTCTTAAACCATATACATATCTTGTAGCATTATTGAATGCCACCTGCAACTTATGCCTGGAACCCGAGTCAAGTTTACCATAAACAACCTCTGAGTAAGTCATGATCGGTACAATAAGCTGAAGCACCAACCTCCTTCTGGTCTCAGCAGGCACAAATGATGCAGTCCTCCTCAAATTCCGTAAGGTATAGTATACCTTACTCACCACTGAATTTATGTGATCCTCACAGGATAGTACGGAGTTAATGTGGTATCCAAGGTTTTTTACTTTTTCAACAAATTTAAGTTTTGTATCATTTAGTGAAATTGTCGGTATATCAGAGGAAGGGTAACCAGACTTGGAAATCGGAAGGACATATGATTTTTGGGAGTTGAGCTTCAGCCTATTAGCTATAGCCCATTCTGCTATTATGATCAAGTCTTCGTTTACCCCAGCACATAAATCATCAATGAGACCAATAGGTCTGGACAAATACAATTGAAGGTCATCAGCATATGCATGCATGGTAACATGACGACACTTACTGAAAATGTCATCTATGAACAGTGTAAACAAAAGTGGACCAAGCACTGACCCCTGAGGCACCCCACAGGTTGAATTACTGAACGCAGACACATTCTTTCCCACCCTAACCCTTTGAGACCTTCCAACCAAGTAACTATTTAACATACGGACCGCCGAGCTGGAAAAACCAAAATTCAACCGTAGCTTTTCACATAGTAATGAGTGATCTACAGAATCGAATGCTTTAGAGAAATCTAACAGACAAAGCAAGGTCAAATGTCTCATATCAAATGACTCTCTGATGGCATCCAATATTTTAACAACAGCAGTGGAGCAGCTGTGTCCAGGCCGTAAACCAGATTGGAGTGGGGAAATAAGGTCAAATTTTCTGACGTTTTCTGAGATTTGCTCAGCCATGAGAGATTCACATACCTTTCATAAAGCCGACAACAAACTTACAGGACGGAAATCAGACGGTACATTAGCATTGGACTTTTTAGCTATAGGGATAATCGTCGCTATTTTCCAAATACTGGGGAAGCAGGAGCTCGTTAAACAATGGTTAATTATATGGGTCAACGGGCTTAGAATGAAAGGCAAAATAAGTTTAATAAATTTAATAGGAATTCCATCCTCTCCGACAGCATTTGACTTTATCTTGTTGACACAGCGAGCAACATCATCTTCACCCACAGAAATAAACTCAAACACAAATGGGCATTCAGAAACACAGTCCCTCGCAACTACAGCAGACATATCATCAGCAGACACTGAACTACTACCAAAATAGTCATTCAGAATACCCGGATCAATCCGACAATCTTCAGATTTCCCATTGCATACCCCAGCTTGTCTCAAATTATTCCACAGCTGCTTGGAAGGTCGTGCCAAACATAGTTTGGACATGAAAAATCTGCGCTTAGCCAATTTAATAGTAGAATTGCATCATTTCTAGCTCTTTTGTGCTCTTCCCATCTAGATGCAGTTGGATTTCTTTTCCACTGATTGTATGTTCTATGCCGTTTTTTAATAGCCAATTGGGCATTCTTCGTAAACCAGGGACAACTGCTGTTAGTGACAGAACGAGTAACAAGTGGAACATGCAAGTCAAACAAGGCACCAATTCTGTACATAAAAGAATCCAGCTTTTCATTCACAGAGCTAAACAGCCTACATTCAGACCAATTAATAAGTGACAGGTCATTAAACAAAGAATCAAGATTAATTGATTTATAGTCTCGAAAGGAAAAAGAATTTTCAGCAACCACTGGGTTTAGATTTACATACACTGAACAAAAAATTAGATCGTGGTCGGATATAAACGATAATTGGTCAAAGATCATAACTGAAGAAATATCCGAAACCAGAAAAACATCCAACAAACTTGGAGAAGCATTATCTGCAAAGCGTGTTGGCATACTGGTATTCAGCACTTGCAGTCCAACTTCAGAAATTTTACAAATGAATTGCTTGGCAAGACTGTCCTTACATAACATGTTTATATTGAAATCACCACACACAATAAAATGATCATAATCGATTACACAATTTGACAAAGTAGCAAAGAACGGATCCAAACAGCAGTAACGATAAGGATTATATACACACGACAGAAAAACTTTTGTGCTATTGTCATAAATTTCAACATTTAGAAATTCCACATCTGAGCCTCCAGACATATTCAACAAATTCACTCTTAAATTACTTTTACAATATATTGCCACACCCCCGCCTTTTTTGTCTAATCTATCGTTTCGAAAAAGCTTGTAATTACCTATATTCAGGCAAGAGTCACCTATACATTCATGCAACCAGGTTTCGGATACACAAATTACATCAACAGATGAATTCTCAAAGCAGTGTCTAACATAATCCATCTTAGAATCACTTAGACTCCTCGCATTAAAATGTACAATGTTTAATCCAGAGCGCTGGCTGCATAAAACGCCAATCAATGTTTTATGAACGTCACTGGAGGCAGAAACTTCATCACCCATAATTAACATAAAAATACATATCAGCAACACAACAATAAGCACTACAGTAATAGAAGAAGCAGATAGTAGAGAAGAGGAAATTACTTAAAAAAATAGTCGAGCACAAGGCATATAGAGAGAGAGCATTTAAGCTATTAATATATGTAAATGTGCAATTTAACACTTGAATAAAAATAAAGAAGAAACTAAATAGTGAAGTTGAGAGTAATATAGAATAGTAAATTAAAATAAAATAAATAGAATAATACATTAAATAGAATAATAAATTAAAATAATCAAGTAAAAGTTGAGTTTTATGCTCCAGTATAGCTTCTGCCGGCAACTGCATCTACGCTCTCTCTGCTACTCACTACTATTGCTTCAGCATTCGGATCGGCTCTCACAAAGACTCGGCCCCGAATTGTAAACGCTGACACTAGAAGTTTTTGTCTTTTGAGCTCATTGGCCCGACGCAATATTTCACGATTGTTAATCGTTAGACTCTCATGTACATAAAACGAGCTGTCACCCTGAACCCCAATATCATTTAGCAACAGCGGCCTTTTACTGGACTTGCGGAAGCCAGCAATATAGGTCTGACCAATGAAATGTACATGTAGTGCATAAGTATAGGCCCACCTAACCACTCCAACCGCTTTTTTACACGTGTACAACACAATATTGGCCTTCCTAACTCCTTTCTCAACATTGGGGTTCCAGGTAAGTTCTCTATCTAGTACTAGTCCCAAATATTAGACTGCCTCCTTCATCGGAATTTTCACATCTTTGTATATTAGAGGGGAGACTGTACGATGAATTTTTTTTTTTTTAAAAGGTGATTAATTCCATTTTATCGGAGTCTGTCCCTAGTCCCCTTCGTTTCGTCCAACAAGTAAGCGTGGTCATGTTAGAACGCAAAATATCCATAAAAGGGTTTGGATATTTCCCTCTAGTTACAATTGCCAAATCGACAGCATAGGCGATGACGTGACTTCTTCCTCTCTAGGGTTAGCAGTAACAGATTTCCCGCCAAATTCCAGAGCAGGGGAGAGAGAACTTCTCCCTGAAGATATCCTCTGCAGACCTGTCTGCTTAAAGTGCAGCTACCTAAGCTGGCAGTTACCTTTCTGCTGACGAGTATAGTCTCAATCAATGCAACCACATTAGGATCAACGGCTAGAGCTTCTAACCCTCCCGAAATAGCGTTCGCAGTTATATTATTAAAAGTGCTTTCTATATCAATGAAGCCTGCCAGTGGAAAAACCGTCTGCTGGATGGCTTTTTCCACTATACCAATGAGTACGTGTAATGCCGTCTCTGTAGATTTGCCTTTCGTATATGCATGCTCTCGTATGTCGTATATGTCGTATATGCGAGGAGAATTTCCCAGTTGTTATAACTTTCCGTAGGTGTGCATCCATCAATCTCTCCAATGTTTTTAGGAAGAAAGATGTGATCGTCACGACCTGCCCGCTTTGAGTATGAAGGAAACCTTCGTTTCTCTCTGTCTTAGGGGAATATAGGCCAGGTTAAGACAACTTCAAATTGTGCACAAAAAATTATATCCAGTGATTATCGAAATTCTGCTGGGTAAATTCCATCCGAACCCGGAGATTTGTAAGGGCCAAAGGTATTAATGGCCCACTGAACTTTGTCAGCTGTAAATATCGCATTTCCTAACTCAGACTGGCTGCCCATAGATGTTGAGTTATTATTCATAGATGTCGAGTCATTACACTCCACCGTGCTAGTGTCTGGAAAATGCGTATCTTAGAAAAGAGCTAAAGATTCCTCGCTTGATTCGCTCCACATATCCCCTGGACCTTTTAGGTAGTCCAAGTTGTACTGTGGCATCGCTAGGATTCCCATAAGTATGGCTGCTTCCTAAGTTTCTTCCACATCCATGCAATAATTTTCATAGGACGCTCCTTGTCTCCATCAACCACCAAGGTGCTTTAATACGCTTTTCTGTCTCACAACCGGACACCCGGCTGTAAGCGAACTGATCACGGCCCTGGTTAACTGGTCTATCAGCCCGTGTAACTCCACATGGTCTATGCGGTCAGACGGGGTATTCCTTTGCAGTTAGGCCCCAAGATTCTTCCTATACTTTCCCCAGACCCCACTCCGTATATTTCTCGTATATTCTCTCCGTATATTCTGCATTTCAACTGGAGATGCTGGCAAGTTCAATTCGAATTATATATATCGATGGTCAGAGTGGGAATTTTTGTTCGAAACTCTCTATCCTCTTACATTGTTCGCGAACTGATCGAAGGTCAGGGTAATATCCAAAACTTCTTTTCTGTCGGCTCTGAGGCTAAATTTTGGACACTAAGCATACTTTCTATAATAAAATCTAAAATTTACTCACATCTTGCATTTGTGTCCGTACTTCCCCACAATGAGTTGTGGTTCTCTCCAGCGTTTTACCACTAGAGATAACCAAGTTCCTGTTGAGTGAAGTGCTGAGACCAGAGGCTACCCAGAAGAGAGGATTTCTCCAGCGTATTGTCAATGCTTAACTGAGGGAGCAAGAAGATGCTAATATTATCTTCTGGTAGTATATAAGCACGAGGCTTAGCTGTGCTCTCAGCGGCTATCAGCCTTAAACCTCTCATCTTTACATCGCAGATTTTGTAGCCACGGCTGTTGAATGAGGGGCACGTCAAATCTACCGGAACACAAGCTGGCCATCAAATTCGCGGAGGCGAGCTTAGATTGATGCAGATTGATTTGGAGCAGCAGAATTGTGACAGAAAGGATGGGGTCCAAGCGTTTTCCTCCAAGACATGGAGGTAAACTTCGGCAATCGCTTGCTCCACCCACCTCCACTTCTCTTCCTCCTTTGGGTCTATGATGACTAGCATTTCGCCCCACCTTTGACAACGTTAATGTAAAACGGGTATTTCTGACCGCCTACTTTTTGCCTTTTGGCGACCCCACCTGTCTCGTCCCCCGATCATTGCCTCTTTGGGACTAGCCGGATAGCACTCCTATTACCCACTCTACAGATTTGGCCTGCTCCTCATTGAGCTGGTCCTTGGGTAGAGACTTATGTTTGGCCATGACCTTCATGGCCGTCTTCCTATCATAATAGGCTTGCTTAGAAAGACGAACATGTTTTGTCGGTCCCTCCTGGCGTACTCCAGCAACATTCTTTAAGCTGCTGGGCCCCACTAATGCCTGCTGCCATTTGTTAAGGTCTGAACCGCCTCCCCTAAGTTTCCTCCTATAGCATCCCCCTTTTCAAATCGAGAGACCGATTTTCTAATGCCTTCCCGAACCCCACTACCAGCACCCGCGCTGGAACCAGCCGTAACGCCTACGCCAGTCTACTACCCTCTTATTATCGGTAGGGAGGAACGCCTCTGTCGGTTTTTGGGGAAGATAGCCCTCCTTTGGTTTTGAAGTCCCAGGAGTATCGGACAAGAGAAGTCGGCTCGTGCAGAAGTCCGTGTGCGCGGGTAAGGCTAGATAGAACCGGAGGCCGCCTAGTATCCGGAGCACTCTGTTCGAAACTTGGCTAGTTTTAATGTGGGTCTCCAGCCAGGCTGAACATTGACACGTGTCGTATGAGAGCCCAAAGTGGGAAGTTCGGTGTTGCTGAGCTTAAGGATCCTCAGCCTTACGCGCTTCGGTATACTTTGGGTAGATAGGCCATTGGCCATATTGTAGACTATTTGGCGTTACCCAGGGTGCACCACGTGGAGGCGACGTATCTTACACCATACATATAAATCACATTTTGGTGATTGGGAAAGTGCGACTTGGGTATGTTGGGTAAGTTGTACCGACTGAGAAGCTGCAACTTATATAACTCGCGCACCCGTTGCACAAGTAAAAATCAACATTACCCCACAAAGCTTAATTCGAAATGCAACAACATCCAACATGCGCACCCGTTGCACAACAATACAACAACAGTAAACTTCGGGATCTCAGTAAACCGTTGACAACAAAAGCCTGCAAATGCCGTTAAAGTTCACCGACATCCAAACAGCTAGGAGAAACCTGGCAGGAGCTTAGATTTATGTAAATTATTGTTAAAGTTTTTATTTCTTTTTCTAATTGTGGATACATTTACTGAAGAAATAAAATGAGATTTTTTATAAGAAGTTTATTTATACTACTTTATATCACA
This sequence comes from Clusia tigrina, assembly GCA_920105625.2. Classification (NCBI taxonomy): domain Eukaryota; kingdom Metazoa; phylum Arthropoda; class Insecta; order Diptera; family Clusiidae; genus Clusia; species Clusia tigrina. The sequence goes on from OV050030.1 coordinate 65,228,057, forward strand.
AGAATATTGCGCTCGAGATTGAGGCAACATTTGGGGACTATAATGAATATATAGTATTTGAAAATTTCATTACGTGCTCAGAATTTCTTTCATACAATTTCGTATTTTGTTTATTGATTATCTCAATAACAAAACAATCAACATTAAAAATAAAATAAAATGTGATTGTAGTGTTATGAGATACGTATGTACAAATGTAGTCACCACACGCATATATGTACATACGACTACTCGTATGTATATAAAATTTCAGAATAGATTGGTTTTCTTCTTTCTTTACCTCTAAGTTTGTTTGCTCTGGTATTATTTCCACTAATAGTTGTCGTGCAAACAAAACCACCGACACTCCTCAATTATTATTTACTATTGTTTTTATTTATTTTGACAAAAAATGCAGATAATTGTTATATATGATATGTGGGCAGAGTCTAATGATATACAAATATTTTGCCATGTATTGAAAAGTTGTAGTTCGAAGTGTTATATGCATGTATGCATGTACATGATTTCTCGATATACTACTGAAGGCTCGAATAAAGACTGTATGCTTAAACGGCAAAATATATGAACTGAAAACAAATATGCTGCCCTGCAGTGCACTCAGAGAAAGATTTTGGGAAATTTGTAAATGTAAAGAAATATGTATGTTAATTGGACTACATAAAATAGAGTTACTTCGAAGGGTATGGAGATATAGCAGTAAGTTAAGAAGGTGATTGCAACAATTAGAGAAATAGTACTTATGTTATTTGTTGTTTTCTCTTTTATTAGAGGTTTATATATGAAATCTTTTTTTTAATAAACTAACAATTAGCTTTCAAAGTTTATATATTAACAAGATATATCTTCTTTGCCAATGTGAAGAAAAATTTTCTTGTTTTAAGATTTTTCGATTTGTATTAGTAGAAATTGTTTGTACATAAGTTTATCTGCATATGTTCACTAGGTCCTTTTTATTCAACAAATGCAATGGCAACCAACTTTCAGTTCTCTATAAGGAAGAGATAGTAAAATCAAATAATTCCTCCTCAGTTATTACCGAATCAGACGAAGTAATACCCAAATGCCTTATTAAAAACTATAAAATGTTATTTCAGGTTATTAGACACAGCAATGGCCACAAATCTTCAAATACTTGCCTAGCCAAATTCCCAACTTAAATTGCAAACAGGAATATTTAATCATCCATGTAATAGAAATTCAAATTTACAAGTACACAATTGAATGCTTCAACAACATAATTAATACAAGGCCCTATTTGAAAACCCATTACACCCAAATCTATAAGCCCTAATACCATATTAAAAACCTATTTTACAATGATAACTCCAAATGAAGAAATAAACAAAAAGCTCTTAAATTTCATAGATTCCGCCTGAACATGGATATAAGGCATCTTTGCTGTAGTGATTATGACATTCTAATAGAAAAAGTGAATATTAATAAAAAAAATAATAGGCAGGTAATAATAAATAAAGTAATCAGTGCGAAAATTATTGCGATAACCAATTAAACAAAAAAAAAACGGCGTGAGTACAAGATACTTGAGAAATTCACTTACGCACTAAGAATAAATTTATTTATGTACACCTACACTAACAAAAAGTTTGTTTACGAGTGACGACGTGAAACTCGTGAGGCCCATACCGACCCAAGATAATAACCAAACTTGTACAAAAGGAAAATGAAATCAAAACGATTCAGTTTTAGAACTCAAATATTAATTCGAAATTATTAAAAAATAATGAGGTATTTATATATACGAGGGGGAATTGATATTGAAGCTACCTAAGTAGGAAAAAAACATTTTTTTTTTTCAAATACCATTTATTTCTCAACATAGTCTCCTTTTACTTCAACACACTTAGTAAGACGCTATTCCAACTTTTTTATACCATCTGAATAATACGATTTCGGGAACCCCTCAAAATACGCATTAGTTTCGGCAATCACTTCTTCGTTTGAGATGAATCTTTTTCTTGCGAGCCATTTTTTCAAGTTTGGAAACAGGAAAAAGTCACTAGGAGCTAAATCTGAACTATAAGGTGGATGATTAACCAATTCGAAGTGTATTTCACGTAATTTTAGCATCGTATCTAATGCTGTGTGAACCGGTGCGTTGTCTTGAAGAAAGAGCATTTTTTTCTTGTTTAAATGTGGTGGTTTTTCCTTGAGTGCATCAATCAATTGATCCAATAATGCACGATAATACTTTCTTGTGATTGTGGATCCTTTTTCAAGATAATCGATGAGCAATATTCCGTGTGCATCCCAAAATACAGTGGCCATAACCTTACCAGCCGATTTCACTTCCACCAGCTTCCACCCATTGTTTCGATTTATTTTTGGTTTCAGGTGTGTAGTGGTGGACCCACGTTTCATCAACAGTTATTAATCGACGCCAAAAATCAACAGGATTACGCTTTATCATGTCCAAACACCGCTGTGAAGTGGTCTGTCGAACTCGTTTTTTTCGACACTGAGCACACGCGGCACCCATCTTGCCGATAGCTTTTTCATATGCAAATGTTAATGCAAAATGTTGAACACACGTTCATATGATATGTTTACCATTTCAACAATCTGACGCAACTTGACTCGGCGATAATTCATAACGATACCGAGGATTTTCTTGATATTTTCTACAGTAACCACCTCTTTTGGTCTTCCTGTTGATGGTATTGTTGCAGTGCTTGTTCGGCCGCGTTTAAATTCAGCAATCCAATATTTTACCATGTAATCTGACGGAGCAGACTCATCGTAATGTTTATCGAGCTTCTCTTTTGTCTCTTTCGCCGTTTTCCCTTTCAAATAATAGTGTTTAATTACTGCACGAAATTCGCTTTTTTCCATTTTTCAAGAAACACAAAAGTTGCTACTTCAAACGACTACAACAAATAAACTAATCGATGAATTTGGGTGAAATTTTAACAGCTGACGTTTGACAGATCGCAATTTCTAAAAAAAAAAGTTTTTGTGTTTGTGCTGCCATCTAGCGCCAGGTGGCTTGAATATCAATCCGCCCTCGTAGTTTAGCCATCCTCTGTGGTATAGTGGTAAGCATGCTAGACTCACACCCCGATGGTCGCAGGTTCAAATCCTGCCAAGGGCTTGGCCTCCAAAATGCTTCTATCTATAAAATCTTTTTCTCTTCGAGTCCAAAGCCTCTGTAGCTAGTACTCATTCCCCCAACAATGCACTTATAATTAATTATGGTGTAAGAAGGTATAATAATAATAATATTAACATTGCTTACGTCATTCCCTGGGGCTAAAGCAAATATTATAAATTCCTAAATACTATCAAAAACAGAAGTAGAAATTACCAAAAAAATAGCAAATGAAAATATGCCAATATTAGAGTCTGCAGATACTAGAATAGCATACAATAAAAACTATTTAATTTACATAATAAAGTTGTCTACAAAAGAGAAAAAAGTTTGTAAATCATTAGAAATAAGAACATAAAAAGAGAAGAATTTTAAAACAACAATAGTTTTAAGTAAATAATGTTATGATTAAATAAAATATCAATTGCATAAAAAGGACAATTGCATATCTTAAAAAACCTAGAGATTTGCGCACAAAATTTATTAGTAAATATATTTAATAATCATTATATCACCCCCTCATTAAAAATTAAATTAGACAATTACACAAAAATTAAAAATCAACACATAAAAAGTGTTCAAGAAGTTTTGAAAGACATGATATTATTATATAAATTTAACGACTTTCATAAAATAAATAATAAAATGGCACATCCATAGGAGATAGAATATATTTGTCTCAAGAAATAATGTCAAATATTAATAAGATAGAAAGAATGTCATCCTTAGAATCTATGAAGCAATTGCAAAATGTTGAGACTAAAAATGCTTAATTATTAGAAGAATAAAATGACATGTATTTATCGTTTGATTTAGTAACAGATTATATAATTATAGTTATAATAAAATTGTGAATTAGGAAAAATTATTGTAATGAGCAAAAAAATGTGGCGATGGAGAAGGTGCAGCTTGTGTCACTCGCGCACCCGTTGTATAAGTAATCATCAACACTACCCCCAAAAGCTTAAGTTGAAATACAATAACATTCAACACACGCACCCGCTGAACAACAACACGAAACTTGGGGATCTGGTTAAAACGCTGACAACAGATCAGCCATGTGAACAATGCACCGTTCAAGTACACCGAATTCCGAATAGCTAAGAGAAACATTGCCGAAATTTTGATTTAAGTAAATGATTTTAAAAATTTTTAGTTCTTATTTTAAATAATAACGAGTAAAGCCCTTTACCTTTCCTTGTGAGTGCGAGTTCTCTTCATAAATCATAATTAGGAGAATATCTACGGTAATTTACGGTGGGGTACCTTACATGGATTATATCGACCGCATTTTTTGCGAATGGGATTGTAGTGTCAATATAACTTCTATTATAAAATTTAGTCCAAAAATTTTGTATAGGGTCCATATGCGTACTAGTGCTAAATTTCATCCAAAAATATAGTATAAGTCGTAAGTTATAATAATGTGTCAATAGTGGGCGTGGCAGTAAAAATAAATCGCCCGATGGCATCAATACGAGCATAGGTAGGATAGTTTTAATTTTAAACCCGCAAGTTCCTTATATTAAAAGTGGGCGTGTCGTTTCCCTGATCAACCCTATTTGTTGCAGATAGCTTTATAATGTCCACATGTTCCTTCCCGTAAAATTTCATCCTTAAATCTCTACCAGATCTTAAGTTATTAATATTTGTTAATAGTGGGCATTTTAAAAAAAGTGAGAAAGTTCCGTGTATGGGAGGTAGGCGTGGTCTTTTTCCAAATCGACGCATATAGCAATCGGGTTCTGTATCTTTGTCCAGGCCCTACTTTTGCAAAATTTCATTAGGATACCTCTAACGGTGTATAAACAAAGTGGCCACAGATGGACGGATGGGCAGACTGACAGACGGAAGGAAAAAATAAAAATTGCTTAGAAAGTGATTCTGATCATATCTGTATATATATGTCCATACCTGCCACGCCTCCTTCTTAAAATTGCAACCCTCTCAAAAGCACAAAATTAGTATACCCTGTTTACCTTTTCCAAAGGTAAAGGGTATAAAAAAGACGTGGATACATTTACTGAATAAATAAAATATGATTTTTTATGAAAAGTTATTTATACCACTTTGTATCCCAAGAGTCTTGACACTCCAGATTGGGGCATCATTTCAAGATTTTGTATTTAATTGTATTTGAAAAAAAAACATTTTTTATATATAGTGCTCACAGCAAAATTAATTACATGAAGGATGTGCATAACATCTTTTCGGGCGCAATTTGAATTTCTTTCATACAATTTCGTATTTTGTTTATTAGTTGTCTCAATAACAAAGAAATCAACATTGAAATAATATTAAAATGTGATTGTGTTGTTATGTAATGTAATAACCACACGCATATACATATGTACATATATAAAATTTCCGAATAAATTCGTTTTCGTCTTTCTCTACCTCTAAGTTTGTTTGTTCTGGTATTATTTCCAATAACAGCTGTCGTGCAAACAAAACAACCGATACTCCTCAATTATTATTTACTATTTTTTAAAAAATTTATTTTGACAAAAAATGCAATTTTGACCAAAATAATTGGTTTATATGATATGTGGGCAGATTCTAATGATATACTAATATTTTGCCATGTATTGAAAAGTTATAGGTCGAAGTGCGATATGTATGTATGCATGTACATAATTTCTCGATATACTACGGAAATAAAGACTATATGCTTAAACGGCAAACAAATATGAACTAAAAACAAATATGCTGCCCTGCCCTGCCCTCAGAGAAAGATTTTGGGAAATTTTTAAATGTAGTGAAATATGTTAATTGGCTTATATAAAATAGAGTTTCTTCATAGGGTATGCACATATTGCAGTAAGTTAAGAAGGTGATTCCAATAAATAGGGTAGAAGTACAAGTTAGCAACACACGTGTTGCATGTCGATGGCGGCATGCGCTGTCGTAGTTGTAGCAAACATGGTACGAGTTATGCTGTAACAGCGTCTGCGATGTATCCGGTACGCATGGACACGATAGACGGTGACAGTTCTCGGTAGCCTAGGAGACATATGTCGCTTGACATAGGCGTTTTGCGCTGTCGCATTAGTAGCAAGCATTTTACGAAATACTCATATGCTGCAACATTGTGTGCAGCGCAACCGTTACGCGTAGACTGCTATAGTACCAGAGAAATTTCCAAGACTCGTGTTGAATGACGTTGGCACCAAGCGCTGCCGAAAAGCACTGTCGCCATGCGCTTGTCAGCAACCGAAAAAGGCGGTGCACAGCCCAACCATACGTTCCACGAAATAAAGCGCAAAGACAGTATGTGGTGGCTAACACATTCTTGGCGAAGAGCAGCACAGGTAACGTTCAGTCAGTCTTCTGTAAAAGCCATATCCTGCATCAAATCATATCATTTGTGACAATTTGTAAATTTCTCAAACTTAACAACGGTATCACCAGATCCATCAGTACTACGTGAGTACCGTCTATCGCATAGTAGAGTGTGCTTATAAATTTTTGAATATAATATCTTTTTCCCATTTACTCATTTCTTTGTCAGGAGACTAACAGTAATATATCTATGCTCACATACTACTTATACAAATTTATATAATATCCTCAACCACTGCAGCGAATTTTTAGTGTTTTTAGATAATAAGAGTTTACAAAGTCAGGTCTGAGGCATCCATCTTGTTGGGGGTCTTAGAGGCAAGCTCTAGCAGGCTCCTCACCAAGCAGTTCCGGTGACTTTCTAATTTACGAGCGTAGGTTTTGTAGGTATTCACTGTTTTAATTTCAATCATGGGAATATTTAAGTCACGATGGATATTTAAGTTCATCAAGTACCACGGAGCACCAGTAATCATTTGGGGTATACAATAGCGCATAACTTAGCTGCACACCAACCACTCTGATCAACAGCGCCCTCTTCACTTTGACTGAAGAAAGACAATTTACTAAGAATCGCAATGAGATATGCGCACTGCAAAAAATTTGCAGATCCTTAGACAACCGGCAATACTCTCCACGGTCTATAGCGGTGTTATATTCGATCGAGAGGGCGAGGTTTTTGATTAATTCGTGCTCCTTCAAGGCCTTCGCAAGTTTAGTGAAAGCAGTGGGCAGTATGAATCCTAGCTCTTATGAACCTTTTCTGGTTCGTAAGAATTTCGTCGCCATTATCACCCCGATCGCCTGATTCGGAACAAATTAATGGGAGAGGCCGAAGCTTTCCTAACATCCTTCAAAGCACCTACTAACCTTGACGCAGTACTGATTCGTTTGGACTTTACGTATGCAGAAAGAAGACGCGCTTCAACAAGTAATGCAGAGCTATTCTAATGACGCATGCAGACCAGTAATGGAGGCGCTGGTGACACCAGGGAATACACACTTGCTTTAATTAAATCATCAAGCCCTTAAGGATGTATAAGCCGAAGTCAGCTGGATTTTCCGTTGTTCGCAAATGAACTGGGAAATCCCTTTAATGAAAAATGATTGGGGGCTTCTACCAGTGCTCCTGATATGCGGAAAGGATACTCGGATGATGAAAAATTTCAAGGCAGGGAGCCAGGCACAAAAAGCCCACCTTCGTCACTATCACCTTCACACGATTCGAAATATCCAAGAGGCAATTACCCGGACGAGAAGTTAAGTGATTCTCCTCCTGGCCAAGGAAGGGGTAAACGGCGTCGTCGCAACCAAATCCAGAGACGGGGTGACACCGGTGCCGATGTTGAGGGGGAAACAACTTTCGACGAGGTGCATTTTTGAGCGATGGGAGGTCAATCCTCAATTGGACAAAAATTATAGAAAGGAATTACAATGGAGTCTAAAACTATCAAACGAAGCTGAATATACGAAATAGTGCTCCCGTCAAACCTCGTGCGGAACTCTGTGCTGCAGTGCTGCAAGTAAAGCTATTTAATATGGTTCGACCCCATTTAACATCTGAACTTAAACCAAGTCAAATCTTTTTCTGGACAGATTCAATGAGAGTTTTTGGATGAATCCGCGGAGATATAACTTGGGGGATGGTCGTTGTGGCCAATCTCGTAAGCAAAATTTTCCACTGCAAATGTTTACTACCATTAAATGAACGCATTTATAGAACTCTCTTGGGATTGATTCGACTTATTCAAACAAAGCTCTTTGTAGATGAATGGAAGCAGATGTCTTCTCATTAACCTATGTCTGAAAAGAGTCCCATACGGGGATTAAATCCATTCTGTGATGAATCAGAACGGGTCATCCGTGTAAGAAAGAAATATGTATGTTAATTGGACTACATAAAATAGAGTTACTTCGAAGGGTATGGAGATATAGCAGTAAGTTAAGAAGGTGATTGCAACAATTAGAGAAATAGTACTTATGTTATTTGTTGTTTTCTCTTTTATTAGAGGTTTATATATGAAATCTTTTTTTTAATAAACTAACAATTAGCTTTCAAAGTTTATATATTAACAAGATATATCTTCTTTGCCAATGTGAAGAAAAATTTTCTTGTTTTAAGATTTTTCGATTTGTATTAGTAGAAATTGTTTGTACATAAGTTTATCTGCATATGTTCACTAGGTCCTTTTTATTCAACAAATGCAATGGCAACCAACTTTCAGTTCTCTATAAGGAAGAGATAGTAAAATCAAATAATTCCTCCTCAGTTATTACCGAATCAGACGAAGTAATACCCAAATGCCTTATTAAAAACTATAAAATGTTATTTCAGGTTATTAGACACAGCAATGGCCACAAATCTTCAAATACTTGCCTAGCCAAATTCCCAACTTAAATTGCAAACAGGAATATTTAATCATCCATGTAATAGAAATTCAAATTTACAAGTACACAATTGAATGCTTCAACAACATAATTAATACAAGGCCCTATTTGAAAACCCATTACACCCAAATCTATAAGCCCTAATACCATATTAAAAACCTATTTTACAATGATAACTCCAAATGAAGAAATAAACAAAAAGCTCTTAAATTTCATAGATTCCGCCTGAACATGGATATAAGGCATCTTTGCTGTAGTGATTATGACATTCTAATAGAAAAAGTGAATATTAATAAAAAAAATAATAGGCAGGTAATAATAAATAAAGTAATCAGTGCGAAAATTATTGCGATAACCAATTAAACAAAAAAAAAAACGGCGTGAGTACAAGATACTTGAGAAATTCACTTACGCACTAAGAATAAATTTATTTATGTACACCTACACTAACAAAAAGTTTGTTTACGAGTGACGACGTGAAACTCGTGAGGCCCATACCGACCCAAGATAATAACCAAACTTGTACAAAAGGAAAATGAAATCAAAACGATTCAGTTTTAGAACTCAAATATTAATTCGAAATTATTAAAAAATAATGAGGTATTTATATATACGAGGGGGAATTGATATTGAAGCTACCTAAGTAGGAAAAAAACATTTTTTTTTTCAAATACCATTTATTTCTCAACATAGTCTCCTTTTACTTCAACACACTTAGTAAGACGCTATTCCAACTTTTTTATACCATCTGAATAATACGATTTCGGGAACCCCTCAAAATACGCATTAGTTTCGGCAATCACTTCTTCGTTTGAGATGAATCTTTTTCTTGCGAGCCATTTTTTCAAGTTTGGAAACAGGAAAAAGTCACTAGGAGCTAAATCTGAACTATAAGGTGGATGATTAACCAATTCGAAGTGTATTTCACGTAATTTTAGCATCGTATCTAATGCTGTGTGAACCGGTGCGTTGTCTTGAAGAAAGAGCATTTTTTTCTTGTTTAAATGTGGTGGTTTTTCCTTGAGTGCATCAATCAATTGATCCAATAATGCACGATAATACTTTCTTGTGATTGTGGATCCTTTTTCAAGATAATCGATGAGCAATATTCCGTGTGCATCCCAAAATACAGTGGCCATAACCTTACCAGCCGATTTCACTTCCACCAGCTTCCACCCATTGTTTCGATTTATTTTTGGTTTCAGGTGTGTAGTGGTGGACCCACGTTTCATCAACAGTTATTAATCGACGCCAAAAATCAACAGGATTACGCTTTATCATGTCCAAACACCGCTGTGAAGTGGTCTGTCGAACTCGTTTTTTTTCGACACTGAGCACACGCGGCACCCATCTTGCCGATAGCTTTTTCATATGCAAATGTTAATGCAAAATGTTGAACACACGTTCATATGATATGTTTACCATTTCAACAATCTGACGCAACTTGACTCGGCGATAATTCATAACGATACCGAGGATTTTCTTGATATTTTCTACAGTAACCACCTCTTTTGGTCTTCCTGTTGATGGTATTGTTGCAGTGCTTGTTCGGCCGCGTTTAAATTCAGCAATCCAATATTTTACCATGTAATCTGACGGAGCAGACTCATCGTAATGTTTATCGAGCTTCTCTTTTGTCTCTTTCGCCGTTTTCCCTTTCAAATAATAGTGTTTAATTACTGCACGAAATTCGCTTTTTTCCATTTTTCAAGAAACACAAAAGTTGCTACTTCAAACGACTACAACAAATAAACTAATCGATGAATTTGGGTGAAATTTTAACAGCTGACGTTTGACAGATCGCAATTTCTAAAAAAAAAAGTTTTTGTGTTTGTGCTGCCATCTAGCGCCAGGTGGCTTGAATATCAATCCGCCCTCGTAGTTTAGCCATCCTCTGTGGTATAGTGGTAAGCATGCTAGACTCACACCCCGATGGTCGCAGGTTCAAATCCTGCCAAGGGCTTGGCCTCCAAAATGCTTCTATCTATAAAATCTTTTTCTCTTCGAGTCCAAAGCCTCTGTAGCTAGTACTCATTCCCCCAACAATGCACTTATAATTAATTATGGTGTAAGAAGGTATAATAATAATAATATTAACATTGCTTACGTCATTCCCTGGGGCTAAAGCAAATATTATAAATTCCTAAATACTATCAAAAACAGAAGTAGAAATTACCAAAAAAATAGCAAATGAAAATATGCCAATATTAGAGTCTGCAGATACTAGAATAGCATACAATAAAAACTATTTAATTTACATAATAAAGTTGTCTACAAAAGAGAAAAAAGTTTGTAAATCATTAGAAATAAGAACATACATACAGATGGGCAGACTGACAGACGGAAGGAAAAAATAAAAATTGCTTAGAAAGTGATTCTGATCATATCTGTATATATATGTCCATACCTGCCACGCCTCCTTCTTAAAATTGCAACCCTCTCAAAAGCACAAAATTAGTATACCCTGTTTACCTTTTCCAAAGGTAAAGGGTATAAAAAAGACGTGGATACATTTACTGAATAAATAAAATATGATTTTTTATGAAAAGTTATTTATACCACTTTGTATCCCAAGAGTCTTGACACTCCAGATTGGGGCATCATTTCAAGATTTTGTATTTAATTGTATTTGAAAAAAAAACATTTTTTATATATAGTGCTCACAGCAAAATTAATTACATGAAGGATGTGCATAACATCTTTTCGGGCGCAATTTGAATTTCTTTCATACAATTTCGTATTTTGTTTATTAGTTGTCTCAATAACAAAGAAATCAACATTGAAATAATATTAAAATGTGATTGTGTTGTTATGTAATGTAATAACCACACGCATATACATATGTACATATATAAAATTTCCGAATAAATTCGTTTTCGTCTTTCTCTACCTCTAAGTTTGTTTGTTCTGGTATTATTTCCAATAACAGCTGTCGTGCAAACAAAACAACCGATACTCCTCAATTATTATTTACTATTTTTTTAAAAATTTATTTTGACAAAAAATGCAATTTTGACCAAAATAATTGGTTTATATGATATGTGGGCAGATTCTAATGATATACTAATATTTTGCCATGTATTGAAAAGTTATAGGTCGAAGTGCGATATGTATGTATGCATGTACATAATTTCTCGATATACTACGGAAATAAAGACTATATGCTTAAACGGCAAACAAATATGAACTAAAAACAAATATGCTGCCCTGCCCTGCCCTCAGAGAAAGATTTTGGGAAATTTTTAAATGTAGTGAAATATGTTAATTGGCTTATATAAAATAGAGTTTCTTCATAGGGTATGCACATATTGCAGTAAGTTAAGAAGGTGATTCCAATAAATAGGGTAGAAGTACAAGTTAGCAACACACGTGTTGCATGTCGATGGCGGCATGCGCTGTCGTAGTTGTAGCAAACATGGTACGAGTTATGCTGTAACAGCGTCTGCGATGTATCCGGTACGCATGGACACGATAGACGGTGACAGTTCTCGGTAGCCTAGGAGACATATGTCGCTTGACATAGGCGTTTTGCGCTGTCGCATTAGTAGCAAGCATTTTACGAAATACTCATATGCTGCAACATTGTGTGCAGCGCAACCGTTACGCGTAGACTGTTATAGTACCAGAGAAATTTCCAAGACTCGTGTTGAATGACGTTGGCACCAAGCGCTGCCGAAAAGCACTGTCGCCATGCGCTTGTCAGCAACCGAAAAAGGCGGTGCACAGCCCAACCATACGTTCCACGAAATAAAGCGCAAAGACAGTATGTGGTGGCTAACACATTCTTGGCGAAGAGCAGCACAGGTAACGTTCAGTCAGTCTTCTGTAAAAGCCATATCCTGCATCAAATCATATCATTTGTGACAATTTGTAAATTTCTCAAACTTAACAACGGTATCACCAGATCCATCAGTACTACGTGAGTACCGTCTATCGCATAGTAGAGTGTGCTTATAAATTTTTGAATATAATATCTTTTTCCCATTTACTCATTTCTTTGTCAGGAGACTAACAGTAATATATCTATGCTCACATACTACTTATACAAATTTATATAATATCCTCAACCACTGCAGCGAATTTTTAGTGTTTTTAGATAATAAGAGTTTACAAAGTCAGGTCTGAGGCATCCATCTTGTTGGGGGTCTTAGAGGCAAGCTCTAGCAGGCTCCTCACCAAGCAGTTCCGGTGACTTTCTAATTTACGAGCGTAGGTTTTGTAGGTATTCACTGTTTTAATTTCAATCATGGGAATATTTAAGTCACGATGGATATTTAAGTTCATCAAGTACCACGGAGCACCAGTAATCATTTGGGGTATACAATAGCGCATAACTTAGCTGCACACCAACCACTCTGATCAACAGCGCCCTCTTCACTTTGACTGAAGAAAGACAATTTACTAAGAATCGCAATGAGATATGCGCACTGCAAAAAATTTGCAGATCCTTAGACAACCGGCAATACTCTCCACGGTCTATAGCGGTGTTATATTCGATCGAGAGGGCGAGGTTTTTGATTAATTCGTGCTCCTTCAAGGCCTTCGCAAGTTTAGTGAAAGCAGTGGGCAGTATGAATCCTAGCTCTTATGAACCTTTTCTGGTTCGTAAGAATTTCGTCGCCATTATCACCCCGATCGCCTGATTCGGAACAAATTAATGGGAGAGGCCGAAGCTTTCCTAACATCCTTCAAAGCACCTACTAACCTTGACGCAGTACTGATTCGTTTGGACTTTACGTATGCAGAAAGAAGACGCGCTTCAACAAGTAATGCAGAGCTATTCTAATGACGCATGCAGACCAGTAATGGAGGCGCTGGTGACACCAGGGAATACACACTTGCTTTAATTAAATCATCAAGCCCTTAAGGATGTATAAGCCGAAGTCAGCTGGATTTTCCGTTGTTCGCAAATGAACTGGGAAATCCCTTTAATGAAAAATGATTGGGGGCTTCTACCAGTGCTCCTGATATGCGGAAAGGATACTCGGATGATGAAAAATTTCAAGGCAGGGAGCCAGGCACAAAAAGCCCACCTTCGTCACTATCACCTTCACACGATTCGAAATATCCAAGAGGCAATTACCCGGACGAGAAGTTAAGTGATTCTCCTCCTGGCCAAGGAAGGGGTAAACGGCGTCGTCGCAACCAAATCCAGAGACGGGGTGACACCGGTGCCGATGTTGAGGGGGAAACAACTTTCGACGAGGTGCATTTTTGAGCGATGGGAGGTCAATCCTCAATTGGACAAAAATTATAGAAAGGAATTACAATGGAGTCTAAAACTATCAAACGAAGCTGAATATACGAAATAGTGCTCCCGTCAAACCTCGTGCGGAACTCTGTGCTGCAGTGCTGCAAGTAAAGCTATTTAATATGGTTCGACCCCATTTAACATCTGAACTTAAACCAAGTCAAATCTTTTTCTGGACAGATTCAATGAGAGTTTTTGGATGAATCCGCGGAGATATAACTTGGGGGATGGTCGTTGTGGCCAATCTCGTAAGCAAAATTTTCCACTGCAAATGTTTACTACCATTAAATGAACGCATTTATAGAACTCTCTTGGGATTGATTCGACTTATTCAAACAAAGCTCTTTGTAGATGAATGGAAGCAGATGTCTTCTCACTAACCTATGTCTGAAAAGAGTCCCATACGGGGATTAAATCCATTCTGTGATGAATCAGAACGGGTCATCCGTGTAGGAGGTCGTTTTCGCGACTCGTTTTTATAATGATTAATATGCATATATTTTACCGGCTAAACATCGTTTCAACACCTTGTTTATACCCAATAGTCATGCTATCACGATACATGGTGGAACTTCGCTTTAAATAACATACGAAAACGATTTTGGATAATTGATGGACGTAATTAAGTCAGATATTTCTTTCATCGTTGTGTAAATTGCTTCGAAAATCAACCAAAAATAGAACAGCCAGTAATGGGATACCTTCCTGGTTCCCGTATCCATCCTGCTCATGCCTTTTCCTCGGTAGGGATAAACTATGCTGGTCCAAGTATTTCTCCTTCAAATGTTGGAGGAATTGCTTCGCAAAATGGTTATATAGCGATTTGTGTATGTTTTGCCTCTAAAGCGGTGCACATCGAAGCAGTTGGAGATCTTTCTTCTGACTCCTTTCTCGGAGCATTGCTACGCTTTATTGGTCGCCGAGGTCTATGGCGAGACATATTCAGCGATCGGGGTACCAACTTCGTTGGAGCTAATCGGAAGCTCCAAGAAGATAAAACAGCTTATAAACGCTTTATCGCAGGTCATGCGGCCACATTTATTTATTTTACACCACCTTTCGGGGCCCCACTTCGGTGGGTTGTGGGAAGCTTGTGTGAAATCAATGAAGTACCATCACAAAAGAACAATTGGAGACCGAATCCTAACTTTTGAAGAATTATCCACAGTTTTGGTGCCCATTGAATCTTGGTTGAACTCCAGGCCATTATGCCCCTAACAAATGATCCAAATGACTTGCTTGTTTTAACGCCAGGACATTTTTTTATCGGTGATTCACTGTTGGCGAAGCCTGTTCGAGAAATTGATAAATGGAGACCTATCAAACGTTGGCAAAACTGCCAATTTCTTGTGCAACAATTTTGGTGTCGCTGGAGCACCGAATATTTGAATAGACTTCAGCGGCGACCCAAATGGCTGAAATCTCGGCCTAATCTGTGGATCAAAGATATTGTGCTTATAAAGAATAGACGATTACCGAGCCATAACTGGCCTCTCGGATGGATTTTATCCTCTCATCCGGGTATGGATAATGCCGTTCCGGTAGTTACGTTCAAAACTCGGAATGGAGTCATACAATGGCCTGTTTCCCAGCTTTCTCCATTGCCAATTTCCGAAAATGAACATGTACTAATGGTAGATCATTGAACTAGCATACTTACTATTTTGCATTCTAGATACCTTTCCTCGTAGAAAGCACGAAATAGATGATCTTGCAGCAATATCATCGCGGCGGGAGGATGTTGGTGCAACACTGTGTGGCGATCAGCTGCGCTAGTATTACTTTTTTATGCATTAATTTTGTGCCTCTTTTCTTATATTTTTTGTCTGTACATAATACTTGTTCTTAACCTATTCACTAATAAAGTAGATCAAAAAGGAAAAACGTGTGATTTTCTAAGCTCGCAGTATCAAATTATCCGAAATTCGGAAATTTGATGCGTGGCAAGCCCGTATCTACTCAACACTTGTCTCAATTATTTTAGATTTAGCTACGCTCAGGTGAGTACTTAACTTACATACTCGTATGCTACATTTGATGTTTTCTCTTTTATTACAGCTTCATTTATGAAACCTTTCTTTTAAAAACTAACAATTAGTTTTCAAAGTTTACATATTAACAAGTTAAATTTTCTTTGTCAATGCTAAGTGTGAATTTATTTTTGTTTTAATATATTTCAATTTGTATTAGTAGGAGTAATTTATATATAAGTTTATCTGCATTTGTTAAATATGTTCTTTTTCTTCTGACTGATATGTGCACTGTTGCAAAGTAATCTTTGTTATAATTTTATCGGTTTATTTCAAGCTAGCGCAGATATGTTTTGCTTTGCAATGTTATATTTTTTGTTGCACTAGGCATCAGAATATGTGCGTTCAATTATATTGATTCCACTGAATTCCTTCGGAAGTATTTAGATGTCTGAAAACGGAGAGCACAAAGAACCTTCGAAGAACTTCTTGACATAGTAGTACACGAATATATCTATTATATTTATTCGGCAAAGGGTCAGACACTAATCGAAACATTTTATTTCCAAATTCTATAACAATCCCTAACAATACGAAAATGGTATTTCAGACAACATAACGAAATTAAGAAAGAAAACATATAATACCATAATAAAAATAAAGCATTGTTAAAGGACACACACCAGGATAGATTATCCAACTCAAAATTAACCCAAACGCTATGGCATCAAACTTTCAGTGCGCTGTAAGAAAGAGATAGTAAAATCAAATAATTTCTCCAAGCAAGACTTGCCCTAGTGTTATTCAACATGTGTAGAATCAGTATCTCGTCGCTCCTTTGAAAAAGGATTGGGAAGATACCATCCGCACCCGGTGATCTGTATGAGTGAAAAGAGCAGATTTCCCATCTCAAGCTCTCAGTATTTATAATGTCTGTAGTCACTTTCTCTCCAATTTTGTTTGCTCTTCTAGAAAGAGTATCCATCTGCGAAGATGGCGTCATTTGAATCGAGTTCCCAGGAAAGTGCAAACGCAGCAATTGGAGAGTGGAATCCTACATTTGCCGTGAACGTTCCATCCTCAGATCTCAATGCCAGATTTAAGTCGACATAGAAGAGCTCTATGGAGCCGTCTTACTTCAGGAGTCGATTCAATACTTTCGCAAAGGCATCGAAAGTTAGTCCTTTTGGCTTTTTTGATCTCTTTGCTATTCATCGTCAACCCTCTTTTATAATCATTTCCTTCTCATTCTTCTGTACGCTTAGCTAGGTTGTATAGCTTACGCATCTTAGTGGGGCTAGTAGTAAGACCAGGAGTCTTTAAAAGACAAGATAAAATATAAGATTCAGAAATAATTTCATTCAGCTCATTACGCTAGCTCCACCAGATTTTGAATATTCCTGAGATGTTTGAGGATGAGGGTAGTGAATGCACTGAACTATAGAAGAATTCCCAGATAATATACCTATGATATCTAAATGCTACCGTTTTGGTGAGCATATCTCCTATATCGAACCCAATTATACTATGGTCCAGCACAGAGGGTTCGTCCGAAACTTTTCAATTGCTAGCAGTTTTAGTTAGCCCTGGACTACAGAAACACAGGTCTATAGTGGGTGTGTTCCCCTTATTTAATATATATAAATAAAGGGATAATAAAAATTCTAGAACAGACTCATCCCGTTTATTGTTGTCACTGTTGCCACAGATGGTATGATATGCGTTGGAATCACAGCCTATCAAAAGTGGAATCCTTTTAGATAGTCGATAACTCGCCAGCTTATTGACTTCTTCCGGGAAGCAGTTGATATTACCCACAAAGTTGGTCGATGCATCGCCTATATCGCGAGAGACCTCATGATCTTTATACTTTACCATAATGGGTGTGAGATCTCGTGGCATGAATTATGAAATACATAAGTAATTATTATCATTTCTAATCAGGATACAGGTGCGGGGAGTGTCAGCATTGGCATCGCATATTTCCCTTGTAAACCTAATTGAAAGGACTCTAATTTGGTCTTTTGAACACCATGACTCTTGAATGAGAGCAAGCCCTATGTAGGTGTTGACAGACACCCTTTCAATGATAGGTGAGGCTGATGGATGTTTGCCTAAGCCACTTTTAATTTTGTCATCAATGCAACGGGTTGTGACGGGATGGCGCTATTCCCATCCTCGTGTGGATCGTCCTCTTGATCTATAGAGATATCCTCCATACCGTATAACAGTGAAGAGCAGCATCAGGCATATGCCCCTATCTCGATACTGGGGGCCCTGGCAGAGATTCCCTGGGCCACTGTGTACATTTCAGCCTAACCTGATGGTAGTTTTCTACTTTCGACAGAATTAGGATGCTTTTCTATCATACTTCCTTTTCCTGAATAGGTTTGGGACAACCGACCTTGATCATAACAAATTGGGGGATCAATGCATACACAGTGCATCTGATGAGTTTTGTGGACCCATCATCTATATCCGCGGAAAGCAACTGTCAATTGCCCTCGTCCTTGTAGCTTTATATTGTCCGGAAATTGGTGTTTAGCATATTCTGGTTGGAGAGAGTATTCAGTGATACAGCCACCTCTTGTCCACTACTACGGGGGAAGAACTCAAGCGACGAAACTGACACCCTCCTTTACTGACAGTTGGGTTAATACCCTTTGCACCCACTCCACCGAGTCTGCCGAATAGGAGTCAATGCTTAGGAAGCGAGGTTTAAAGTGGATACCATCGAAGCACAATTCATTTGCGCAACACTCGTCAGATCCTTGCTAGTCAGGATGGTGTTCGAGTAGTCCTCAGCAGCAACAGCTTTCTTGTTAACAGACACCACTTTAGCTTAACTACCTGCTGCTTTGGTCCCTCCACGACTAGTTGGGCCTGACGATGACGCCGTTTCCCTCTTATTGGTTGAATAGGTTTTTTGTAGCCTTTTCTTCAGGTTCCTGATCTCTTTCGGGTGTAATGTTGTGCCACCCGTATCCTTTACAGACCCATGCTCTTTTGCTTTGGCAACAGCATCATCAGATTGCAAACCCTGAGGCAGTTAGGCGAGATACCATCTGACCCCAGCTCGACTTCGATATTTTCTTCTCGGGTTATCCCCTCAGGTTGACCACGTTCAAGAAGCCATTCTTGTTCATCCCGGAGGTGTTCTACGAGCTGGTAGGCCGGGATAGATTACTCTGTTTACCTCCTTGTTTTACTCGCAGCGTAAACAGTCTCTCCTTAGCGGGGGTGGTTGTTTGTTGAGTGGGCAGAGCTTTGCCCCTGCAGCAGCAAAGATAGATGACGCGACATCGGAAGAAAATTTCCGTATTCCTGCACCACCCCCTGCCTAATGCCATTCAGGGTCCCATAGGTCCACCCACTGCTTTGGTCACGGATTAAGGTCTCCGTTCATTGGTCGCTGCAGCACTTGAGTTTGGCTTACCGGATGATCTGGCCCACTAAACACGACTAGACAATTTAACAGGGCCTCTAAGCCTAGTAGATCTTCAGCACGCGTCGCCTGACACCTTGATCCAGCCCTTACCGTCGAACCATAGTCAAGGTGTATTTCTCAATTATTTATTATTAAGGAGTATCAAACACTAAGTGCTATATTCTGACCGTCGGACAAATGATGCAATTGTAGGCCTATTACCAGTCGTTATCCTCGAGAGGGTTCAGTCGAAGGATTTCCTACCGGCCTTCAGGTAACTTACTTATAAGTTATAAGAATAAAGTCAGTCTAGTACAGACCACACAAGCTGCAGTACTCGTTTATTCCCGACTACTTACATAATACAATTGCCGCACCTTCTAATGCAAACCTTCCGATCGCATTCAGAGCAGTTGGTATTGGTAGTAATGGCAGAAATCCACAAAAATTCGGTATTGGCATAATTCTGGGAATAGATGTAAACTATTTTTTGCCTTTAATCTCTTGTGAGCGATTGTATTCGATATTTTTCCCGCTTTTTCGGTTTTAAAATTCGTGTATATTTCTTTATTGCTGTTGCATATAATTATTTTAGATATTTCTTCGTCCTCTTTTTGATTGAGTTATAGTTTTCTTGACTTTCCACTCTTAATTTTCAATGTAGATGATATTGTTTTAATCGAACCCATCCCGGAATTTTGTTTTTAGCTTTCATTATATTTGCAACTAACCAAGCGTTAGACTTTTCACTTTCCTTAGACTTCACTCTCTCTATGTCTTAATAAGTAAAATTTCATCAGCTCTATGTCTTTGATGTAAATGCTTGTGAATATGCAATATCGTGTACTCTACAAGCAGCGTATGGTGGATTAATACCTTGATCATCTCTAGCTAGACGTGTTTGCAATATAGTTTCTGGTCCTCAGAATTGATAGCCTTGGAAATGAAATTCAACAGGAAGTCTGTCTTTTGGTTTGTTCACTAATCCATGGCCAACAATAGGTCGATTGAAACAAATTTTTTTATTGTATATCAATATTATTTATCCTTTTTATACATTTTCGTACCTATACTTTTACACACGTGTGTGTCTGTGGGTGTGTGTGAAATCAAATTACTTTAAAGATTGGAGAAAAATACCTAAATCAGATCTATATTATATTTATGATGTGTTAGTTTTGATAATTCGGTACACGATGGAACATTCAACATATCAAAAGCAAGTGATATTCGATTTTATAAAAAGGAATCTCTCACCGATGATGGTGATGATGAGGACGAAAATAATAGCATACTTTTCATAGCCGGTTATAGCAAAAGTTCATAATTTTCATCAGATTTACCATTGTTGTTAGAAGAGGAAAGTTTAGACAAATTTTATTATGCGTATAAAGATAGTTTAGGAGATTCCTTCTTTAATTAAATGGTGATAAAATCAAAATTGGAAATACAAACTGGCTATAAAAACAAGTCTTTTTCAAGTACTATTCCATTAAGAACCGAAGTCTTATAATGTTATTGAATGGTAAATGTATAGGGATATATGATCATAAACGTAATTTTAATTCAACAAATCAAATTACAGTTACTATGGCCTATAAACAAATGAAAATTATCCCAATTATTGACGGTTTTATATTTAAGAATAATTCAAATAAACCAAATTATATACACCAAAACTTATGAACTAGATTTCGAAGATCTTTTTGCTAGCGAACGTTTATATGTATTGTAAATAATATAAATCTGGGAACTCTAGTTATCACATTTCTATAATAACAATTCCCGGTATCTCCTCACAATCATTCTCATAATGTGGATGGGCAGTACCCCTTAAATAAAAAACTAGTTCAGTAGGCGAATCCGATAGAAGTAATTAGAGCTCTCTTTTCAATGATGAAATATTACATTTATATAATCAAAATGTATTTATTCAATTATTCGTTGCTGGTTTTGGTGTTTACAAATTTCTACTTCTTCTTCGGCTGTTCAACTGCTGCTACCCATAGTTTCAAATACTTTTGTTTGACGAACAGCAGTGAATACGTCCGACGAAGAGCCTTTACAACGATATCACAGCTCCCGGTGGATCCGTATTGGGCACGGTCTACGGAAAATTGGTATACGGAAAATGCTGTGGCTTGTGCGTACAGCAGATCTGCGGACTTGGCCGTCCTTGGTAACGAAAACTTTGGTTATTCGCCCTATCTCCCATTGGCTTCTTGGTAAGACTAAGGTAAAATCTAAGGGATCGCATACGACACCTGATCAACCTTTAGTGGTGAGGCTATGCTTTTCCATTTTTGAGATGCAGAAGTTGGGAGGGGTACTCCACAACCCGCCGTTTCCACAAATGATTCTTTAGGTTCTGCGCAATTCTCCACTTTTTCCGCTGACAGATTTTCGAATCTACTGGCGCAGGTGTTTGAGTTGAGGCAGGAAGTGGTTTGGATTAAGCGGCTCATCTTCATTATAGCCGATGGCCAATTCTTTTTTATTTGGAAATTACTGCTTTATTTGCAATCTGTCCTTAGGGACACTAAGGAAGTTCAATAATATAAAATATAAACATGCGAAGAAGAGCCAATGCTATCTATCCTTCATATAATTTTTACAATAAAGTTTTATACAATACTAGCTGACCCGGTCCGCGTTGCTGGCCCTAAGCAAACATTAGTGTTGTATTACCACACGATTTAAATAGAGCTTTTAACCAAATTTTAGGGCCTTTAATTAAAAATCCATGGAATACCTATCATAAAGTTTTTTCACAGAATAACTTACATATAGTGTAGATATGGGCTCAATCAAAAAAGAAACACATGTATTTATGGCAAATTGGAAATTATATTTATTTATTACTTCATCTTAAGCCCAGCGGATACACAATGTTTTTTGTTTTTTTATTTGGTGTAAAAACGTATAAATGTTTTGGCGTGCCAACTCGGGAGCAAGCCACATACAACTGGCCGTGTGAAAAACATGAATTTTCCAAAATTAAGCCAGCAATAGTCAATGATTGGCCTTGTGCTTTCTTTATGGTAATAGCAAAGGCAAGACGCAAAGGGAATTAGAGCCGCTTGAATTGGAATGGTAAATCGTTGGAAATCATCGGAATTCGTGGAATAAGTACGTCTCCGCCTTTGAATCTGCCACCGATGATTGTTGCCTCGATTAAATTTGGTGAACAGTTTTTGGTGGTCAATCTGGTTCCGTTACATAACTTTGGTGAGTTTAAGTTGCGAATAAGAATTACCGGTGATCCAACCTTTAATGTGAGTACATGCGGTGGCATTCTGGGTGGTTCTAATGAATTCAAAAATTCAGTGGGATAATTGACGGCTTGTTCTTCATCCATTACTGTGTCGATCGATTTGTATTTGATTATTTTGCCGGGCAGTTTCAATTGAATTTGCTCATTGAACTTGTTGACATCATCCTTTTTTGGTGCCAAAATTGCGCGTTCGCACAGCCAATCCGGATTTTTGTAGGAGGTTGTTATACTTGGGAATACCTTGTCGACAACGGCTTGAATATTAATTTGCTTTTGACAGAAGTTTGGCGGGAACGAAATCTCATTCGTGGCGCGACCAATTGGAATTTTTCCATTTCCGATGTCCAAAAGTTGTTTTGAGAATGTTTGGGCAGACGGGTCTTGCAACAAATGCACACGCATGTTCGTCGATAGCGTGATTTTCTCGACTCGGTTCCAAAGATATGAAGCTTTCAAGCATGCGTTCAGCTCATCTGCGAGAAGAATAAGAGCGCCTCCCATCGGTTGGTCGTTTCCTCAAAAATCACGTAGAGTCCGGTCAAGCGCTTCGAGCAATTTCTTATGGGCCATTGTGCATTCGTCCCAAATGATAATTTTGCACGTTTTAAGGATTGTGGCCATGCCGGAGTTTTTGCTGATGTTGCAAGTTGGTGTTTCTGCCTGGTTCAAATTCAATGGAAGTTTCAGTGCTGAGTGTGCAGTGCGTCCGCCGTTCAATCGCGTTGATGCAATTCCCGATGATGCCACTGCGAGTGCAATCCAATTCTGCATTCGAACCGACGCCAATATTAAATTGATGAGGAATGTTTTGCCTGTTCCCCCTGGTGCATCGAGGAAACCAAGTCCGCCATTTCCGTTTGTTACCCGTTGCATGATTTTTGCGTAAGCAGTTTTTTGATCATCAACCAACCGTCTTGTTTGAGGTTCCACATATTGTTGTTGCTGGTTGACATCGAAGTGCTGTTCTCGCACCAGGTCTCTGTCTTGAACACTGATTATGTCCCGTATCGGAGCCGGCATTCCAAGTTGAATAAGGACTTTGTTGTTGATGGATATGCATATGTCCTCAATCAGCAGTAGAGTTAGGTTGAAAATCTCGTCCGAATACTCCTGGGTAGGATAAGTTGCGCGTGATTGCCTTAGAATGTCTTCACCTAAGCTTTCGCGATGCGTTTCCCAAAGTTCTCGTGGATTAGATGGTGAACATGTTGTTAAAATTATCGCAAACAAAGTGCGTATTTGTTTTGGGTGACACGTGAGTGACGCCTCTGTTAGCGTTGTGTTCCAATGCTGATCACTTTCAAGCAGGCCCCAGGCGGCGAATGATGTTGGACCTTTGATCGTATGCAATAACATCGCAAATAATAGCATTCAGCATTATTCGGATGAACGGTGTAGACACGTCCCAAAGCATGAGAAGAATGCACACCAGCATATTCTGCGACAATCGCACCATGCTTTCTTCTCATGAACTTCTTCGACGACGTGTTCCAAGTGTAATATTTGGGATTTCAGGATATATTAAAGTCTTGGCGAAATTGTCAGTTGCACACAATTCAAAGAAAGCGGTGAGAGTGGTGTGTGGCGGCTGTTCGGCACTATTTTCAGCATTTCGTTCGGTGAAATAAACACGCTGGCCACTTTCCAAATGAACAGCTAGATGTTGAACTGTTGGATATCGCTCGTGGATGTTGAATGAATGTATACGCCAAACTGCTTCATTGCTGCTGATATAACGCCCCAACTGGAATTGCGTGATTTCGTCAGTTTGATTGGCAAGCTCGAATACTGCCATGTCGCTGCCTTTGTGCTTTCGGATATTTTGAAGAAAGGGCTCGGAAATTGGATTGGCTCTAGAAATGTAACTTTGTAGGGGTTCAGGCGGCTCAATCATTGGTGGCAAAACAACTTTACCGTTCGAACAACACATTCCCGGGGATTCCTTAGTGAACTTCAGAGCACGACAATGTAAGCAAACTTTGTTCATTGCGCCAATCACTACGTCCTTGTGATTGCGGTAGTCATCGTCCCTATTGTAGTGAAATGCCGCCAACTTTAAATCGATTCTTTCTCTTGATCGAGCCATTCGCAAGCGATTGGCAGCAAGTCTTTCGACATGCTGTTGGGGTGCCACAGCAGCTCTAGATGAAGATGCACTGTAACGCATTTGCTGAAGCCGTGATTCGCGTTCTCTTTCCGTTTCTGCGGCTCTAGATGTAGATGCCCTTTCGCGATTTTCCTGAAGACGTGACTCACGTTCCTCAGCTGATTCAGCGGCTCTTCTTTCCCTCTGCTTCCGTGTTGAGGTGGTTTTTTTTAGCAATGGCTGTTTTTTTTATGGCATTTTAGTAAACTGTAATCGTGCAAAAGGAACAATGATGTACTTTCGGATGTTTTGAAGGAAGTGTAAAATAAATATATGTATATGTCATTGGTGGTACAATATGAAAATTGGATTTTGCCACGCCCCTCCGCCCACAGACCGAAAATCAAAAATCAGACTTCACAGTGTCACCCGCCTGAATATTCTGAAGATTCCCTGATAATTTCATCAAAATCGGCCCAGCCGTTTTGGAGTCCATACGTTACATACATACACACATCCTATTTTATATATTTATATATATATATATATATATATATATATATATATATATAGATATATATATATATATATATATATATATATATATATATATATAGATATATATATATATATATATATATATATATATATATATATATATATATATATATATATATATATATTTATATATATATATATACTCGTATATATATATATATATATATATATATATATATATATATATATATATATATATATATATATATATATATATATATATATATATATATATATATATATTATTAATATATATATATATATATATATATATATATATATAAATATATATATATATATGTATATATATATATATATATATATATATATATATATATATATATATATATTAATATATATATATATATATATATATATATATATATATATATATATATATATGAATATATATATATATATATATATATATATATGAATAATGGATCTTATATATTATTACTATTAATAAATTGAGCTTAAAATTGTTAACTAACCTTACGTTATTACGATTTGGTTATTACAATTATTTTCCCGCGGAGCTTTATAAAGTTCGTGATTTTTAAAATGGCAAAAAGTACCAAAGTAGCAACTGGTCAAAAGTGAGTTTTACTGTATACTCATTTGTAAACGGATTGCTAAAATATCAGGTTTGAGCTTAAAAAACGTACTTTATAGTGAATAAATAATTTCAAAGAAATTAAGAAAGAACTTCTTATGACACCATATCCAATCTCGTAGGAATAATTTCGATTCAGTTTTTATACTAGCAAGGAACTTGACGAAATGCGATACATTAGGAATGGGTGACAATCACCCAAATACGATATATAAGAAATATGCGATAATCACCCCTCCAGTACTAAAACGTGTTGCTAAATCATAGTAACAGTATGTTTATAAGAACCAAATGTTTATGAAAAATATCCCTATATGTTCATGTGGAATGCAACTTTTTAAGCAAATTTCAATTTTCTCATGATTAGCTTTTCTGTGAGTTTGATTCGGCAGGTTGTTGCGAAAATGCGAAAATGACAAAATATTAAGTGAATATTAAATTCCTTATATTATAAATATAATCCTTATATTATTATATAAGGTATTATAATATAAGGTATTTCTAAAAATTAGTTCCAATATTAACTATGAAAATATTCAAAATATTGGACTAATAAAATAATCATTAATATATGAAATTATTATTATTATAATTTTTATTATATAATTTTCAGATTTGAGATTAGTGTTGCTAGCCAGTTACGCACAATAAATATTTTTGATTGATTGATCTCCCCTGGGGAGTATTGTAATTGAATGCAAATTTTTCTGTAAAAATTTTTTACTTTCAAAAACAATTATAAATTAATTATAGCTTTTAATAGAAAGGATCTTCTCTCTCTTCTCTCTCACAGTTTAATTTAAGATCATGGTAAATTAACCCAGGTACTGGCGTCGGCTAATTTTTCTTAAAAATAATTTCATGGTATTGAAATATTTTATTTTTCCTTGCGCTGACTATCACCATCCCAAGTAAAGGAATTTTTAGTCAGTGTTTGAACGGCGCAACACCGTGGTATCACAATTTGCTATTATGTGTGCTCAAGTGTGCTTTTGGCAAACTACGCGGCCACTGCTACCTACCTAGGTATTCTGGAATTTTTGGAATTTTTGCATTTTTTAAATATTTGGGATTTTTTGAATTTTTTGAATTTTTGAAATTTTTGGGATTTTTGGTACTTTTTGGTATTTTTGATTTTTGGGATTTTTGGAAATTTTGCAATTTTTAGCTTTTTTGGAATTTTTGGAAATTATGGAACTTTTGTGATTTTTAGGATTTTTGGAATTTTTGGAATTTTTGGAACCGTTAGGATTTTTGGAATATTTTGGTTTTGTGTTTGTTTGGGTTTTTTTTTGGATTTTTTTGGCATTTGTGGAAGCTTTGAAAATTTTGGATTTTTTTTGGTTTTATGGGTTTTTGAATTTTTGGGATTTTTCGAAATTTTGGAATTTTTGGGATTTTTGGAATTTTTTGGAATTTTGTAATTTTTGAAATTTTTGAATGATTTTGGAATTATTGGATTTTTTGAAATTTTGAAATTTTTAGGAATTCTTGAATTTTTGGGATTTTTTAATTTTTTGGGATTTTTGTAATTTTTTGGCATTTTTAGGACTTTTGCAATTTTTTGAATTTTTGGAATTTCCATGATATTTTGAGTTTTAGAGATCTTTGGAATTTTTGGGATTTTTGGAATTTTAGGAATTTCTGTAATTTTAGGACCTGTTGGAATTTTTGGAATTTTTTGAAATTTTGTAATTTTTTGCATTTTTGAAGTGTCATCATCGGGAATTGCATCAACGCTATTGGATGGCGGACGCACTGCACACTCAGCACTGAAACTTCCATTGAATTTGAACCAGGCAGAAACACCAACTTGCAACATCAGCAAAAACTCCGGCATGGCCACAATCGTTAAAACGTGCAAAATTATTATTTGGACGAATGCACAATGGCCCATAAGAAATTGCTCGAAGCGCTTGACCGGACTCTACGTGATTTTCGAGGAAACGACCAACCGATGGGAGGCGCTCTTATTCTTCTTTCTGGTGATTTCCGCCAAACTTTGCCCGTTATTCCAAGATCAATGCCCGCAGATGAGCTGAACGCATGCTTGAAAGCTTCATATCTTTGGAACCGAGTCGAGAAAATCACGCTATCGACGAACATGCGTGTGCATTTGTTGCAAGACCCGTCTGCCCAAACATTCTCAAAACAACTTTTGGACATCGGAAATGGAAAAATTCCAATTGGTCGCGCCACGAATGAGATTTCGTTCCCGCCAAACTTCTGTCAAAAGCAAATTAATATTCAAGCCGTTGTCGACAAGGTATTCCCAAGTATAACAACCTCCTACAAAAATCCGGATTGGCTGTGCGAACACGCAATTTTGGCACCAAAAAAGGATGATGTCAACAAGTTCAATGAGCAAATTCAATTGAAACTGCCCGGCAAAATAATCAAATACAAATCGATCGTCACAGTAATGGATGAAGAACAAGCCGTCAATTATCCCACTGAATTTTTGAATTCATTAGAACCACCCAGAATGCCACCGCATGTACTCACATTAAAGGTTGGATCACCGGTAATTCTTATTCGCAACTTAAACTCACCAAAGTTATGCAACGGAACCAGATTGACCATCAAAAATTGTTCACCAAATTTAATCGAGGCAGCAATCATCGGTGGCAGATTCAAAGGCGGAGACGTACTTATTCCACGAATTCCGATGATTTCCAACGATTTACCATTCCAATTCAAGCGGCTCTAATTCCCTTTGCGTCTTGCCTTTGCTATTCCCATAAACAAAGCACAAGGCCAATCATTGACTATTGCTGGCTTAATTTTGGAAAATTCATGTTTTTCACACGGCCAGTTGTATGTGGCTTGCTCCCGAGTTGGCACGCCAAAACATTTATACGTTTTTACACCAAATAAAAAAACAAAAAACATTGTGTATCCGCTGGGCTTAAGATGAAGTAGTAAATAAATATAATTTCCAATTTGCCTTAAATACATGTGTTTCTTTTTTGATTGAGCCCATATCTACACCATATGTAAGTTATTCTGTGAAAAAACTTTATGATAGGTATTCCATGGATTTTTATTTAAAGGCCCTAAAATTTGGTTAAAAGCTCTATTTAAATCGTGTGGTAATACAACACTAATGTTTGCTTAGGGCCAGCAATGCGGACCGGGTCAGCTAGTATATATATATAAATCAGAAGAAACCATCACAAGCGCCGATCACATCAGTTAGAACCACGGTGAAGACGGGAGAGCATAAAAGTTACGCAGTACAAAATTTATGTCAGCAACTTACATGCAGATTACACTAACAATTATGCAAACAACAAATTACAACAACAGCTTTAGCAAAGCTTAGCCAGCCGTTTCTTTAAGACAACAAAAACAAACTACATGCAGATTACACTAACAAATATGCAAGCGATGAATTACAACAACAACGTTAGCAAAGACAAACCAGCCGTTTGTATACAACAACAACAAGTTTAGGCAGAATTTCCCAAGTGCGTTAGGTCGGTAAATATTACAATAACAACACGAAACAACGAATGCGACGAACAAAAGAGACGACGACAGAACGATCGCTGTGCATACAACTAGCAAGGATATAGCAAAAAGGAGAATTCAAGAAATAATATTGAAACACTGATCGTTGATTTGAATATTATTAACCGTCAACTGATAATAATTTAGGAGCAACAACAAATCGAAGACAAGTTCTTCTTGCAAGGAGGCCCAATAGGAAATGATTGCAAAAACAAAAGGGCGGGCAACAATAACAAAGTACTGCAGCAACTACTACGCGCTTGAGAACGGACGGAATTTTCCCATAAACACTGAAGGTCGGCGAAGGTCTAGAGAGAATAACAACAAGTGGCAGTAGAAGCAACTTCAGGCTGGTCTCGGGCAACAAAAACGAAACCTTACAACAGTGTCTATAAAAGCGAGTGCAACCGGGCATATGGTCCTTCTTTACCTGGTGAACACCACTCGAGACAGATCAAATGTAACCCAAAGGAAAAGTAGCCGAATCATGAGACGCCACCACGAGAACAAATCAATCTACACACACACGCAAGTTGCTGCGTTTGCTACGAATGTTGAGTTTTTCAATCCACTTTCATAGCAAAACAAAATTTGCTCGTTAAAGTTAAAACGATGGAAGTGGATTTTATTACAATACAAAAACTGACCTTTCTGGTGTTCCAGTTTCGCACCTGTTAATTGGTGTCAGTTGGTCAAGCCAACTGACCTACGCCAATCTGAAATGTTGATGGTGCATTCTAACTTTGAATGCCCTTCGGTGGCTCGACTGCAAAACTGTAGCACCCTAAAAGTTTACATAATAAATATTACATAGGTAATATTAATTCTAAATACTCGCACCCTAAAAATATGTGCTTTCTTAAGTAACTTTAACACATGCTAATCACACAGAATGTGTGGCATCTGTTAGGAGTCGATGCTGTGAGACACTATTCGCAGGCAGCTTGATTATAGCTCACAACATCCCTCCCCTCTTTCTAAAAGAAGTTAGTGCAACTAACTTCTAATGAATCTTTACAATATTTTTCTCTTTTCTGCACTTTAAACAATCTGTGCATTTTCTTAATCCTATAGTACATATGTATAGTTTTTATTTTTTCAAATTCGCCTTATTTGGGTTCAATTGTTGTATTCTGTTCTTTTTACTTTTGTGTTATTTTCTTTTTTCCTCTTTTGTTTAATTTTGTTCTTTTATTTCTATCTTTTTTATTTTCTTCTTTTTTTCTATTGTTTTATAATAAAATTCTATCTTTTTTTTTTTTTTTTTTTAGTTATATTCCCCTTTTTATATTTGGTCTTTCATCGACTCTTTTCTCACTGGCGTATATACAAACAAAATTACAAACTAATTACATATTTAGCTACGCTTCTTATAAATAGAGTCCTCTGCAATTGTTGGTCCTGGTAACGTCCGTCCTGCGAGAGTGAAGTCCCTCGATGAACTCTGCATACCCCTCCCTTCTGTCTGGATCGGTACGTACAAAGATATTATAAGTTGCCGATCTGGTTTGCCATTAAAACTTTGCTTTTAGTGGCCTTCTTCTATCCATTTATATAGTGTGCCCCACGGCTGTAAGTGGTACTGCCTCTGCTTATAGTATTCAACTTGTAAAAAACATTTGGAATACATGAGAGATTACAATACACCTTCTTCCTTTGCAGCAATGCGTTTTATGGTGGAAGTGTTTCTCTTGAGCTTCCTCATAATGGTATTTGACATCGTTTGGCTTTGATGTGGAGACAATCGGTATTTCTCTGAGACACACATTTAATGACGTAATTTGTGTACTCTGATCGGTAACCAGTCTCTGTGTCCTCTTGTATTAAATCATATTTCCTATGTAAATTATATTCCATATGTTCATACTCTAGATTGGACATACACTTCAATGAAGCAATTAACTTCCGTGAGCCAAATTTCTTCTGCTTATTATATTTGGTGGTGGTTTCAGTCACCCACCTTAAGCTTTTACCCATCTTCAACTTATCCAAAATCGATTCTGTTGAGATTGTGATACACTCGGTGGACATTGTACTATAATTGTCCAATTCAAAACATGACTCCGCAAGGAAACTTGTTTTTTTTTTTCGTTGCTTGTCAATAACTCATCCACAATGCATTCAAATGCTGCGGCCATATGCCGTTTCGCAAAATTAAAATTACATCCGTCGCCATTCATCTCCAATCTAATATGTTGGCATCTTTGGGGTCACAAACCTTAGATAACTGCCAAAAATCTTTGTTTTTCAAAAACGCATCTTTCCGAATACTATGTTGGTCCCTTAGTCCGCACCGTATTCCAGTATCCGCTGTTCCCGGAACTTCCTGCTTCGCTTCACATCATCAGAGCTATATAGAGAAAACCTATAATAATTTTCTTAATTTTCTAGTATACATTTTAATTTGATATTTCCTCTATGTCTAATTTTTGTCGAACATTTCAAAGTCAACTTAATAAATGAATTTAAAAATTATATAACATTTAAATAAATACACTATATGTACTATATATACTCTTGGGTATAATTTTCCAATTTAGTATGATTTTTGTTTTTTTTTTTATTACAAATTTATATTTTAAATAATTAATTTTTGTAACTCTAATTATTTTCTAAACTACTTTTGATTCTAATGTGAACTTTGCACAGATTATAATTTTTTAATTTATAACTTTTCTTAAACATAAGCTATTCCAAAAAACAATATTTCTACAACATGCTTTTTTATAATTGAATGCTATATCATTCAATTTGCCATCCACTCGTCTTCTCCCCTCACATTATCGGATTCGCTACCGTATCCTGGAGGAAAAGAGGACTGGACTATGCGTTTTCATAGCCATATAGGGCATCAGTTTTGCTCTGATTAATTTTTCGTGCCCTTTTTCAACACGTGAGTTATCACTCATTTCAACTTTGAACCAATTCATTGGCCCTCCGACAAAACCAGATTATAAAAAATAATCCCGTTTGTGTCAAAACTTTGTCCACTATACCTTTCATCGCATACAATTAATTTTTATTTAAATTTACTTCTAGCCTGATATGTATATATCCATTAACGATTCTATTTTCCATCCTGTAATCAGCCCGTATATGAATACATAGATTACATACATTCAAGGCGCTTTAAATTACCTAGAATTAATTGCTTATTTTCCCAATCAACCTATACTTTTTTTTTATATCCCAACATATACATTTATTCAAATTTCCATACGCTAATTTGCTAATCAATTAACAGTTAAAACCTATGTACGAGTATATCTACATATAGTCTGCTGCACTATCTGCAAATATATACATACGCACATACCCATTCCTCCTAACTAGAATACTTACTTCTTTAAATATACATTCGTACATTCATTCTTTATCTTATACACATATATACATACTCGTATATATACTTACTTCACCAGCAGTTCCGTTGCCTGGCGTTAATGCTCATGCATCGAATTTCACACACTGCCGTATGTGTGTATGTACATATTCGAAGTTTTGTTTTATATTACTTACCCACGACTGTCTTATTATTTCATTTTATTTTTTAATTACGTGCAATATTTATCATTATTTAAAAAAAATATTTTTCCCTACTATGCTTCGTTCGGCCACAGTGCATAATAAGCACTTTTATTACGTCAACTTTAATCGCTCGATTTTAAGTGGCACACTTCTACTGGCCTTGACTTTGAAACTCGGAGCTGTGTGTGTTATTTGATACACACACGTACATGTTTACGTTGTTATTTTTGTGTTTACACTTGTAAAGCACTGCTAACACATGTCTTTAGTTGTGTGGTCTAATGTGGAATAATTTCAACAAATTATTATGTAGCTTTTTATTTTTTCCCTTAATCGTTACGACAGTTGTAACTGGGCTTCGGATCTCTGCTACCACATACGGACCTATCCACACAGGTGAGAATTTGTTTCTCCTAGCCTGATTCTTCATTAGTACTTGATCACCCACATGAAAAACTACTGGGTTCAGTACCTTGTTATAAGCTTCCCTGGCCACTCGTTTAGCGCATTCCTGGTTTTCTCTAACCAATTCGTGCGCTCGCTGCAACTGATATTTTTGTACTTTATTGGGGTCATCAGCATTGTATACAGGCGCACATTTGCGCTTCAAATTCGCTGGCATGTTGAAGTCAAACCCGTAGAGTGTTCTAAACGGAGTTTGCTTCGTTGATACATGCACAGTATTGTTGTGTACATGCATTGCAGTGGTTAACCATTGATCCCAATTCGAGCCGTCTTCTTTGGCAAAACTGCGCAAGTACTCGGCCAGAGGTCGATGACTACGTTCCAATGAGCCATTCGCCTGTGGATGATATGGTGTTATGTGCAACTTCTTGATTCCCAGCATTTTACACGTTTCTGAGAATAGTTTTGATACGAAATTTGAACCATTGTCGGTTATCAAAACCTTAGGTATGTTGTATCTTGCTATAATTTCATCAAAGAATGCTTTGGCCACCGTACTTGCTTCAGCATCGGGTATAGCCACGCACGCCATATACTTTGAGAAATCGTCTTGGAACGTCAGTATGTATTTATTGCCCGAAACAGTCTCAGGTAAAATACCTACAATATCCATATGGACCTTATCAAATGGTTGCTTTGGTGTGTCCGTTAACACCATGGGCATCTTTGTTAGCCTTGAACTTTTGTTGGCCTGGCACTTTGGGCAACTTCTTACATATTTCTTTATGTCCTTGAGCATACCTTTCCATCCGTATACTCGCCTAATTCTGTCATGGGTTTTCCAGAATCCCTGGTGTCCACCTAGAGGTGAATCATGGAAACCCTTTAACACAGCCTGGATATCCTTTATATCCTTCAGCCATTCCACACTACTGGCTCTTTGTTCATTAGCAACGTCACCCGCATTGCTAACATTTCCTGTTGCATCAATTTTATCCCCTTGAATTCTCTCGGTCTTCTCCTTATCTGACCGTGCTTTGGCCCTCGTTTGCACTACTGATACCTTCTGTGCCTGCGGTACTCTGCTGAGTGCATCCGCATTCAGATTCTTTTTCCCAGGTTTGTAAATGATTTCAAAATCATACTCAGACAATTTATGTCTGAACCTGGCTAGCCTAGACGTTTGGTCTTTCAAATTGGCTATGCCTCTCAACGGCTGGTGATCAGTGTATATCTTGAATGGGCGTCCTAGCAGATATGCTCTAAAATTCTTCGTAGCCCATACTATGGCTAGAAATTCCTTTTCTATTGTGGAGTATCTCTTCTCCGTGTCGCTAAGCGCTCTGCTTGCGAATGCTATTGGTCGGTCATTCCCGACTTCCCCTTGTGACAATACTGCCCCTAATGCTTCATTGCTAGCATCAGTGGTCAACAAAAAAGTTTGTTCAAAGTCGGGGTATGCCAAAATTGGTGGCGAGCTAATTATCTCCTTTAGCCTCTCGAATGCTTGCTGACATCTCTCTGTCCATTCGAACTTTGCTTCTTTTCGTAGCAACTTGTTAATTGGCAACGCAATTCCGGCTAGTCCTTCCACGAACTTTCTATAATAGTTCACTAGTCCTAGGAATGCTTGCACTTCCTTTCTGTTTCTCGGAATCGCTAGATTTTTAACGCATTCCACCTTCTGCGGGTCAGGCAGTGCTCCTGCTTCTGAGCAACGATGGCCTAAATAAACCACCTCTCTTCGCAAAAATTGGCACTTCTCTGTGTTCAATTTCAAATTGTGTTCTCGTAATTTCTGGAGCACCTTGCACAAGCGTTGCGAATGCTGCTGCAAGTTCTTCCCATAAATTACAATATCATCGAGATACACAAAACAATCTAACCCTTGCAAGCCTGTTAGCACATGGTTCATTAGCCTTTGGAAGGTAGCCGGTGCTCCTGTTAATCCAAACGGCATTCTATTAAACTCATAATGCCCTAAACCGGTGCTGAACGCGGTTTTCTGCTTATCTTGGGTATCCACCAGAACTTGCGTAGAAAAATATCTACTGTGTCCCAATTGATCCAGAATTTATTCTATCCTTGGTATCGGGAACACCTGTTTGATAGTGGCGTCGTTCAATTTCCTAAAATCGACGACCATTCTCCACTTCTTCTGACACTGAGTACCTCCCTTCTTTGGTACCAAAATTATTGGTGAGTTCCAAGGCGAGATACTCGGTGAAATTATGTTATCTTTTAACATTCCTTCCACTTGCCTATTTACCTCATCTTTGTGAGCTTGTGGCAATCTGTATTGTTTCTGATTAATCGGTGGTTGATCCACCCTAGTAGGTATTTCATGCTCTACCTCTAGTGTATACGTTATCTGGTCTCCTTCCAGCAAAAATATGTCATGGAATGACGCACAAATGGCTTCTATTGATGCCTTCTCTTCTGAATTCACGCTTGGGTCTAACTTCAAGGATTCCAGCACCCTCTCCATTCTTTTTCTTATATCAACTTGTTTAATCTGATTTACCGATCTATAACTCGGTTCCTTAAAATTGTCGTAACTAGTGAACTTAGGCCTAAAATCCTC
Source organism: Clusia tigrina (assembly GCA_920105625.2). Lineage (NCBI taxonomy): Eukaryota > Metazoa > Arthropoda > Insecta > Diptera > Clusiidae > Clusia > Clusia tigrina. The sequence continues at coordinate 65,264,108 of OV050030.1, forward strand.
ATCCATCAGATAGTCCTTTTCTGAGGCGCTGAGTACACAAGCGTACACCCTTGTCAACGTGCGTTATGGTTTCTCCCATATATACGCCGTCCGCTAGCTGCTGCTTGTGCAAAACAACAGTCCTAAATTTCGTATTTACATGCATAGTAACTACTCTGGTTGACCTTGCATTTACTACCTCCATACAATTCTTAACCTTACTCACGGTTCCTTCCTGCCATGACTTTAATGGAAGAGTGAGGATTCTATTCTTATTATTATCGTAAAACGATAACTGCCTGTCGAGCGCATCCAGTATGGTGCGGCCCCAAAGATTATCGCGGCCAATTATCCCATCAGCCGGGATACCTTTCCTATCCACTACCACTGCGTGCACTCTAAAACTCATACCCTTAACTCCACTGTGCCCTATTCTGAGCGACCCCAATGTCCTAATGCACCCTCCAAACGCTCCGTTAAGCGTTCTTAAGTCCATTTGATTAATGTCTAGCCCCTTCCGTAAAACACTCGATTTTACGAGGCTAGTGTCCGCCCCTGAATCTACTAATAGCACTAGCTTTCCACTAGCTGATTCCTTGCAGGGTATCTCGATGAAGGCATCACCTATCCTGCTCATAGCGAAGCAATGTCCTTCTGTTCCCAACATGGACGCGTATCCACTTCCTAAGTCTTCGTGATACTGGAGAGCCTCTTGCTCCTCCTTCTCCTGGACTGTAGTTCCTACATTACTAGTCCCACGTACTTCCGGCCTTATTATTACTTGCTTTCCTTTGGCTTTCCAGTCTATTGGCCTCGACTGGGCCGCTGGAAGTTTCCCTGGTTCCTTTGTTGGGATTGTCTATCCCTGCATTCCGCTGCCCGATGTCCCATCTGTCCACATGAGAAGCATCTCAACCCCTGTTGGGTGTTGCGTATTTTTGGTTCACTTTTGGAATTCCAATTTGGTTGCTGCTGACCACTCCCAGTTTTGAAAGGATTTCTTCCTTGGTTAATTCCTTCTGTTGAATTTACTTGGGGACTACTGAAGTTACCCCTGCTGTCCCTCAAGGGTGGAACCGGCCGCCTCGTAGCTGGCTGCCTTTTACTCTGATTCCATACCGTGCCTCCTTGGCACTGTCTACCTGTTTCATGACCATATGTTCGGCACTCCATACAGTAGGGCGTGTTTTTGCGTGTAATGCACTCATCCCTTGTATGGCCATGCTTACGGCAGAACGAACATTTGGGTGCCCTCTGTACAAACCCCCTGTACGGATTTCTCGGATTCGCGGCTCTGCTGTCGGAGACACCGGGATTATATGCTCCTCTGTATATGTTTGGGACGTAATTATTTCCATCTCTGTTCACGACAGCGGCGGTGAACATGTCCTGTCTATTTTCCAACATGTGTACCTCACCTAACCCAGTCGTACTCCGTTCCACGAGAACTTGTGCTCTAATCGCTTCTTCTACTAATTCCTCCAGAGATCCTGTTCTGCTATTCAGCATATGAATCTTTAGAACGGAGTTGCGGAGCCCCACCACGAAAGTTGTCAATACCGACTCGTCAACTTCGTGTAATAACGCTGTATCTCCAATGCCATTGTACTTATTCCTGATTATTTCCTGGGCCATCATCTGAAGTGACTCTAAACGCCTGGCAAAGGCACGTATGTCTTCACTTGCCAGCTGCTTCCCGATTCTTATTTCTTGGGTTATGTCTTCCAAAGATCTCTCCTTCAGATAAGTTCTCCTTATAAGACCGTAAAGCTCGTCCACACTGGCGAATTGCTTTGGCAACACAAGGTTGTACGCGTCTCCAAATAATCTTTGCTTAACACAGTCGAAGAAATCCTGCAACTCATCAGGGCTTATGCTTCGCTTTGCAAGCTCACAACCTTGAATGAATCTGTTAACTTCTGACCGTAAATCTTCTGAAGCTGCACCAGTAAACACAGGTACTAGCCTGGCCACTGTCTTTCAAATCTCCTCTATATCCATTTTGCGTATTTTTGTTTTACTAATGACCGGTAAAACTGGAGCGCTATCTTTGTGGGTGGTTCTTAGATTCACTTCTCCCGGATCTGAGAGGAAATTGACCAATGACGGACTCAAACTAATTAGTCTTCGATCGTTTGTTCGTGCAGTCGAAATATTGTCCACAGTATTGGGCTTTTCCTGTACCATTACTGCTTCTGGCTCTTTTGGCGGATATCCCTTATTTTTATTAGTTACCGGACTTCCTGGAGAAAAAGGCTTGACACCGATTTCAGATGCGCCAAACAAAAATCCCGCTTCCCTCTCTTCACTCAATACTAATCTGGGCTTTACCACTCGGTTTATCCCTTCTGGTGTTAGATACTCCGGCCAGCGCACTTCCGGTGGCAATGTCAATATCGTCTGTGTAAAGCCAGCCGATGCTGATTTCGATCTCTCCCTATTCAGTGAGGTCCTATTGGTCGCCCGTCCTTTTTTCAATTCCGCACACTCCTTTTCCAACAGCGTTGCTGCTTCCTCTGTTTCCGTCAATCTCTGAGAAAGTTCCTTTACCTTTTTCTCAAGATACTCTTTTTGTGCTCTCAAATCTTCTGTTTTCTTATGAAAACTGAATAACTTTTCTTCTGTTCTTCTTTGGATTGCCGTAAAGGCTTGATCCGCTACTTCTAATGGTGACACAGCTCCTCCGGCATTCGCCTGCTTCCACAATTCCTGAGGTTCTTCCCTGCTCGTACTCGCTTCGAAATGGTCAACTATCTTCCCAGTAAACAGTTCCACCTCTGACTGCATTGATTTCAATCTGTTCCTTACTTCCTCGTCTGGTGAAACCAAACTCACAGTTTGTTGTCCTAATTCCTCTAATTCAGAACTAAATGTATCTGCCCATTCGTTGATCAGACTATTTATGTAGTCTGCGTAATTTTCCGCAAAATATTTTCCCTTGCCGTACTCAACTGCGTGAGGCAACAACAGTCCGTGATTATTGTTGAACTCTCTCCCCAGATCTTGCAACTGTGTTATTCGCTTGCGGTAATACACGTTGTCCTTACGTAAACTGCCGTCTTTCTTAAAGTTACGGACCAGCTTTTCAATCGTTTCGCCAATTTGCTCCTGCCTCAGCAGTAATCCTTGCGCCTCCTTCGTCATATCCCAAATGCCAGAACAGATGGCGTATCCCAATTACAAATAAAAATCCAATAGTTGTTAAAACTTGTTATTAACTTATCCCAATATTTTATTCCATCTTACTTAAAATACAAATTTATTTTAAAAAAAAACATTCCACCGTAAATTCTATATACATATTCTGCTATACTTGTCTTTCATCACAAAGTTCTGCTGTCTACCGGCGTCCATTAAGTCCTTCCATCAATGCAAATTGGTCATTGACTTCCTCACAGCTAGTCCTTGATTTCCTCTCACCATCTTTAATACTCCAAAAGTCCATGGAAAAGGCCATATATTTGTAAAAACCGAAATTGTATTTACAGGCAAAAGTGTCTTGAGTCATTCCCGGAAATTTGAATCCATATTTAAAAATAAACCCGTATGCGCCACATAATAATAGCATTTAAATGTGTTCTTCAACATTGCTACGCAAATCGTAGTTTCCGAACTTCGAAAACTTTGATGCAACAACACGTGTTGTCTGCACCTCTTCACCTAATACCCTAAACTTAAAATGCCAAATATTTAAATCAATCTTTATTTTGATTTCAAAACAATATAAATTGAATCGTATAAATGTCCCTACCGACAAACAAACACAAATCCCCTATCATAACCGTACGAACCCTATACCGTGGCACGTTCTTTCCGAACCAAACCAACCGGTATACACAAGTTCGCAATTCAATAACGCAAAATCCGTGAATAAACAGACACGTCCCACATTCCCCGAGAATGCTGAAACAAAATGTATTAAAAAGTATGAGCCTAATCTCAGTGGAACAACCCTATACAACCTGACCGTAAGTAAACATTTTTCTTTTGGATCGACCTATTGTCACCTAACCGCAGCGGCTAATCAGCCCCAATGCTGCTTCTTCTGCATGACCGGCGCAAAAGCGCCCACACGGCCACCGAAGAATCGTCGACAAAATTCACTTAGATACTAGAATGTCCTACTATAAGCATACTCACCATTTTTTTACCCTCCATTGAACTCCTTTGGGATGGTTATCCTGATGGTTTCCTGTTGGTGGATTCCCGCGTAGGAGTGCTCTTTTCCTGGCACTCGACGTTGGATCCTACCGGCTGCGCCAAAATGTTGGGGTATTGTCCTTGTTTGACGGGGGACGTCCTTCTGCTGCGCGCGTGTATCTGAAAAGCCTAAATCACTCTTTGTAAAAATCACTACATTACACTTTTAGTTTTAAAATCACAAGCCTTTATTACTTAGAATACTAACTCTTATATACTATTTACAATTCATAATTACAATACAAAAACTGACCTTTCTGGTGTTCCAGTTTCGCACCTGTTAATTGGTGTCAGTTGGTCAAGCCAACTGACCTACGCCAATCTGAAATGTTGATGGTGCATTCTAACTTTGAATGCCCTTCGGTGGCTCGACTGCAAAACTGTAGCACCCTAAAAGTTTACATAATAAATATTACATAGGTAATATTAATTCTAAATACTCGCACCCTAAAAATATGTGCTTTCTTAAGTAACTTTAACACATGCTAATCACACAGAATGTGTGGCATCTGTTAGGAGTCGATGCTGTGAGACACTATGCGCAGGCAGCTTGATTATAGCTCACAACACTGCGTATAAGTGACCCTGCCCACCCGCCAATCTTCAGGCGCTAGGTTGTCTTCCCGCACAACCACTAAATCACCCACCTTGACATTCACTTCAGCCGTCCGCCACTTACTCCGCCGTTGACACTCGAGAAGATATTCGTTTTTCCACCTGACGCTGAATTGATGGGCCAGCGCCTTCAGTTTTTGCCATCCGTTCAAAATCGAGAGAAAAGGTGTTGTGTCCGGAGGCTCAGCTGGTGCCAACAGTGGTGCACCCACCAAGATATGACCAGGCGTCAGCGCCTGGAGATCCGTGGGGTCCTCAGACAGAGCGCTGAAAGGCCTAGAATTAAGACACGCCTCGATGAGCGCTAAGAGAGTCACAAATTCTTCAAACGTGTACTTAAGTTGCTCTGCCATGCGCTTGAAATGGTGCTTGAAACTCTTGACCGCTGCTTCCCAAAGGCCCCCCATATGTGGAGCGTGGGGGGATTAAAATCCCACTCGATCTGAGTATGAAAGTGACCCACCACGGTTGGGTCACGGATTTCGCGGAGCACCCGCTGGAAATCAAGCCTCAACGCCTTTTCCGCGCCCACAAAGTTGCGACCATTATCCGAGTGCATTTTCAAAGGACATCCCCGGCGGGAGATAAACCGAGACAATGCCGCAAGGAAGGCAGGAGTACTCAAATCGGTAGTCGCCTCTAGGCGCTCTCGTAGCGAAACAGACAAAGATGCAGACGGACCCCTTCGTAACGTGGCATGCCCGCCCCTTATAGTGTTTGATATCAAACGGCCCCGTGAAATCAACTCCAGTATGTAAAAGGACGTGAACACGTCGAACATTCAACCGGAAGAGCTGCCATGAGCTGCTGTTGTCGACGCTTCTTCCACAGAATGCATGTATTACATTGGAGAATTGTGCTTTTAATGAGCGTTTTCGTTTTTGGAATCCAATATTGGGTCCGGATTAGCCGCAGCATAAGTTGATTCCCCCCGTGTAGGGACACCTGATGGATGAATTTCACCATTATACGAGTAAAGTGACCATAGTATGGCAGAATGATCGGGTGTCTCTCCGAAAATGGCAAATGTGTAGTGAGCGCCAACCGACCATTTACGCGCAGAGTACCATCGGAGTGCACGAACGGATTCAGAGCCAAAAGCGATCTGGAACTGGATATCGGCTCCCGTGCCACAAGTGCGCTGTATTCTTTTGGGAAATACATTTGTTGCGCGAGCACAATAAGGCAAGTGGTCCTTTCAGCGATTTCTCCCCGAGTAAGCGGGGACCCCCTGTCAGGAGTCGTATCCCGATGTTTCACCGAACAGTGACGCATAAAGTGGCGCACGAAACTCAACACTCGGAGGGCCCTAGAAAATGAGGAGAAGCGCAACATTGGGTCCTTCGCAGAGGACACATATACTACATGACACTTTGCAGGTCGTTGCTCTTCATCGGTTGCTAACAAGTTTTCGTCCAACGGAGAAGGCCACCGTTCCCGCTCCTGCTGCAGCCAGGCCGGTCCTTCCCACCAGAGCTTGTTGTGGAGTAATTCATCAGGTGCCACACCACGGCTAGCTAAATCTGCTGGGTTATCTTCTGAGCGGACATGACGCAAGATGTCCACACCCACTTTGCTGGTAATGGCAGTGACTCGATTCGCCACGAAGACTTTCCACACGTGGGGTGGCTTCCGCAGCCATGACAACACAATCGCAAGCTGTCATCTGAAATATTTAATAGAGGTTTAAGAGGGAAAATCAAATCTGCTAAAAGTGTTGCCCCACATAGTTCTAAACGTGAAAGAGAGATAGTTCTCAATGGGGCCACCCGCGATTTCGCCACTAGCAAATGGGTAGAGATGGAATTTTCACCTTTACACCGAACGTAAAGGGCTGCAGCATATGCCAGCTGTGAAGCATCACAGAAGGCGTGGAATTCAATATCGCGATCAGGTGCAGATCGTACCCAGCGAGGCACGCGTACTTGGGAGATTGCCTGATACTGCGATAAGAAGTGTGTCCACCTTGTTAAAGTGGTAGGAGTAAGATGCTCGTCCCAGCCTATTTGATCCAACCATATCTGTTGCATCAAGATCTTAGCGGAGATGACAATAGGAGCCAACCATCCCGCTGGGTCGAACAACTGTGCGATGACCGACAGGACCTTACGTTTGGTGTATACGGCAACGATTGGCAAAGCTGCCACGTGGAAATAAAACCAATCCCCCCGCGCATTCCATCGAATGCCCAAAGTTCGAGTGGTGCTGGTCTCCTCGAATTGGAGAAAATCTTCCCTAAGCAGATGCCCTGGAGGCAAACCGGATAAACTTTCGGTAGAATTTGCTGCCCATTTTCGCATTGAAAACCCGGCTGAATCCAAGCTCTCAATCAGCTCATCCCTAGTGCGAATGGCAGTAGCAATATCATGTGTACCCACTAGAGCGTCATCCACGTACAGCGAATTACGTGGCACCTGAGAAGCCAATGGGAACCTTCTCTCCACATCGTCTGCCAATTGCAAAAGTGTCCTTATTGCAAGATAACGAGCACAATTCATCCCGAAGGTGACCGTTTTCAATTCATAATCAGAGATCTCGCTGTCGGGAGATTCACCTAAACCTAATTCTCTGGTATGATGCCTGGCTTGGCTCAACCAGAATCTGGCGATACATCTTTTGTATGTCCCCGTTCAGGACATAGCGAAACATACGCCGGGTCAGATCGGCTTGTAACAATGGCCCTGTGTGTAACAAGTCATTCAAGCTGACCGTGTTGGAAGTCGCCTGTGAGGCATTGAACACCACGCGAAGTTTGGTGGTTGTACTCTCTGGCTTAATTACTGCATGATGTGGCAAGTAATAATGAGGCACAGGAGTTACTGACGGCGGTGGAACCTTGCGCATGTGATTTAACGTCACGTATTCGAGTACCACCGCGTCGTATTGTCGCTTATTGGCCGGGCTCTTTACCAGCCGGGACTCATTACGCCGAAGGGCAATATAGCGCGACGCTCCTAGAGACTTCTCCGGGACAAACCCTTGTTTGAACGGCAGAGAGACTATGTATCGCCCCGTAGCATCCCGACGACTAGTCTGGGAGTACAAATTAAGGCAGTCTCGATCAGTCTGGTACAGCTTTCGTAGAAGGTGGTCGAGCAAAGCAGTTTCAGACACTTGCACGCGAGTTGTGAAACTGGATATCCGGTTATCCGGTAGAGGCCCTGTAAGGATTTAGTCGAATACAGTTTCTTGGGCAATTAGTGACCCCACCAGGTTGCGCCGCAACCCATCAAGCAAGACCTGAGGGTAAAGATCCCCTCCGATTAACAAATCGACTTGGGTGGAGTGTGAAGTGCTTGAATCGGCTACCCTGAAATGTCTCAGTTTGTGTTGTTCTCCTTTACTCAATAGGAGTGGTGGCAGTTCACCTGTCAGGGTAGGCAACACCAAAGCCGACACTTGGAGACGCACAGTGGCATCGTACCGCGACCCGATGGTGATGTGCCATGCTTTGGTAACGGTGCCAGCAAGGGTATTGCTGACCCCCGATACCTGGGCATGTACTGAGTGCGCCGGCAGCTTAAGGCGCTTTTAGAGGCGGTCCGAAACAAAGGACCCCTCAGAACCAGAGTCTATCAGAGCCCGGGCTATGTACCATACTCCTTGATGTTTTATCGTCACTAAGGCCGTACCCAAGATAACACGATTGGAGGGGCGGCCACTTGGATGACTTGGACTAGGCCCCGCCCTATCTGCCGGACGCGATACCTGCGCAGTGTGGTGAGAAGACTTGGATACGGGGGGAGGGACCAGGGAGGAGCGTCCATTTGAATTGGAGCGTCCATTGTTGATCTGGATGCGCTTGTGGTCGTAGCGCTCCAGTAAGTTTTCCCATACTTGCTGAAAACCCGCCTCAGTAATTGGAATTTTGGAGACAATTTCATGTGGTTCTCCCCGGGTCTTAAGGGACAAATGGTAGAATTTCTCCGCATTAGACAGCCGCGTATTGTTAATGAATAGTGCTGTAAACATGTCACGAAACGTTGGCCATGCAGCATAACTCCCTTCAAAGGGAGGGATATCACAAGGGGGTACGTGGATGCTGTGCGCCAATGATAAAAATGGCTCCCCTCTAGTAGGAACGGTAGTTGCCTGTTCTAAACGTTGTCTCACTTCCGCGATCAAAATAGGACCCTGCTTAAAAGTATCAAAGCTTGACTCGAACCGCTGTCCGATAGACTCTAACAATGATTCACCGTCTTTCATGACCCGCGCCTCGGACATGGCAGTTATTTTTGCCGTTTTAAGCGAAGCCCACCGAGCATCTAATTCTGCTTCATCAAGTTGAAGTGATATAATGGAGTGATTGTCCGGTGAGCACCGTTCAAAACGACTTATGAACATCAGAAGTTCATCTGCCGCCGAAATATATGAGTCCACCATTTTGCGGAACTTATGCGCCTGCGAACGCAGCTCAATGTTGGCTTATCTACACCTCCGAACGCAACCGCACTGAAACCACGCCCAACACTTATCGTTTAAACGCACTACGACAGAAGGGCCCACAATGCTCAGGAAACCAATTGCTACCCGTAACCGGCCCTGCTTCACAAAAGAAATAGGGACAGCAGCTGATCGCACGAGCCACTGACCTACTTTTCTTATTCTGCTTTCTGCATTAGCCACCAGTACCTAAAAACGGCGATAATGCAGCGAAGACAACAACAGCGCAATGGTTTTAATAGTCAGCAGCGCCGACAGAGCACAAACACCCGAACGCACGGCAAAACAAACCGAAACACAAAAAAGAATCAATTTGTAATAATAATATTTTTTAATTCAATTAAAACAATCGACACTTACCAAAACCGGATTCCTATCCGGCTCGAAGGACCAAAATGTTGTGCTCAGACTGAAATATTAATTTTATTTACAGTTCGTTTTCTTGTACACCTTTTTATTTTATGTAATTTATATATTACTCTTTGTTGATTTTATATTTAATTTTCACTATTGGTCGTCGATCTGCACTTGCACCAACTCCAGAACAGACTGAAAAAAGCGCAAAGAGAGCAGCTGCCGCTGCTTCGTAGCCCCGCGCCAAAATATACCAACAGTTAAAGACGGCTTCCGCACAAATACGGTGTGCACCTGCCTTGACCCTTCTCTCGCTCTCCACCGCACAACACGTGATTTCGCACCGTACCGAACGATGGAACGCAGAGATAGGCCGACAACATGGCGCGCCAGGTACCAGGCGGAAGCCACCTGAACGTTAGGACACAACAAACAGTGTTGACTTAAGCTTACTCAACAGCAGCTTTTCAAAAACTTTGGAATTAATTGGTAGCAAACCTATCGACCTATAAGTTAACGTAACATATGCAAAAACTTCAATATAAATTAATATGCAAGCCACTCAGTGCAATTGCACTTCATATTGCACCAGCGGTCACACGGTCTACCTGTAGTGGCATAATTGCACGCGCGGATCGGTTGACACAATTATGCTAACGTAGCGTCTGGAGCAGTTCCGCCGGTGGGAACCGAAGCAACAGGAAGGAAGACACGCAGCGGCAGCATGATCACCCCAAGGCAGCGAGGCTTATCTTATTTTCAACTTAAGCTAGTTCTAATTTGAAGTTATCTAAATAAAGACGTGCCAAGAGCACAACAAAAAATAAAAAATATTTTTTTATTTTAAATCGACATAAAATAATTTAACTGGCGCCCGAGCAGGGACCAGTCGCGAAATTCGGAGTCTGACCGCGCACTTTTAAAAGGATACGTTTTGAATTAAAAATAATTTTCGTTCGGACATATAATACAAAAGTGGAGTGACAAAAAAAAATAATAAGCATTGAATGCTAAATAAAGAAGTTTAAAAACAGTGCAAAAATTTGGTAATTAACTGTGAAAACATTTTGTTGGAAAAAATTTTAATATGCTCCGCTTCCTGTAATTAAAAATAAAATTAATCTGCGCAATTACTAAAACAATATACATTGGCCAATTTTACGCACGAACTAACGTAAAACAAAATAAAAAAAACAAAAGGAAACCAAATCACTAAACTAATAAACTTCGTGGAAATCAAAAAGTTCGCTGGGAAAAAATCTTCGGAATCTGGCTGGTCCAAAAAATCCTGTAGCGCGTGTTATTGGTGATCGAAAAATCTAATATCTCATAATATTAGTGATCACAAAATCCAATAACGAGTACTATTGGTAATTTTAAAAAAACAAGGAAAATCCAATTACTAGTGCCCTCAAGTAGTGCTCGCGTATTGGTAAACAAAAATCCTTTAGCAAGAGTCCTTAAGTAGTTCGAAGCTAAAAGTCGCGAAAAAAATCCTTGTAGGATACTCGCGCCGACTTAGTACAGAGAAAGAGGCCCCCTAGTAGCTTTTAAGCAAACGGGACGCGTTGCACGCACGCCGCTCTGTCAAAACTTTAATTGAATTAAAAACAATAATTTAAAAAAAGGAGAAAAAAAAAACAACAAAAAAAATAAATATTCTGAAAATATTTGAAATACGAAAAAGAATGAAAACAAAAGAATAAATCAGCCAAAAATCCAGTTAAATCGCTTAATGAAAATCCCAAAAATTGGTGTAAAATAAATTTTGAAATATTGCATATGAAAAAAAAAAAAAAAATTAAACAAGTTTTCTATACTGGTAAATGAAGAAAATATTTGCGTGAAATTTAACACTAAAAGAGGAAAAAGGGATAAGAAAAGATACGAATTTAGAAAAAATATATACTCACGCACAAATTTGAATTTCGAAAAAATCGAAAATACAAATAAATAAAAACAAAAAACAAAAAGTGAACAATTTTTTTTTTATATACAAAAAAGAATGCCAATAAGTGTCGGAATGCTTTTAACACTATTGTAAGTAATAATTAATCTTCATGTCAAAAATTTTTTATTAACGCAGTTTAAGAAAACTTCAACCTATTGAAAGTTTAACCTAAAATTGATTCATATTTAAAAAATAAAATTTTGTAACATTTAAACAAAAGAGGAAAACACATTCCCTAAAAACTATTTGATAATTTTAAGAAAAACTTCAAAAGAATGTACCAATTGTAATTTTGGGAAGAAAAAAAATCAAAATGCAAAACGAATCCATCCTTAAACCTTCCCTCCTTGACCATTCCTCAAGCTCTTCCTGAACGCAACAGCGAACAAGCCAAGGCACCGCATTAGAAAGCATGGTGTCTACCATGGTTAACCGAATCTTGCAGGCCGAAGGACGGGACATACTAAGATCCCTAGTAAACCCACAGTCGGAATCAAATGAGGCAACCGACCAGACTATCATTGAGGAATATAGAAATGACATGTCGGATTTAGACAGTATTCCCGATGTGGTCAGGTGTCTAAGAGAATTCTCAGGAAAAGCAGGGGAATTCAGCTCCTGGAAAAAGAGCGTAGACAGGATTTTGAATATTTATGAGGGTTCAAAAGGAACTCCTAGGTACTTTGGAATATTAAATGTGGTTAGGAATAAAATCGTGGGAGAGGCAGACATGGCCCTCGAATCCTATAACACTCCGCTCGACTGGAAAGCTATTTCAAAATGCCTAACAATGCACTACGCTGACAAACGTGATTTGGGTACTTTGGAGTACCAAATGACATCATTGATTCAAGGGAACTTGTCAGTAGAAGAATTTTACCAACAGGTGTATAAGCATTTGTCATTAATAAAATAGGCTGTATGGAGTTAGGAGCGGAGTCCATGAATCTCTTGACGCAAACTTACAGAGACAACGCGCTGGACACATTCGTTAGAGGACTTAAAGGCGACATGCCCAAGTTGCTGGGCATACGCGAGCCGGCAGACCTGCCACAGGCTCTACATCTTTGCCTAAAACTTCAGAACCAAAATTATAGAACAAATTACGCGATCAATACACATACAAACACTAAAAGGCAGATATCTCAACCAATGCCACCACATAAGGGATACTTTGGCAATAACAATTTTTATCCTCAGCTGGCGCACTTCCTCAAATTCAACAACAATTACAACAATCCTAGGCACAACCCCCAAAATCAACGCCCCTATTTCAATAATTCTAACTTCCAAAACCAACGCTTCCAAAATGATCGGTTCCACTATGCACCTCCAAGACCAATGGCACCTAAGCCACCAGTACCTATGGAAGTAGTCCAGAGCCTCCGGACAAGAGCAGTAAACTATGCCAACAGGCCACAATCAGGATTTGCACCCAAACGTGAGGCAAGCAGCCAGCATGCTGGAATTCCATATAAGACGCAAAGAAACTTCCATATCAATACAGCCAACGCCTATCTCAATGACTTTAACCGGACTATAGCGGAGGAGTAAAATCGTGGTAATCAACCTTCTAATGAACATGGAACAGGTGCATCTCACGAACAGGATATTGTAGACTATTCGGACATCTATTTTTTAGGAAATCCAACTCGTCGCTCCCATACGTCGAAACAAGGACAGAGAGCGGCGAGATACTAAAGATATTAATAGACACAGGGTCAAATAAAAACTATATTCAGAATTCACTAGTACCAACACCCACTCTTAACAAGAGCCCATTCTTCGCCAATTCAATAGGTGGAGACATCCAAATAACTCACCATACCGTAGCACATATTTTCGGCCAAAATGATATTGACATCAAATTTTATTTGTTACCTACCTTGAAATCCTTCCATGCGATCCTTGGATATGAGGAGTTAGCTGCTGTAATCAACACTGAACATGGTTTCATGTCAGTTCGAAATGGAATAAAAATTAAAATTAATCAAATGTCATCGCAGGGCGTGAATGCCATTGATATCGAGGTAGACCACATTCCCTTACCCGTAAGAAATTACTTCCTCAAATTAGTCCATAGGCATGCTAGCCTATTTGCTGAGCCCGACGAAAAATTAACTTATACAACTCGAGTAGTAGGAGAAATTCGGTCAACGAATGACACCCCCATTTATACAAGGTGCTATCCCTACCCTATGTCTCTAAAGGACGAGGTCGAGAAACAAATCGATCAACTTCTGAACGGCCATCGAGATCTCCTTATAATTCACCTGTGTGGATAGTCTCAAAAAAAGCCGATTTATCAGGACAAAAGAAATACCGAATGATAATTGATTACCGCAAACTGAATGCAGTAACAATTGCAGACCGCTATCCCATTCCTGAGATTAAAGAGGTAATTGCTCAACTTGGGAAAAATAAATTCTTTTCTGTTATAGATTTAAAGAGTGGGTTTCATCAAATACCACTTAAGGAATCCGATATTGAAAAAACAGCATTTTCTGTAAATAATGGAAAATTTGAATTTTCAAGGCTTCCTTTTGGGCTGAAAAATGCCCCAGCAATCTTTCAAAGAACGCTTGACGACATACTTCGCGAACATATTAGCAAAATATGTTTTGTTTACATCGACGATATTGCCATCTTTAGCAAAACTACAGCGGATCATTTAGACAATATAGAGAAGATCTTTAGGACTTTGGAAGATGCCAACATGAAAGTTCAATTGGACAAGTGCCACTTTCTCAAGGAAGAAGTTGATTTTTTAGGATTCGTAATATCGGAATCAGGAATAAAACTAATCCATCAAAGGTCGAAAGCATTGTCAATTTTCTACAACCTAGGACACTGAAGGAGTTGCGTTCCTTTTTGGGTATGTCAGGGTATTATAGGCGTTTTATAAAAGGATATGCGCAAATAGCCAAACCTCTTACTTCCTTGCTACGGGGAGAAGCAGGACGGGTATTAAAATCTGTTTCTAGTAGAAAATTAATATCAATGAATAACAGTGCAGTTAAGGCATTCAATAAATTAAAAAATTCACTCGTCTCCGAGGATATCATCCTCTCGTACCCAAACTTTAACTATGCGTTCCACTTGACAACAGATGCTTCAAATTATGACATTGGAGCAGTCCTGGAGCAAAATAGCAGACCAATAACCTTTATTTCGCGAACGCTAAGTAAAACAGAGGAACAATATGCTGCTACCGAGAAGGAGATGTTAGCAATTGTTTGGGCACTAAATTCTCTCAGAAGCTACCTCTATGGTGCAGCCAAAATAGGTATTTTCACAGACCACCAACCGCTTACATTTGCCTTGAGCAACAAAAATAATAACAGCAAAATGAAACGCTGGAAGGCAATACTGGAAGAACATAACTATGAACTCAGATACAAGCCACGAACGACGAACGTGGTCGCAGAAGCCTTATCAAGACTACCACTAACTACACAAATAAATTCACTTACTGCCTCACAGCATAGCGACGAAAGTTCCTCTCATGACCGCATACCAGCGGTCGAAGTTCCTATAAATGCCTTTAAGAACCAAATTTTCATCCTTTCTGGAAACCCTGATAATTATCAATTCGAAATACCATTCCCTACGTACCACAGGCATATCGTCACTAAATCAGAGTACACAAATCAGGATCTAATTTCAATCCTTAGAAGACATTTAAACCCCAGCGTAATTAATGGTCTGTTTACAACAGAAGAAATAATGGGAAAAATTCAAGAAATTCGTCCCGAACACTTTAGTAGATACAAAATCCGTTTCACCCAAACAAAAGTCAATGATGTAACTAGCGAAACAGGACAGGAAGAGGAAATTCTAAAGGAACATAGAAGGGCCCACCGAAATGGGCGTGAGAATAAAATCCAATTATTAGAAAGGCTTTACTTTCCGAAAATGAATTCAAAAATTAACAGATTGTTGAAGGAGTGTAGAATATGCCAAGAGCATAAGTATGACCGTCACCCCAATAAGCCCCAATTAAAAGAAACCCCAATTCCTGAATATCCTGGTCACATTCTACACATAGATATTTATAGCACAGAAAGGAAACTAGTCCTTACAGCAGTGGATAAATTCTCAAAATACGCGCAGACAAAACTGATTCAATCCAAGGGAGTAGAAGATATCCGGGAACCACTAAGCCAATTATTATTTAATTATGGAGTTCCAAAAATTGTTGTGATTGACAATGAGAAGTCCTTAAATTCTGCCTCTATAAGATTCTTATATGTGACCAGTTAAGCATACACATTTTCAAAACACCCCCTTATGTCAGCACAGTCAATGGGCAGGTTGAAAGATTTCATTCAACTTTGACGAAAATTATGAGGTGCTTAAAAACTGATGGAACTCATAGATCTTTTGAAGAATTGCTAGATAGAGCTTTGTATGAATATAACTGCTCCGTGCACTCGACAACAAGGAAGAAGCCAACCGAGTTATTTTTTGGTAGGAGGGTTAGCACGGACCCAAGCCAATTCGAAAAAGCAAGGCAGGATAATATCGCACGGCTAAGAGAAAATCAAAGCATCGATTTAGGGTAACAAAATAAGAAAAGGCATCCTATTAAAAACTATGAGCCGGGAGATGTCATTTATGTAAAGCTAAATAAAAGAGTAGGATCCAAGTTATCCCCACGTTACAAAAGGGATACTATTAGAGAAAACAAGTCGAAGACAATAATAACTAAAACTGGGAAAGTCGTCCACAAAAGCAATATTAAAAGTTAGACTTTTTTTTTTTAGGTTTCTTGTGGCCTCTTGCTTGGCCGATGTAAAAATTTTGGACTACTCAAACTCAGAATTGATCACAGTAGAAACCGGATCATCAAAAGTGCAGTCTGGGATGGTTAAACTGATTCATATAATTGACCTTTCCTGTTATGAAAAAATTATTGAAGACTTAAGAGACGAAGTCAACAATATCAACGACACAAATTCTCTTCATCCATTCCTTCGACACGAACTAATCCTCATCCAAAACCACCTAAACCTCCTAAAACCTAGAAAGAAGCGTTCATTAAATTTTTTGGGAAGCGCATGGAAATGGATAGCTGGCAGTCCAGACCATGACGACTTCGAAATTGTAAAAGGAAAGATCATCAAATAATAACAAGCAAATTGTTATAAATAAAATGCTAATGGAAAGGGCAAGTAATATAACGAAGATTACAAATAATATTTTAAAAGTTTTCAAAGATGAAGAACATGCTCAAGATGCCCATGTAGCCAATGTTAAACTCAGACTAGATATGATAAAGGAAGAATTAATAAATGTGTTATATGCCGTGCACTGGGCAAAGGCTGGGATCATAAATTCATTTATATTGTCTAATACAGAAATAAACGTTATAAAAGAAATTTTCGAAAAAGATGATATCCCATATATAAATATTGAAGAAGCCTTTGAGTTTGCATCTGTAAAAATAGCATTAAATTATACCACTCTTGTTTATATAATGAGCATTCCGACAACTAAAAGTGAAGCATGCAAAACATTGATTGTCAAACCCGTTAAAAAGGGGTCATTCATTAATAAAATCGATTTTGAGAAAGTTCTGGAATGTAATAAAAAAAACTTTTGGCATAAAAGACAAATGTAAAAATTTCAACTTTCTATCCATTTGTAAAGAAGATGAAATATTTGACATAAGTAATTCACATTGCATTCCAAACCTCCTTCGGAGTGAATCATCCGACTGCCTTCGAATCAACAATCAACACATACCTGAGGTAGAAGAGATCCTTCCCGACGTAATCCTGCTAAACCAATTCAATGAGACAATTACGGCTAATAATGATCAAATTAATCTGACCGGCACCTTTCTAATTTGGCATCACAATATTACCATCAAAATAAAAAACAAAACCTTCTGTAAAGAGCAAATAATATCTTCGAAGCCTATGCCATCTATCCTACAAAGAGGGAGCAGCTTTAAAGCGGTTGAAGAGCTACTCACGTTAGAAATGATTAAAGAACTCCATCTTAACAATACTAAAAGCATCGAGTTGATTGGCGATAAACAAATCTACCCTGTCATCATGGGGTCAAGCCTGTGGATATTGCTACTATCCGCAATCGCAGTTGTCATCGCAAAGAAATGTGTTTCCAAGGCAAAAACAAACCACAAATTGGTCATCGAAACTAAGCCAACACCGAATCCAAGACGGAATTCAGACCAACAGCCCCAAACGTCTGCAGCAGTAGAAACGGTAAACGAGAAGCCCACCAGGATCTCTCAAATCCCATTTTTTTGACGACAGCCGAGGACGTCTGTTTTTGAGGGTGGAGGAGTTAACGTAATATATGCAAAAACTTCAATATAAATTAATATGCAAGCCACTCAGTGCAATTGCACTTCATATTGCACCAGCGGTCACACGGTCTACCTGTAGTGGCATAATTGCACGCGCGGATCGGTTGACACAATTATGCTAACGTAGCGTCTGGAGCAGTTCCGCCGGTGGGAACCGAAGCAACTGGAAGGAAGACACGCAGCGGCAGCATGATCACCCCAAGGCAGCGAGGCTTATATTATTTTCAACTTAAGTTAGTTCTAATTTGAAGTTATCTAAATAAAGACGTGCCAAGAGCACAATAAAAAATAAAAAATATTTTTTTATTTTAAATCGACATAAAATAATTTAACTTATACGATACAACTTCTTCTTCCGGTTTTCCAGGTTTTGCAATTAGCGTTATTTCAGCAACTTTCCATTGTCGCTGGAAATAGGCACATCTCAATACTGCATTGAACAAATAGGCGATGTATTTTATGGCATTATCTAGCAGCTCTTTTATAATTTTATATTATTTGGTCATATCCTCATACTTTTTATATGTTCAGGTGTTTCAGCATACAGTTCTTAACTTCTCTTAGTTTGATAGGTAAGATCGGTAATTCCATTTGACCAGAAGCTTCCAAAAACTCATGAATATGTTGTGGATTTTTGGGAAATGGTGTAAAGACATCACAAATGTGTTTGGCAAATGTCTGTCTTGTGTCTGTCGGTTTTTCCCCAAGCACCATACACAGTTTTGATGAGAGGAAATCATGTAGTGAGTTCCTTCAACTTTTTTGTTGCCTTCCATAACGAATATTTCGCTGCATCTATTGCAGTCAAATTTGACAAATAGTGCTGAATTTCATTATTTTCTACTGCCATGAGCTTATGTCTTAGTTCTTTTGCTGCCTTATTTAGACGGTTTTAGTCGTCTGGATGTCTCGTAATTTGCCACAACTTTATTAACTTTCTTTTTGCACATATGATCTCCTTTATAACTTGGTTCATTGCGCAATTTATATGCTTCTCCTTAAGTTTCGGAGTAGCGGCCCAGGCAGCGTTTTGTATTATTTCAGTTAGTTTTTCGACCGCTTCTTCAATATCTCCTGGAGTTTTGAGCGGTATATCCAGAGATAACGTATCACAAATAATGTATTTAAATTGGAGTTAGCTTGTACGTTTATTGTGTAGCGTAGGTGGATTTAAGATACGTAGACCATACAGTTATAATGATAGGGGAATAGTCTGATGACAAATCCAAAGATTAAGCCAGATCGATGCAGTTTCTAGAAACATCTTTCATCACAGAAAAGTCAATAATATCCGGGGTCTTTTTTTTATCAGATGGCCAGTATTTTGGTTTCTCCTGTTGAAACATGCATAAGATTATTAGCTTGCATAGTTTTGAATAGTTCTTTTGGATTAATAGTCCTAGAGCCCCAATAGTGATGTTTGGCATTATAGTCACCACAGGCTAAGAATCTAGCTTCTAGTCTGCTATATAGCTGCCCTTGTTAATGGAGTATCTTGGAGGGCAATATACCGATTTTCCAAAATACCATAAGTTCGTCATGTTCGTCTTGGATAGAGATGCTAGTTGCTTGTATATGAGGTTTATCATACTTTTCTTGTACTGTATATTAATAATAGCAGTTTTTTATACCCTTTACCTTCAAAAAAGGTAAATAGGGTATACTAACTTTGTGCTTTTGAGAGGGGTTGCAATTTCGAGAAGGAGGCATGGTAGGTATGGACATATATACTCGTATATACAGATATGATCAGAATCACTTTCTAAGCAATTTTAATTTTGTCCGTCCGTCTGTCCGTCTGTCCGCCTGTCTGTCTGTGGCCACTTTATTTCTACACCGTTAGAGCTATCTTAATGAAATATTGCAAAAGTATAGTCTGGACAAAGATACAGAACCAGATTGCTATATGGGACGATTTGGACAAAGACCACGCCTACCTCCCATATAAGAAACTTTTTTCACCTTTTTTAAAATGACAATAACTTCAGTCCAATTGACGGAATCGTAACATTATTTGGCAGTCATGTGGGTCCTACTAAACACTGTACAAAAAGTGGGCGGTGTATATTAACTGCCACGCCCACAATTAAATAATATTCATAACTTAAGATCTGGTAGAGATTTACGGACGAAATTTTACGGGAAGGAACATGTGGACATTACAAAGCTATCTGCAATAAATGGGGCTGATCAGAGAAAAGACACGCCCACTTTTGATATAGGGAACTTTCGGGTCTAAAATTAAAATTAGCCTACCTATGCTTGTATTGATGCCAGCGGAATGAAAATTTGCAGAAATATACATGGGGTCCATAATAGTGTCTGTGCAGAATATGGAGATCGTAATAGAACTGCTACGCCCACAATTAGCCAAAAATCATTACTGTGTTCCAATTAAAGATTTATCAACGAAATTTCACAGGAAGGTTGCAGGTACTAACATTAAACACCACAAAAAAAATGGGCGAGCTATTTATACAGCCACGTCCACTATTCACATATTATTATAACTTTCGACCTATACAATCTTTTTGGACGAAATTATTTATTAGTGCGCATATGGACCCTGCAAATCCATACACAAGATTCGGGGTCGATTAGATGAAGTATACGCTTCCCTCCCATATAATGAACTTTGGGGCCCCCACTTAAAGACAATTACCCTATCTATGCTCCTAGTGATGATATTTGAAAACAAATTGATAGTTGTATACACTGGGTCTGGTACTGCCACGCCCACAATTAGCCAAAAATCATTACTGTGTTCCTATTAAAGATTTATCAACGAAATTTCACAGGAATGTTGCGTGTACTAACATTAAACAGCACACAAAAAATGGGCGTGTTATTTATACAGCCACGCCCACTATTGACATATTATTATAACTTTTGACCTATACAATATTTTTTGACGAAATTTTATATTAGCCATACACAAGAAATGGGGTCGCTATAATCAATTCAAGGTACCGAACCGCAATTTAACGTAGATATGCTCCTAATGATGATTTATGAAGAAAACATACCATTTGTTGAACTCGCACTCACAAGAAAGGTAAAGGGTATTTCGTAGTCGGACTAACCCGACTTCAGAGTTCTTTGCTCGTTTTAATAATAGCAGTGACACCATTGGCGCATTTAAGCACTCTCTTTAATTCTCTTATAACATTGGACTGCTGTTGTGGCGAGTTAGCACATTCTGTTGTTGAGGCAATGATTTTTCTTGCTGCTTTACTACTTGCTGCTTACTACTTGCGCTTAAGTGCTTCCTGCCAGAACTTGTATTTGTGGTGGATTAATAACACTGGATTTGTCTACGACCTTCTCTCGAAGTGTTGGAAATGACTTTAGCTGCAATTCTTTATAAACTGTACATCCTCTATAATTGGGTGGATGGTTGCCTCCACAGAGTATAAATTGAGGCTCTTGGGAATTATCCTTTCGTTGGCAATCTAATGTTGTATGGCTGCTAACGTATTTCACGCATCTTGGACTATGATTGCAGAATTTTTATAATATGGCCATATCTTTGACATTTTGTGCACAGTGCAATTTCCTTTTCTTTTTAGGTGGCGCAAATTTAGTTTTAGTGTGCATACTAACATCGATTTTATATAGGTCCGTATTATTGTTATTTTGTTTTACATTTATATAAAAAATTGATAGGGGTTTTTTTTTGTTCTTTGTTTAATGTTTGATAAGATTGTCATACTTTTTAACTCATCACTTATTTCGTTTGTTGGCGTAGTGTGATGCAGGCCTTTCAAACCGACGTTAACGACATTGTTCTTGTTTTGGTTTGTAAGTATGGATTTCTATATTTCTGTGTACAAGAGTTTTTGTGATAATTCTGTATTTATCAGTTGTCATTGACTTCATTTTCTTTCAAAAACTTCAACTCATATTGGCTATCGGCAATCGAATGTAGTAGCTCCAATAGCGGTTGCACATTGTTTACCAGAAACATAGATTGGAGGTGGTTTTGGAAATTTAGGTTCTTCAATGTGCGGGCTATTACAGTCATTTTCATTTTTTGTTAAGATAGTATATATGTGCGATTTTGACGGTAGATCCAGCCAGTAGTCGGCTAACCTGTATTGTTTTGATATAGTTTGATTTGCCGGTTTTGTACTAGGTCTAGCCGGTTTCAGAGTGTTTTGAATTCCTTTAGTCGGTGATTTCTTTTGATTTCCTAATTTAATATTTTTGGTTCGTACTGGGTCTTGCTTTTTTATTTCTGCTGGGGTTTGCTTTTTGCTATTTTTTTCACCTGAGTTTCTATTTTTGTGTGAGTATCTAGTTGTGCTCAAATCTTGATTTGCATGGTTCGTGCTTATTGACATTCTCATCAAGTTAGAAGAGACTGATGTTGTTGTCGTTGTATTGTTCGACGAAGCAATAGTCGTAGTCACGCTGCTTGCAGTGGTGGCTATATTTGTTCCTAAATTTTTCAGACATACGGAACTTGTTGTTGTAAATATACCTGTTGTTTGCTGTTGTTGGTGAGAGGTTGACATAATTTCTATGCTTGCAGACTGTTTATTTGGTTGATCAAACTCAGCGGCCTAGCCGCCATGCACGAATGATTCGCAAAAGCTCCTCGGCTCACACTGTAGGAGAGAGCTTAAAACACTCATTTTTTATTATATTTCGATTTTACATCCACGTTTCTCTTTTTAAATACAAAATAATTAAAATGTATTAGTTACAAAGTGCAGAAAATAGAATCACTATTTATTGCACACAAGAGTGTCCAAATTAAATCTCCTATTTAACTATTGCACTTTTTCTAATTTTTGTTATTAAAAAAATAATAATTTCGAGTGCAGACGCATCTGCACACGTCGGCGGCTACACAATACCACTGTTTATAACATTTTATGCCTCAGTCAGTGTCTGCGGAAAGACTACAAGCGGGGAAATTCATTCTTCAGTGTCCTCTGTAGCAAGCGCTTTCCACATTGAGCAAGTCATTCCCAGCAGCCGCCTGCACTAGGGTTGGCAGGGCAATAGAAAAGCCGTTCGACATTCACTTTTGTCATCTCATACTTCACTCTATTCACATCAAATAGACGATTCTCCTGGTGCAGTTCCTTCTGCGCAGCTATAGAATTAGTACCCTTTTCACAGCGATGCATAGGCATCCCGCGGCGATTAACAAAATTTTGAAAACATATTGGAAATGCGGACAGAAAAGTTGACAGGTCTTCTGTGATCTTTAAATATACGAATCGAATGGTTAGGCCAGTGACCAATGCCACCCAGCATTTCTCTCAGTGTCCGATAGTAACAAAGAACGGTCTACAGTAGTCCACCCCAGTAAAAATGATGGGGCAATTATCCCGTCAATGGTACAGTTGGCTGGGCACAAACGGTGATGGAGCTGCGGTATCCAGAATTTTGTCTAACTACTCTTTGGTTTGCACATTCTGCAATTGTTTACCAATACGTAGTACAACTAACCCTCAGATAATCATTCTTCTTGTTCTCTAGTGATATTCCTGCACCAAAAACAATTTGTGCATCATCATGTACTACACAATTAAAAATTTTTTTTTCTTATTGTTAATCAATGATATATTGTGCGTTTTGAGTGCATTTGTCGGAGATTATTCAGTAACTACTGGAGTGTTGATGATACTACATATACAGTGACTCATTTCGTGCTCCGTATTTCGCGCCATTCGTATTATAGACTGTGCGCCTTCGTAACCACTATTGGTTCGTCAAAACGACACTGTCATCTATTTATAGATTTGGTGGCTCCCAGAGCTCCATCTGATGCGGAATGGCTACGTGTTAATGCCGTAAATGCTCTAGAAATTCTATATTATTCCGGTAAGCAACTCTCCCGGGTGGTATCATAATCATTTTGCTAGATCCCCAGCAATTTTTCTCTTTCTTTGTGGACAGACCAATGTAATGTACTAGCGATTGGCTTTCGGCTTTGAAGTTATACCTGGTTTTTGGTGATAAGCTCCAATCTGTGTTTAATCGCTTTGTCATAATGTACACTTTCTAGATTGTAAATCATTCCAGTAGTGTTAGAACTTTTTCTGTCTAAATGATTCGCACTTCGGCTAGTTCGTAGAACCGCTCCGGAGCCTCATTTTAGCAATAGGTACAGATTTTTTTCCACAAAGATTATTCGTCATATTCTGCTTCAGAATAGCTCTCAATTTCGTCCTTGGTAACTCCGTCACAATCACCCACCCATCCTTCGCGTACCATACTTCTCCTGTGGTCTTCAGTAATACATCCGAGTTAGTTAAACTGCTCCCACTACACTTCGGCAAAGGTCTTCTAACTCCCTGACATCATCAGAAATAGATTAATCTAAAGTCGTATATATTTTGCCTTTTACAAAATTATTGCTAAACCATTCCACTTCGGGTTACTTACCTTCCTACATTTTGAGATTCATTACTTCGTTACTATATACCAGAGGGGAAGAGGAATGAACCTTGATTGACTTTACCTCCGAATAAGGCTCTGACTGATAAAATAAATTTTTTCTTCACTTTTTTTTCTGAGCAAATTTATTTGCCCCTCCGACACTAAATAAAAATAAATATTTGTAAATATTCTTTCTTTTTTTCCATTTCATAGAAAGTCCTATTCTTATTTATATTTAAATGACTTCCTTGAACTTCTTTTTAATCCCTCACTTTGTTTTACACGATCTCTCCTTTAACATTATCTTACCTCTTCTAAATTCTTAGAATTAGCAATATATTAATCAGATCAATTAGCTATTAATCAGATAAATTTCTACATTATCTACTCTAATTTCTTATTTATTTATATTAACATCTTCTTCCCTTTACTCTACTTTTTATAACAAATCAAGATACTCTGCTTTCCGCTGAATGCTTACGTATATAAGAGAATGCCCTCATTATTTTATGTGTGTTTATACAAGTTAAGATTTTTATTTCTTTTGGTTGTTTTTAAAAAAAGGCCGAAGCCAACTTTATTGTTTCACTTCTAATTTACAACTGAATTTAAGCTAACATAATTAAATAAATGCAAAAGCCACATTCACCAACTGCTTTGCCGGACGCGTGGATCATATTCCATATGAAGTTTTTATACTATTTTCGTTGTTGTTGTTTTCGAGTACGTGACTGTGGGTACTGCAGACACTTCGTCAGCATTCTTATTCGTGGGAATGGAATTTTGGTTCCAAGTTGCAACTTATTTGTTCTTAACTCTTCCCCTCCTGATTTCAACCGTCCTCGGTTGACCCGTTAAAGATTTGGTTAAGCTTTTCTATGGCCGATTCAGAAAGTTAGGGGTGTCGTTCCTTTAGGCTTATTGTATTTGTTACTTGACCTTTCATTCTTCTGCGTATGTGACTTACAGCCATAATTATCCCAAATAGTACTATAAGAATAGCTACTACTGTGCCAGATGCTAATGATATTTTGTTGCGTTCATCAAATCTAAAGATTTGATGAATTCAGTGTTTTTCACATTCAATTCTTTCATCATTTCTAATGAAAGTACCTCTTCTGTATCTCTTGGTAAAATTTAATTTGGTAATGGTGCGTAGACGACGGTTTCATTTGAAGTATATGTTATGTTCCTGATATTTATGGTTTCATTGTGATATTTTATTAACAATGTTCCTTCTAGAATGCTTGTCTCGTTATTTATTTTGATGGATCCATTAAATTGATATAAGAAAATTAGTCCTGTTGAAATTTCTTCTACTTCTGGTATGTGTTGATTGTTAACCAATTGGCAGGAAGACTTTTGGCTTGCCAGTAAATTTGGAATGCATGTTGAATTTCTTAGATCTATTACATTTTTATGTAAACAAATGGATAATTTATTATATGTCTTACAATTGTTTTTAATTCCGTAAAACTGATTTTTGCATTGTAATATTGAATTATAATTGATTTTGTTAATTTTTGATTTTAATTTAACTGGTTTTACAACAATTTTTTTACAATATTCTGTATCGGTTTCTGGCAAACTAATAATATAAATAATAGTCTCATCATTCGTGGCTATTTTAATCTCTGCGAATTCTAGCAATTCATCAATGTTAATGTAAGGTATGTTTTCTCTATTGAAAATTTCTTTAGCAATATTTATTTCGGTATTTGATAAAATATAAGAATTAATTACGTTAGCCTTTGCCCAATGAATGGCATACTCTATATTGATTATTTCCTCTTTCATTAGGTCAAGTTTGTATTTTAGTTGCGTGAAAGATTTATCATCACTATTCCTGTCTGATTGCATCACTTTTAAAATTGTATTCGTTTTGTTAGTTATTTCATTCATTTTGTCTATTGTCATTCTATTAATTATTAGTTGTTTATTGTTATTTTCGAGAGCATTATTAATTTTTTCCGTCAAAATAATTTGGTCAGAGTGGTCCGGGTTTCCGGCTATCCACTTCCATGCACTGCCGATAAAGTCGAGTGATCGTTTGGTCCTTCTATTTATACTGAGTCTGTTTAAATGGATTTTTATTTTTTCAATCTCATCGGAAATAAATGGGTATAAGGAGTGGTCCGTATTAATTTTGGTTCTAAATATTGTTTCGAGGTTATTAATTGAATCTTCGTATTTCTTTAAGTCTATGATGTGAATGATTTTGAACGTTCCTGTTTGTAATTTAGCTAATCCAGTCTCTATTGTCACTAGTTGCGAGTTTGAGTAATCCAATATTTGAACATCGGCTTTGCATAATGCAAAGAAACAAATTATTAACTGTAAAAAAAGTAAAGAAAGAAATTGTTAATTTCTTATCAAGCTTTTGTGTACTATTCTACCGGTATCGGTCACGACTGTGCTATTTCGGTTTTCCCTGACTATTTCCTTGACAGACGGCTTCGAAAGTTTTGTCCCTAATCGCCTATTTCTTTTAACAAAAATTATTTGTCCTGGTAGGATCATGCTTATTCTTGTTGTGGTATTCTAAATCTTTCCGATGTTTCTTCTGTAGGGTTTCAATGTTTGAATTTCTAACTCTTTCATAATGGTCAGGTGTAAAGCCCATGTTTCTACCAAAAAATAAATCGACAGGCTTTTTTCCTGTAACTGAGTGTATCGAGTGGTTATATTCGGAAACAGCGCGTTCCAGAAGTTCTTCAAAATTCCTTTGGGTTCCATTCTCTTTGAGACATCTCATAATTTCTACCAAAGTTGAATGGAAGCGTTCAACCTGTCCGTTAGCCTGACTTCGGTATGGTGGCGATGTATAAATTTCAATACCTAATTCATCTTTCATCATGAATTTCATCGAGGCTGAGTTAAGGGATGGTTCATTGTCGATGATAATAGATTTCGGAACTCCAAATGCAAAAATTATGTCCCTAAGTGGTCGTCTTATGTCTTCTATTGATCTACTTTTAAGAATTTTTGTCATGGCATATTTGGTAAATTTATCCAGAGCTGTCATAACAACTTTATTTTCTGTTAGGAATAAATCTATATGAACTGTATGTCCTGGAAAGGACGGTATGGGCGTTTCTCCTAATTTAATTTGATTGGGATGCCTTTCGTACTTATTTTCCTTACATATTTGACAAATTTTCGTTATGTTTTTTATTTTGTTTATCATTGAGGGAAAGTAGTACTTTCCAAGAATCTGGGATTTATTTTCAAGGGCATTTCGATGAGCGCGGTTATGGATTTCAAGAATTATATTTTCTTGTTCTTGTTCGTTAATTATATCTTCAACCATTTTTTGAGTATAGCGTGCTTTGTAGTTGGAAAAATTAATTAAATTAATTAAAATTCTGTATCATTCCCATAATTCTTTCTTCTGTAAGGATACCATTTATAACTGAGGGATTTAAATATCTTTTAAAAAGTTGTAAAAGTTTTTCTTCTGTATATTGTTGCTCTGTAATTATGTGTCTATGGATTCCTGGGAAAACTATTTTAAATTGATAAGTGCAAGTTTCGTCGATTTTAAGAATAACCTGATTTTTAAAAACATTTACTGGAGTTTCAGTGCAAGGTATCAAATTGTGACTAGAGCTTTCATCGCTATGCACTGTAGGAGTTAGTGAATTAATTTGGGCCGGTATTCTTGATAAAGTATCAGCCACTACGTTTGCCTTACCAGGTTTGTAGATGAGTTGGTAGTTATATTCTTCCAAAATGGCTTTCCATCTTTTCATCTTGCTGTTGGAATTTTTTGCACTCAAGGTGTAGGTGAGTGGTTGGTGATCTGTATAAATTTTAATTTTTTTGGAACCGTACAAGTAATTTCTGAGTGAATTCAGTGACCATATTATTGCCAACAATTCTTTCTCGTTTGTGGCATAATTCTCCTCTGTTTTTGACAGCGATCTTGAAATAAATGTTATCGGCTTATCATTTTGCGAGAGCACTGCTCCTATTGCATAGTTCGAGGCATCTGTGGTCAGTTCAAATTCTTTTTCAAAATTTGGATGTGAAAGAATTACTTCTTTCGATATTAATGCGTTTTTTATTTTATCAAAAGATTCAACTGCATCCTTATCAAGAACAATCGGTTTGCTTTTGGAAGCATGTTTGGACACTCGTCCATCTTCCCCTCGTAAAAGATTTGTTAGGGGTTTTGCGATTTTCGCATAATCCCTAATGAATCGCCTGTAATATCCGGACATTCCTAGGAATGAACGGAGTTCTTTCAATGTTTTTGTTTCTGGCATTTTGTTTATCGCTTCTACTTTAGATGGATTCGTTTTTATTCCGTTTATTCCCACTACATACCCTAAGAATTCTACATCTTCCCTTAAAAATTCGCACTTGTCTAGCTGCACTTTCATGTTTGCTGCTTCAAGTGTCTTCATAACAATTCTCAGATTTTTCAAGGTATTCTTCTAAATCTTTTCCAAAGATAATTATATCATCGATGTAGACATAACATCTTTTACCGATGTGCTGTCGAAGTATGTCATCTAGCGTTCTTTGGAAAATCGCCGGGGCGTTTTTTAATCCGAACGGCAATCTGAGAAACTCATATTTTCCGTTGTTAACGGAAAATGCAGTTTTTTCGACATCGCATTCCCTTAGCGGAATTTGATGGAAACCGGTTTTTAGGTCAATAATTGAAAAAAATTTGTTCTTTCCGAGATTGGAAAGTCCTTCTTGGATTTCCGGAATCGGGTACCTATCAGGGATAGTCACCTCATTGAGCTTACGGTAATCCGGTACTTTTTCACTCCCGATGCATCCATCTTTTTCGGGACGACCCATACTGGCGAGTTGTATGGTGAGCGTGATGGTCGTATAATACCATCGGCCAAAAGTTCCTCGACCTGTCTTTCTACTTCGTCTTTCAAGGCTAAAGGGTAAGGGTAGGATCTAGAATAAATTGGAGGATCGTTGGTTGTTCGAATTTCTCCTTTAACTATTGAAGTGTATGTTAAACTCCTATTTGGGTCAGAAAACAGATGTGGACAATTTTAAATTAAATTAATTAATTTTTCTTTTTGATTCTCTGTTAAATGTGAAACGCGAAAATCGATATTATTCACATCCTGTGCTGCTTGCTGTTTTAAGGGAATAACTAAATTTTTTAGAATTCTCATAACGTTCTTATCGGTATGTATTACCGCTCCTATCTGTTTAAGTGTGTCGTTACCTATTATACCATGGAAGGATTCAAGTCCAGGTAAAATAAAAAATTTTAATTGTGGTGTCTGTGGTCCAAGAATGTTTGCAAATGTATGGTGATTAACTTCAATTTTTCCCGCTACTGAATTAACGAAAAATGATTCTTGGTTTTTTATGGGATTTGATATTTTTGTAGATTGAATATAATTCTTATTCGATCCTGTGTCTATTAGAAAGTTAAGGGTGTCTCCACTTCCAGTGATATATTCAAAATAAGGTAGTGAAGACGATCTTACTCTAAAAAATTAATATTGTCTAATTGTTTAGGAATAGAATTAAAATATTGTTCTTTTAAAATTGAACCAGCACTCTGAGTTTCTTGTAGAGTATCGGAAGATATTTGGTTTGCTTCATCCAAGTGTGGTGAAAATATGTCATTAGGGTCGTTGTAAGACGGTGATTGGAAAGTTTCCTGGAAATAATTTTGCTGAAACTCAGCATAAGCATTTGCATCATGATCTGGATATTGATATCCAGTTTCAACGTCGTTGGGACTTGGCTGATATCTGTCGTAATTGTAAGTTTCGTTTTTCAAATATGGATGTTCAACTTCGTAACAATTATGAAGGTCTGTGCTGACAAAGAAGTTTCTTTGCATCTTGTTTGGAGTGTGTGTTTGGAAAGTCATTGGTCGTTTTTGACCATTATTATTGTGTTGAAAATTAGGCCTATTTTGACAATTTACGTTTCTGGTTTGTATCGAATGGTCTATCTCCATAGGCTGTGGGGGTTTGGGAGGCATGTTTGGCCTGCAATTAAATGCTTGGTTTGGTCTTGGAAATTGGAAGTTTGGCTGAAGTGTATTATTTTGTTTAAATGGGTTACCGTTTTGCATAAAAGGGTTTGTGCCCTGGTAATTTTGAGTTCTCCAAGTATTATTTAAGAATGGGTTTGCCCTACTTTGGATGAAAGGATTTCTGGCAGGTGGCCAATGAACTAATTCAGGATGAAAATTATTTCTATTTGTGGGAAAATTAAATTTTTTTGGTGGTCTAGGTGGTACCATTTTGTAATTTGCTGAGCTATTCTGTGCGTAATTCATACGGAAAGTCATATTATCAAGTTTTTGGCATAAATTAAGAGCCTGCGGAAGAGAAGAAGGTTCTCTTATGCTAAGCAAACGGGGTAAGTCTCCGTTAAGTCCTCGAATAACTGTATCGAGTGCCTTATCTCTATAGCAATTGGTCATAGCCTGCAGTGAGTCCTCACTTATGTCAAGGCAGGAAATTTTGTCTAGTATCAACGATAAGTGTTGATACACCTTCTGATAGAACTCCTGAATTGAATTATTTCGTTGAGCTAGGGTGGTGAGTTGATACTCCAAGGTACCAATATCCCTTTTGTTCGAATAGTGCATCATTAAGCACTGTTTTATTTTTACCCAATTTAATGGAGTTTTGTAGGATTCCAAAGCGGTATCCGCTTCTCCTACAATTTTATGCCTGACTGTATGGAGTATCGCATAATACTTTGGAGTTCCTTTTAGGTTCTCGTATACGGAAAATATGCGATCTGTGGTTCTTCTCCAGGAGTTAAATTCTCCCGGAGCCCCTGAAAATTCTGTCTAGCTCGTTAATATTTTCTCTTGTCAATTCTACTTGGCAATCCGTGCTATCGACATTCGAAAAAGGGTTATTCAATTTTTGTATCGTTGAGGTTACCAAGTCGGTTATTTGGTGTTGTAGTGCTTTATCCATCTTTAATGCTCGATTTGATATGCTGGGTGTCGTATTGTTAAAATTCAGTCTGCTTAATCGTTCTGTTAATTCGTCAGCAGTCACTTTTGTCATTTTCAACGAATACGATTTTTTGAATTTTATTTCCTTGTTTGTAAATTTTTATACACTAGAGTAAATGGCTGTAAGAGTCACAGTGTGAATTTCTTACTATAGGTTTTTTAATTAATTATGGTTTGAATTTGACCCTTGAATTCAGACAATTCTTGCAAATCTTTTAATCGGAATTAATAATAATGTGTTGTTTTCAGTGGAAAAAAATTAAGAAATTATCAAAATAATTGCTTTGTAGTCACTTTCAGATATAATATTTAGATACAAATATAAACTAAGTTATGTATTTTCTAAGCTGAGTAATTAATTCCTTCCTTCTTTTTTTTTATTTACTGCAATTTCTCTAATCTCTATATTTTTCGTAAATATTTTCCTCTCTATTTATTTTTTATCAATTTTGTAAATTTTCGTTTTTCAATATATTTTTTCTTTCACTAAAAAATGTCTTAAAACTAGTCTTACGAATATCATTCCAACGATGTCAATGGAGGTTAAGCTCTTGGTGTTCTCCCATTCCGTTCGTACTTAGGCACCTCGTAGTTACGTTATTCCTTGACTTTTTTGTTGAAAATCCGCCAACTGTTGTCCAAGGATCGATATTATCCAAAACTTCACTTTTGGGTTTTTGGCCCCAAATTGCTGCTCCAAAGATTTAATATATCCCGAACTTCACATTTGGGTCCCTGCTGGGGCGCCAGTTAAGATTTTTATTTCTTTTGGTTGTTTTTAAAAAAAGGCCGAAGCCAACTTTATTGTTTCACTTCTAATTTACAACTGAATTTAATCTAACATAATTAAATAAATGCAAAAGCCAAATTCACCAACTGCTCTGCCGGACGCGTGGATCATATTCCATATGAAGTTTTTATACTATTTTCGTTGTTGCTGTTTTCGAGTACGTGACTGTGGGCACTGCAGACACTTCGTCAGCATTCTTATTCGTGGGAATGGAATTTTGGTTCCAAGTTGCAACTGATTTGTTCTTAACTTACATAGTACTTTGTGGAATTCATTCATAAATACATAATGCTGACCCGCACAGAATTAATCCAACCTGCTTATACCCCCACAGAAATATTAGTAATATAATTGAAATACTTTTTTTATAATTAATTTTTATTTTACATTATGCCTGCTTTTTCAATTCTTAATTACAGTTTCTATTTCTACTACTAAATCCTATCACCCTGTTCTTTGTGCCATAAAGTATATTTTCGCCAAATCTTATTCGAATATTCAAGTTTTAAAAAAAATATACTTACTATCATACTTACTTATAAGGATGCATGGCCATACACTCATTCCACATTTCCAAATGGGACAGAATGCAACCATCATCATATCATGTACCAAGTTTGTACAAATGTACGTCTACAAATCAATGCACTCCATCTTCATACTATATGCAAAGTTTGTGCGGATGTACAAGCATACATGCACTGCTAACATTTCCGCCCTGCATGCACTCCACTTTTCGCTTTGGACAATTGGTTGGTCAATGTAGTTTGCTTTTGCCTGAATGCAGTAAAGAAATCGTCTATTCATATTCTTTTTTCCTCAACTAAATTCTGATTCACGTATGTGTTTTTTTTTCGTATTGTCATTACTAACTAGTACATTATTACCTCATATTTGTGAGCTTGTGGAAATCTGTCGGTCTATCCCGACTTCAGAGTTCTTTACTCGTTTTAATAATAGCAGTGACACCATTGGCGCATTTAAGCACTCTCTTTAATTCTCTTATAACATTGGACTGCTGTTGTGGTGAGTTAGCACATTCTGTTGTTGAGGCAATGATTTTTCTTGCTGCTTTACTACTTGCTGCTTACTACTTCCGCTTAAGTGGTTCCTGCCGGAACTTGTATTTGTGGTGGATTAATAACACTGGATTTGTCTACGACCTTCTCTCGAAGTGTTGGAAATGACTTTAGCTGCAATTCTTTATAAACTGTACATCCTCTATAATTGGGCGGATGGTTGCCTCCACAGAGTATAAATTGAGGCTCTTGGGAATTATCCTTTCGTTGGCAATCTAATGTTGTATGGCTGCTAACGCATTTCACGCATCTTGGACTATGATTGCAGAATTTTTATAATATGGCCATATCTCTGACATTTTGTGCACAGTGCAATTTCCTTTTCTTTTTAGGTGGCGCAAATTTAATTTTAGTGTGCATACTAACATCGATTTTATATAGGTCCGTATTATTGTTATTTTGTTTCACATTTACATAAAAAATTGATAGCGGGTTTTTTTTGTTTGTTCTTTGTTTAATGTTTGATAAGCTTGTCATACTTTTTAACTCATCACTTATTTCGTTTGTTGGCGTAGTGTGATGCAGGCCTTTCAAAATGACGTTAACGATATTGCCTTGTTTTGGTTTGTAAGTATGGATTTCTATATTTCTGTGTACAAGAGTTTTTGTGATAATTCTGTATTTATCAGTTGTCATTGACTTCATTTTCTTTCAAAAACTTCAACTCATATTGGCTATCGGCAATCGAATGTAGTAGCTCCAATAGCGGTTGCACATTGTTTACCAGAAACATAGATTGGAGGTGGTTTTGGAAATTTAGGTTCTTCAATGTGCGGGCTATTACAGTCATTTTCATTTTTTGTTAAGATAGTATATATGTGCGATTTTGACGGTAGATCCAGCCAGTAGTCGGCTAACCTGTATTGTTTTGATATAGTTTGATTTGCCGGTTTTGTACTAGGTCTAGCCGGTTTCAGAGTGTTTTGAATTCCTTTAGTCGGTGATTTCTTTTGATTTCCTAATTTAATATTTTTGGTTCGTACTGGGTCTTGCTTTTTCTGCTGGGGTTTGCTTTTTGCTATTTTTTTCACCTGAGTTTCTATTTTTGTGTGAGTATCTAGTTGTGCTCAAATCTTGATTTGCATGGTTCGTGCTTATTGACATTCTCATCAAGTTAGAAGAGACTGATGTTGTTGTCGTTGTATTGTTCGACGAAGCAATAGTCGTAGTCACGCTGCTTGCAGTGGTGGCTATATTTGTTCCTAAATTTTTCAGACATACGGAACTTGTTGTTTGTAGTTCCGTTTTCAGGGGTATAACATTAAATATACCTGTTGTTTGCTGTTGTTGGTAAGAGGTTGACATAATTTCTATGCTTGCAGACTGTTTATTTGGTTGAGAGTGACTTGCACTTGGTTGATCAAACTCAGTGGCCTAGCCGCCATGCACGAATGATTCGCAAAAGCTCCTCGGCTCACACTGTAGGAGAGAGCTTAAAACACTCATTTTTTATTATATTTCGATTTTACATCCACGTTTCTCTTTTTAAATACAAAATAATTAAAATGTATTAGTTACAAAGTGCAGAAAATAGAATCACTATTTATTGCACACAAGAGTGTCCAAATTAAATCTCCTATTTAACTATTGCACTTTTTCTAATTTTTGTTATTAAAAAAATAATAATTTCGAGTGCAGACGCATCTGCACACGTCGGCGGCTACATAATAACACTTTTTATAATATTTTATGCCTCAGTCAGTGTCTGCGGAAAGACTCCAAGCGGGGAAATTCATTCTTCAGTGTCCTCTGTAGCAAGCGCTTTCCACATTGAGCAAGTCATTCCCAGCAGCCGCCTGCACTAGGGTTGGCAGGGCAATAGAAAAGCCGTTCGACATTCACTTTTGTCATCTCACACTTCACTCTATTCACATCAAATAGACGATTCTCCTGGTGCAGTTCCTTCTGCGCAGCTATAGAATTAGTACCCTTTTCACAGCGATGCATAGGCATCCCGCGGCGATTAACAAAATTTTGAAAACATATTGGAAATGCGGACAGAAAAGTTGACAGGTCTTCTGTGATCTTTAAATATACGAATCGAATGGTTAGGCCAGTGACCAATGCCACCCAGCATTTCTCTCAGTGTCCGATAGTAACAAAGAACGGTCTACAGTAGTCCACCCCAGTAAAAATGATGGGGGAATTATCCCATCAGTGGTACAGTTGGCTGGGCACAAACGGTGATGGAGCTGCGGTATCCAGAATTTTGTCTAACTACTCTTTGGTTTGCACATTCTGCAATTGTTTACCAATACGTAGTGCAACTAACTCTCAGATAATCATTCTTCTTGTTCTCTAGTGATATTCCTGCACCAAAAATAATTTGTGCATCATCATGTACTAAACAATTAAAAATTTTTTTTTTCTTATTGTTAATCAATGATATATTGTGCGTTTTGAGTGCATTTGTCGGAGATTATTCAGTAACTACTGGATTGTTGATGATACTACATATACAGTTACTCATTTCGTGCTCCGTATTTCGCGCCATTCGTATTATAGCCTGTGCGCCTTCGTAACCACTATTGATTCGTCAAAACGACACGGTCATCTATTTATAGATTTGGTGGCTACCAGAACTCCACCCGATGCGGAATGGCTACGTGTTAATACCGTAAATGCTCTAGAAATTCTATATTATTCCGGTGAGCAACTCTCCCGGGTGTTATCATAATCATTTTGCTAGATCCCCAGCAATTTTTCTCTTTCTTTGTGGACAGACCAATGTAATGTTCTAGCGATTGGCTTTCGGCTTTGAAGTTATACCTGGTTTTTGGTGATAAGCTCCAATCTGCGTTTAATCGCTTTGTCATAATGTACACTTTCTAGATTGTAAATCATTCCAGTAGTGTTAGAACTTTTTCTGTCTAAATGATTCGCACTTCGGCTAGTTCGTAGAACCGCTCCGGAGCCTCATTTTAGCAATAGGTACAGATTGTTTTCCACAAAGATTATTCGTCATATTCTGCTTCAGAATAGCTCCCAATTTCGTCCTTAGTAACTCCGTCACAATCACCCACCCATCCTTCGCGTACCATACTTCTCCTGTGGTCTTCAGTAATACATCCGAGTTAGTTAAACTGCTCCCACTACACTTCGGCAAAGGTCTTCTAACTCCCTGACATCATCAGAAATAGATTAATCTAAAGTCGTATATATTTTGTATTTTACAAAATTAATGCTAAACCATTCCACTTCGGGTTACTTACCTTCCTACATTTTGAGATTCATTACTTCGTTACATATACCAGAGGGGAAGAGGAATGAACCTTGATTGACTTTACCTCCGAATAAGGCTCTGACTGATAAAATAAATTTTTTCTTCACTTTTTTTTCTGAGCAAATTTATTTGCCCCTCCGACATTTACTTGTTTATTTAAATAAAAATAAATATTTGTATATATTCTTTCTTTTTTCCATTTCATAGAAAGTCCTATTCTTATTTATATTTAAATGATTTCCTTGAACATCTTTTTAATCCCTCACTTTGTTTTACAAGATCTCTCCTTTAACATTATCTTACTTCTTCTAAATTCTTAGAATTAGTAATCTATTAATCAGATCAATTAGCTATTAATCAGATAAATTTCTACATTATCTACTCTAATTTCTTATTTATTTATATTAACATCTTATTCCCTTTACTCCACTTTTTATAACAAATCAACATACTCTGCTTTCCGCTGAATGCTTACGTATATAAGAGAATGCCCTCATTATTTTATGTGTGTTTATACATACTTCTGGGTGGCATTCATTCATAAATACACAATGCTGACCCGCATAGAATTAATCCAACCAGCTTTTACCCCCACAGAAATATTAGTAATATAATTGAAATTTTTTTTTTATAATTAATTTTTATTTTACATTATGCCTGCTTTTTCAATTCTTAATTACAGTTTCTATTTGTACTACTAAATCCTATCACCCTGTTCTTTGTGCCATAAAGTATATTTTCACCAAATCTTATTCGAATATTCAAGTTTAAAAAAAAATATACTTACTATCATACTTACTTATAAGGATGCATGGCCATACACTCATTCCACATTTCCAAATGGGACAGAATGCAACCATCATCATATCATGTACCAAGTTTGTACAAATGTACGTCTACAAATCAATGCACTCCATCTTCATACTATATGCAAAGTTTGTGCGGATGTACAAGCATACATGCACTGCTAACATTTCCGCCCTGCATGCACTCCACTTTTCGCTTTGGACAATTGGTTGGTCAATGTAGTTTGCTTTTGCCTGAATGCAGTAAAGAAATCGTCTATTCATATTCTTTTTTCCTCAACTAAATTCTGATTCACGTATCTGTTTTTTTTATTTTTCGTATTGTCATTACTAACTAGTACATTACTTATTATATGATTTCAAAATCATACTCACCCAATTTGTGCCGAAAATGTGCTAACCGAGAGGTCTGATCTTTAAGATTTGCTATGCCCCTCAGCGGTTGGTGGTCAGTATACATTTTGATTGGGCGTCCTAGCAGATATGCCCAGAAATTCTTCGTAGCCCACACTATGGGTAGAAATTCCGTCTCTATTGTGGAGTATCACTTCTCCGTATCGCTAGTCATCCGGCTTTCGAATGTTATTGGTCGGTCATTACCGACTTCCCCTTGTGACAACACTGCTCCTAATGTTCATTGCTAGCATAGGTGGTCAACAAGAGTGGTTGATCAAATTCGGGGTACGCCAATATTGGCGGTGAGCTAATTATCTCTTTTAGTCTCCCGAGTCTTGACTGCTCTCTGTCCATTCGAACTTTGCTTCTTTAAGTTGAAACGCCAATGCAATTCAGGCTAGTCCTTCTACGAACTTTCTATAATAGTTCATTAGTCCTAGGAATGCTTGCACTTCTTTTCTATCTCTTGCAATTGCTAAATTATTCACGCATTCCACCTTCTGAGGATCTGGTAGTGCTTCTGCCGCTTTACAACGATGGCCTAAATAAACCACCTCAGTTCGCAAATATTTACTCTTCGCCGCGTTCAATTTAAAATTGTGTTCTGAAAATTTCTGTAGCAATGGCAGCCCTTTGCTAAATCAAGCGAAGAAAAATAACCACTATGTCCTAATTGGTCCAGGACTTCTTCTATCATTGCAGTCGGGAATACTGCTTGACAGTGGCGTCATTCAATTTTCTGAAATCGACGACCATTCTCCACTTTTTCAAGGCGAGATACTCGGTGAAATTGTGTTTTCCTTTAACATCCCCTGAACTCGTCTATTTACCTCATATTTGTGAGCTTGTGGAAATCTGTCGGTCTATCCCGACTTCAGAGTTCTTTACTCGTTTTAATAATAGCAGTGACACCATTGGCGCATTTAAGCACTCTCTTTAATTCTCTTATAACATTGGACTGCTGTTGTGGTGAGTTAGCACATTCTGTTGTTGAGGCAATGATTTTTCTTGCTGCTTTACTACTTGCTGCTTACTACTTCCGCTTAAGTGGTTCCTGCCGGAACTTGTATTTGTGGTGGATTAATAACACTGGATTTGTCTACGACCTTCTCTCGAAGTGTTGGAAATGACTTTAGCTGCAATTCTTTATAAACTGTACATCCTCTATAATTGGGCGGATGGTTGCCTCCACAGAGTATAAATTGAGGCTCTTGGGAATTATCCTTTCGTTGGCAATCTAATGTTGTATGGCTGCTAACGCATTTCACGCATCTTGGACTATGATTGCAGAATTTTTATAATATGGCCATATCTCTGACATTTTGTGCACAGTGCAATTTCCTTTTCTTTTTAGGTGGCGCAAATTCAATTTTAGTGTGCATACTAACATCGATTTTATATAGGTCCGTATTATTGTTATTTTGTTTCACATTTACATAAAAAATTGATAGCGGGTTTTTTTTGTTTGTTCTTTGTTTAATGTTTGATAAGCTTGTCATACTTTTTAACTCATCACTTATTTCGTTTGTTGGCGTAGTGTGATGCAGGCCTTTCAAAATGACGTTAACGATATTGCCTTGTTTTGGTTTGTAAGTATGGATTTCTATATTTCTGTGTACAAGAGTTTTTGTGATAATTCTGTATTTATCAGTTGTCATTGACTTCATTTTCTTTCAAAAACTTCAACTCATATTGGCTATCGGCAATCGAATGTAGTAGCTCCAATAGCGGTTGCACATTGTTTACCAGAAACATAGATTGGAGGTGGTTTTGGAAATTTAGGTTCTTCAATGTGCGGGCTATTACAGTCATTTTCATTTTTTGTTAAGATAGTATATATGTGCGATTTTGACGGTAGATCCAGCCAGTAGTCGGCTAACCTGTATTGTTTTGATATAGTTTGATTTGCCGGTTTTGTACTAGGTCTAGCCGGTTTCAGAGTGTTTTGAATTCCTTTAGTCGGTGATTTCTTTTGATTTCCTAATTTAATATTTTTGGTTCGTACTGGGTCTTGCTTTTTTATTTCTGCTTTTTGCTATTTTTTTCACCTGAGTTTCTATTTTTGTGTGAGTATCTAGTTGTGCTCAAATCTTGATTTGCATGGTTCGTGCTTATTGACATTCTCATCAAGTTAGAAGAGACTGATGTTGTTGTCGTTGTATTGTTCGACGAAGCAATAGTCGTAGTCATGCTGCTTGCAGTGGTGGCTATATTTGTTCCTAAATTTTTCAGACATACGGAACTTGTTGTTTGTAGTTCCGTTTTCAGGGGTATAACATTAAATATACCTGTTGTTTGCTGTTGTTGGTAAGAGGTTGACATAATTTCTATGCTTGCAGACTGTTTATTTGGTTGAGAGTGACTTGCACTTGGTTGATCAAACTCAGTGGCCTAGCCGCCATGCACGAATGATTCGCAAAAGCTCCTCGGCTCACACTGTAGGAGAGAGTTTAAAACACTCATTTTTTATTA